>JARHVA010002842.1:710000-992500 GCA_037957365.1 Torreya grandis
TCAGCATATATTTCATCATTATGGCCTCATCATCCCAGCCAAATTATAAACTCTTTTAGGGCATCCATATGATGTGTTCTAGATGTAATATATAAAATGCCTATTGTTAAAACCACATCTCTCCATCATTACCTTAATTCACACCCAATAAGATATACCACCTAAATATAATGGGTTGATGTGGCTCCCTCACTACCAAATTCCCAAAAGGTTAATGGATTGCAATATGCTCCTAGTTCTAGATCTAAAATAATAACGATGGTCCTAGGCTTACTTTTTCCATGTATTCTCCCCAAGTGTAACTCATGGTATAAATGGGTCAATACCACTTCACCCCAAGAAAACACTTTGAAATTCTAAACCTTATCCACTATTATGTTCCCTAGGCCTAGGTGAAACCACTGGATACTTTTATTTGGTAGGAGTATGCTGGTAACAAGAGACACAACCAAAAGAGTTAGATGATCAATAGTCCCCTATTAGAGACACCAATTGATATCCATATATCTATCACATACACCCACATATATCCCTCCTACTAGTCTTTGTAATGTAACATAGTGTGTATGTGACCTCTAGTACATCCTATCTCCTAGTATTAGTAGGTGTAGAATATAATAAATATCCTCAAGAGTCACTATCATCTCCTTGGTAACAAAATAAAAGGTACTCATCTTTTAGTTCCATCACTCCACTAACACTGTGATTAGATTAGATTTTGATTAATGTGCACTACTGATATTGTTACAATATGGTGTAGTCATATCAGATTTAACACCCTATAATTAACATTTATTAGTAGGTACATCTTGTGTAATGCCTCAAGTCAACATAGCCATAAATCCGTCACTTATAAGTGCTTGTCTACTATTCACCATAAACATATCACTACATCTCTCAAAAATCACCTCCCATATCCATAAACCAAGTTAAACCCCACTAATCCATCCTAATTATCCTAGAAAGACCTATCCCAACACATCTCTAGTCTTAATTTCATCCTATACATCCCTAATCCCAACTAATTTAAATATAACATAACCTACTCATCACAACCCCTAATCATACACTCACTTATCCTAACTTTCCATTTATAGTCAACCCTATTCCCCTAATCAACTTCATTTTATCTCTTATCCTATCTAACTCAACCACTACCTTAAACCCCCCTCATCACATTATTCCTAACTAGTTATTCATCCTAATTATTCATAAACCCTTAAGCTTTCCCCCATCCCACATTTCTTAACTAATTAACCCTAAAAAATACTAACCTCATTTAACTAAAACACCCCTAGACTATCTCCCATCACTTAACCAATTTTTCTAACCCTAGAAAAATCATAAGTCACATGTATGCCCTAACTGATGATATTGATGAGACTACCATTTTTTACCCACAATTTTTTCTAACCACATGGTTATACAAAATCACTACTCCCTAATTAATGATATTACAAAATCATAAGCCTAATCTTATGGTATCGTAATATTGTAGCTCTAGACTTGAGGTATTGTAATATCACATTTACCTACACAATATTGCAAGTCATGACTATAACATAGAGACTAAGGGCATTGACCTCAATCATAATATTTCACTAGTGACATGTTAAACCTCATTTTCTATTAAAACATTCAAAAATTACATAAAAATTTCACAAAAACACAGGAATAGGACTTGTTACTCACTGATAGTCTAGTCTCTATGGCTCTTTAGAATTCTTGTTCCTTTTCATTGAGATGGGAATATGGATGAAGTTGGTCCATGGTTTTATCCCATGGTAAAATTTTCACAATGATAAAATTTCAAATGAATTTATTTTTACTATTTTGTCCTATTTGACCCCCCTTCTTTTACCCCTATGACCCCTAATATCCCTTTGCTAACAACCTTGCCACATCCAAATCTCATCAAATTATTCCAATACCCTAATTAATCATTCATTATCATCCCTAAAGATTTTTGGGGCATGAAATATCCATTTCCCTAAAATTTGACTTAATCCAAATTCATAACTACATCAACCTAAGGTCTTCTAAGACTATGTAGGTAGTACCTAGTCATGATTTTGTGCCTTGGGATAACGCAGCCATAATTAACTCCTCAACCCTATCCCATCACTAGACTCATCACATGATAATCACACATAATTTTAAGCTATGTATTTTATCTAGAGTGTATTCTTATCATTAATCAATAAATTTTATCTCATCTATCAATCTTCATGCCCTCCCTAGATTATGTCTTTGTTATGGGACTTATTATAGGCTTATACCCATCTCATCTCAATCAATTTAGTCTTACCAATCAAATCACTTTATATACATTAGTTATTTATTTAGAACCCATCAAAATTGAGCCACTTTATCCCCTTATCTCAAAACTTGGGTCATCTCAATCATAGTTATGTCCTTATTTTAGGCATCCCAAACCCATTATCATCCAGATCTTATACCACCCCTGGGTTTCTGTTTGAGTGACCATCTAGGTTAGTTCTCCCTGCATGTTCCCTTAAGGGGGAATCATACCCACTTACCCCATATAACATCACTTTCACATGATTAGGGTTCTTATTTTAAGGACCATTACGCCTCCGATATTGTCCACTCATAATGCAAAATGTATGCACTAAAATTTGCTCACCCTGCTTGTTACATTAATTCCACTAATTTAACATAAAACTACATTTCTTAACTAATTAACGAATATCCCATTCCTTATTTCATACATCCTAAAAACCTTATTTCATCCCATAACCAATTAATCCCCCCATAAATCTACTAACTAAATTTATTTACCCACTAACCTACTACATAAGCCACTTGCCAATTTAAAAATATAATTTATTCGACCTATACGCATATACCACCCTATTCCTAGATATTCCTAACCCTATAAACCCTATGGATATTTATAGAATTGGATAATCCTATAAATCTCCTCCATTTTATCCCTTTCTCCTCTATAATTTTCCATTCTAGATATTTTCAAGGAATTGCAAATTCCTTGGAAATATCCTAGCCATTGATCTTAATGGCTTAAAATTAAATTTGAGACATTGATCCTTCCCTCCACTTTCTATATAACTAATCAACCACATCCATGGATACTAACTTATAAATATAAACTTAGAAGCCACCTTTCTATCTTACATCCATAACCAACCTTCTTGCATCCATCGAGAGCCACTATCAAGCACAATTGTCCATTGAAAGCCATTATCAAGAAAATACAAGTAATACAACATCCATCAAATTTAACATCAAGCATCCATTTGTAAATCTTGGAGAGTATTTATAAATAATTAAAATTATGGTAAAAATCCATCTAACAAATCAAATTATCTCTTTTATCCCCTCCTTTTGATTTTAGGTTTTATCTCTTATTATCACTTTTATTCTAAGAACCAAGTATGGTTCAAAGATGAAGGTATTATCATAACCTTGCAGCAAAGAGCATATTACTAATCAATTAATATCAAAGTTTAAATCATCTCACATAATGATCACTAGAGAATAAATATTATATATAGAGGAATGCACCAAAGATGATGATAATCAAAAGGGTGAAAATTATCTCTCAGATATGACACCTGGAGACCCTTTTGGTAATTTTGACTCCACTAGTTTGGGAACTTATGTGATTTATGATGAGAATATCGAGATACCTAGGATTATGATAGAGGTGATAAATGAAAATGAGAATCCCATAAATGATTCTTTGATATGGACCTTAAATTTTGATGGGTCAAGAAGAAAGAATGGCTCAGGAGTAGGCATATGCCTTATCTCTCCAAAAGGGAAAAATATCCTTAAGGCACTAAATTTTTAGTTTAGCTACACTAATAATGAAGCTGAGTATGAATCTCTAGTGCATGGATTAATCCTTGCCCAAAAGGAAGGAATAAATAATTTGAGAGTCTTTAGTGACTTAGAATTAGTGGTCAAGAAAATCAAGGAGACTACAATAGTAAAGAATACAAGAATGAGGTCTTACCATGATAGGGTGTGGGACTTGGTTGAAGGTTTTGTTACCTTTGATATTGAAGTTATCCTAAGGTCTCAAAATTTTTAGGTAGACAAAATGGATTAAATTGGATCCCAATTCGATGCAACCAAAGATCTTCTTGTTAACAAAGAATCAATCAAAATGGTCATACGTCCTACCATTCTCAACAAAGTAAATAATTGGCAAGTGTTATAGAGTGATCTTTAGATCATTCTATTTCTAAAAAAATCAAGATAATTTGCTAAATAATTTAAGCCTAAGATTGAAGAGGCATATGGTGACCAAATAATTCAACTAAGGTCCAACAAGCTTCTAAGGGGAGTAATAACCCTTGAGAATCTATTTGACCCTGATGATGCAAACTTGGAAAAAATAAAGTTTGTATCAAGTAAAGAATATTATTCAAAACTTGAGATCTCAGAGGGGGAAAAGCTAAAAGTGGGTAAGTTTACCACTTCAAAAGAAAAATATAAACTAGTTTCTTTGCACAATAAGTATAATAAGGTGATAGCTTGGACGTATGAGGATATTCATGGTTATAAAAAAGAAATTATCTAATATACTATCGACTTGATAAAAGGATCAAAGACCATCTGCTAAAAAAAAGGATAGTGAATCCAAGAATTGAATCTCTCATGGTAGAAGAGATCAATAAATTATTGTAGTCCAAGATTACCTTTCCCATTAAACATTCCACATGGGTCTCTAACTTGGTCCCAATAAAGAATAAAATTGGAGAAATTAGATTCTATATATACTTTAGGTATCTAAATAAAGATTCCCTTAAATATCATTACCCCTACCTTACATGGAATAAATTCTATAGATAGTAGTTGGAGCAGAGAGATTCTCCTTATTGGATGACTTATTGAGCTATAATCAAATATGGTTGATAAAAGAGGATCAACACAAGACCACTTTCACAACAAATTGGGGTACTTTTTCTTGTGCAAAAATTCCATTCAGACTCTCTAATACTAGGGATGTATTTCAATGAGAAATTAGCATTACTTTTGGGGAGATAATAAATAAAATGATTCTGATTTACTTAGATGATCTCACTATCTTCACCAAGTTTTTTGAAGATCATTTTGATCAATTAGAGGCCATCTTTTAGAGATGCCAAGAGTTTAGGATCTCTCTAAATCCTAAAAAATATGTATTTAGAGTACCTCAAGGTAAGCTACTCAGACAAATTATTTCAAAAGAAGGGATCACCATAGACCAAGATAGAGTTAAGGTAATATCAGACCTATCACTACCAACAAATAAGAAAGTAGTACAATCTTTCCTTGGGAATATTAATTTTGTAAATAGATTCATCTCAGATTTTTCTAGAATGGTTAGACCCATTACTTTGATGTTAAAAAATGATCTTAGTTTCAAATGGATGAGTGAAGGTAGACAAGCTTTTGAAAATATTAAAAGGGCCATTCTATCTACCCCAGTATTTCATAATCTCGATTTCATCATGTATGTTTATGGAGGAGATCACTAGAGATTCATCTAGATAAATAGAGAGTTTAGGAGCTAGTTTTTGAAGCATTTTACTACCTTAACATGTGTCACTTCTGAGGGATTGAATATTAGATTTTGTGCATTTTGGATTATGTACTTTATTTTCATATCAAACTATGAAGAAAGAGTGGTGTTTTATGTAATTGTAGTCTATTTATAATTCTTGCTTCTTATTTTTTGTTATGATTCTTTTATTAGCTTTGCATAAACACTAAGATTGTTAATCATGTTATATGTTCTTTAATTCTATTAGTGAATGTTGTTAAATCTAATACTATGTTGTTTGGATAGATGATGATTCAGGTTATCTTTTCTAATATGAGCCTTTGATTAGTCTATAGTTTACACTAGAATTATTGATCATGATTTATTCTCTTTAATATTTTCAATGAATTCTATTAGTATTGGTTACTATGTTGTTTGGTAGAGGAATACAATCTTGGCATATTGCCTTATTAGTTTATGTACTTCTTTTATGCATTATATGTTTTCCCTTTAGATCAAACCCCAAAGAGAAGAGCTAGCTTCTTTAAAATTTGGAGGTCATATTAAGGGTCAAGTCCTACATCTTTGAAGCTTCCCACAACTTTGATGATTAGTTGAAAATTAAGCATCAACAGTTATAAAGAGGTAAAATGATGGTAAAAATCATTATAACAAATATTATTATCTCTTTTATCCCCTCCTTTTGATGCTTTTATATTTGAGGTTTTTATTTCTAAAAATAGTAATAAGAGGTGAATCTAAAATTTAGGATACAAAAATAGTGGATACTTACACTTCAAATAAACACTTGAATACCACATATAGTTAGAATAACTCATGAAAGTCACCTACACCAATTTTAATTTTTATATTTTTACTATAGAGGCCTCAAAATGTTTTTTTTTTAAATGTCTAGTAGGTTTCATGTGTTTTCCTATCTCATAAGACCTATGATTGAGTATTCCTTCTTAAATCATCTTGTATTGGAGCCTAAGATTTTCAACAAGGATTTTTTAGTGCTATGATAGTCCCTCTTACAATGGTTTTGATTCATTTTTCAAATTTTTATTATATACTGAATCAAAATACCATGTATCTTCAAAGAATCTCAAAATGGCATGATTGTCATAACACTATTATAGGTGAATTTCATGATATTAGAAGCATTTGGTAACAATTTCATCATTTATTGGTGCTCTGAATACCCCTTAAGTCACTTGAAACTTCCTCAAATACATTTTACTCAAGCATATTGACTCTTCAAGGGTGATCCTAGGTTCATACACAATCTTATTACATATATAGGCATGTGTACTTTAACTTTATGTGATGGTAGTACTTTTAATCTTGAAATTTTTTTGGACATATCAATTTTTCATTTGACTTGAATAGATAATTTAATAATTTTACTCTTTGAATGGAATGATCTTGAGTTTCACCTTGAGATTATATGGATGTATCAATGGAAATGACCACCTAGTATGGCTTTAGGTGGTCATTCTAAATTTTAACCTTGACTGTATATTGATTTGGGAAACTCTATTCATTATATTAACCTATATCATTATGACTTGTTCTTATGAATCCTTCATATGCTATGAAACTCTACCATTAGATCTCTATTCTCTCATTTCTTTGCAAATTAGAGACAAGTTTGTGTTTTTGAGAAGGCTTTTGTTGACTATTTCATGAAAGAGAGAGACTATGTTATTATGTAATTTGAAGATCATTAGCTTAAAATAAATATTCACACTATTTCAAGAGACTCTTCAAACATGGAAGAAGATTATTGCATCTAAATAACTTGACAGCACCTCATAGTCTTTTTTTTGACATAGTATGTGCGTGCTTCAAGAGCCTTTTAACCCTATTGTAGATGATCACTTTTGTGAAATTTAAATGTTTGAGTTTGATTCTCACTTATGTTCTACCCTTGATACTTATCCATGTACATCACTCTTCACACTGTGTTCTTCATCTTTATTTCTCTACTTTCTTAAAAATAGGATTTACTCCCTTTTAAGTCTGACTCTGTGTGAAAATTTGGATCTTATATGGACTAAGTACAAGTATTAGGCCTTGAAAAATACTAACAGACCTCCCAAGGTCACTCTAATTTTATCATTCTTGCTTGAAAGTCTTTAATAAATTAAACTCTCTCTCAAACATACAAGTTTCCCTCATGTCTACATCCTTGTTCTCATCTTATTCTTTAGCTTGGTTGTAGATGACTGTGTACAAGTTTGGACCTTAAAAATGTCACAAAATAATGTTTATGGACTTTATCCTTCACTCTTAGTAATTTGAAAATAGATTTCCATATTATTTATGTGATAACCATACCTTATAGTGTCCTCAAGACAATATCTTCATGAGGCATAACATTATTGAGATAGCTTAGCTATAGGTGGAGATTTTCCTCTCTTTAACACTATTTTAAGGTCTATATAACACATTATCATCAAGTATGATGCTTATTGGTTTTCTTAACTCTTCTTGGAAATGAAAAATGAGATAGAGATGAGTGGAAGGTGATATTATGGTTGAAGGATGATGGGAGCATTTAATAGAGGTGAGAATGGAGCTTTACAATAATGAAAAATGGCAGTGACAAGGTAGTGAAAGGGAATGAAACATAATGGAGGTGAAAATAACATGACAATTAAATGACAAGGCCATATTAAGGGTCTTATGAAAGCATAAGAACATGTTCAATAAGATATATTATTTTGTAGGACTTTTAATAAGAATATGGTGCTAAAATGAAACCAAGGAGTTTGTAAAACCTTAACAAATGCTAAGAAACCTTAAGATTTGCTAAAGTGTGAATCCATGAAGATGTTGAGAGCACATTGATGGATTTATTGTAATATAACCTTTTAAATTTTTTTTGATAAACCTTGAATTAATAAAACATGAATTAAGGAGTCTCTTTTAAATATTATTCCAACAATCCTTGAAATTTTTTCTCTCTCTTGAATCGTATAACCCTTATTTACAACTTGCAGACTGTAGAGTTACATTATATGTATTATTGATCTCTATATGATCCTCATGTGTGAAAATAAATATAATAATTCTATTGAAAGGTGGATAATGATCCAAAGGAACGTTTAAAACTTGAATTTTTTTGCCATGATGCCCAGATGAAGAGAAAACCTAGAAGATTGATTGATTGCTTGGATGAAGGAGACATAGTGAGTGCCTTAAATTAAAATGGATGGTTAATAGAAGATAGAGGAAAATAATAAGAACCATTTGAAATATATGGAATCTCTCTAAAACCCCTTTCTCTTCCCAAAATTTAATACCTTAATTTTCTCTTTCATGGCCGTACCATTTACAAACCTAAAGGGTTCTCACTATGTCCAAAGAAGCTAAATGGATAGAGAGAACTAATTGTGGGATTTATGATGTATTTTATCCATAAATTTATTTTTTAAATCCTATGAAAACTCCTGCTTCAATCTCATGATTCCTACTATATTCAAAGGGACATATAATTTTATATTCTTGCATGAAATTACATTGAAATAGCCTTTCTTTTGCCTTTTCTTCACAACTAAAATTTGAAACTACCAATTTATGGTAATTTAAGGAATACCCTGAGTAAAATATATTTTTATTAAAAAAATTAAGAATTTTTACATCCTTATGGGTCCAAATTTGGCACATGGGAGCTAAAAAGGCCTTTTATATGCTTAAACTTGCATGAAATGATATTTTCAAAGTATGAAACTTTATGAGACTTCTAAAGATCATGTTCAAATATTAAGGAAACGTCTTGTTTTGAAACTCTAAAGTAGTAAAGACACATACAAGGTAAGTAATTAGGTAAAAAAGTTATCATAAGGTTATTATATAAGGTTTTTGTGAGGCCAAGACAAAATTAATAAGTATTTTAAGTATCAAGTTTTAATAAATTACATCATTGAAATAGCTTGTTTCATCCATATTCTGAGCACTAGGCATCTTAAATAGCCTTGTCTAGCTCTATGATAAAATGTACGCATAATGCACGATGTAACCTTATGGTTTAGGATATTGTAGGTATAATTAAGTATAATAATAAATAATAACATTTTCAAGAGACAAATAACCCTTAAAATGAATTCAAAGTACAAGATTGAAGTTTATCCCTTGTATAAAGAGACCTAGTGAGAAATTGTAGATCTAGTACCTTTATGAGAATAATCCTAGTAGCATGTGATTTGAGCCATTATAGACCTATATGAACAAATATGGTAGTTTGAGAACATGTTGGCATATTTTATGAAATGAGGTTAAAGTGTTGAATTTATTTCAAGATGTTTCAAGGCATGAACATACTCAATGTATGATTGGCAGTTTAAGGCCTAATTACACAAAGTAATCTATAGTGTCCTAAGGATGGGTCAAGATCATTTTAAATTATATAAAATATATTGATACCATTTAAATTTTTGTGATGTATCATGTTATTAATGTTTAAAAATTTTAAAGTCATAGCCTATAGGTGAAAGCAAGATTCTTGATGAAAACATTGATTATGTGCACAAAACTGAGGGTTACAGACCGGATAAGAAATTTATCATTATCATTTTCACATTAAACCTTTTCATGAGATACTAATCACTTCATGTTAATTTTTTAAATTCCATATCTTAAAATCCTTGGCATTATTTTTAGTATTGAGAGGCAATCCTTTATGAATGATTGTCAAGAAGGTGAGGTAGTCAAAACCCTCCAAAAACCCTTACTCAGACCTGATAAGAAAGATATAAATGCTTTTATCTCATAATGGTAAAATTGACATAGTTTAGTGATTTTAAAATTTAAAGGGGCTCTTCAATCTCTCCCTAGGTGGTTTTGGTTTGTCTTGACAGTGAATATAAACTACAAGAAAACCCTTATTTTTAGGGTTTTTGGTGTTATAGTCAGGGTTAACCAAGTCAAAGCATGTAAGTGAATAGAGGATGATTTTAAGAATAATATTTTATTCTCATTAATTTTTATATGTATTTTTTAGAACAAAATTGTCCAAAACTAGTCATGGAAGGTAACCTATCATTAAATTGGCCTAATGAGCAAAACGATGAGAAAACTAGGTGAGAATGAATATGAGTTTAGAAATTGGTTGTAGATGATTAGGGATGGATAAAAATTAATTGAGTAATAATTAAATACCTATTAATCCTATTTAATTTATTTTTAATTTTTGATAATGTCTATATTTAATCAAAATTTTGTCATCAAACTGGCCTATCTAGCATAGTGCAGTCTATGTAGAGTAACATAGTGAGATTGGTCTATAAGACCAATTTTGGTAAAAAAATATGAAATATATATCTCCATATATTTTATAAGGATGTTAAGGGCTAAGAATTTTTATATCACAAATTTATCTGCTTAGGTGTTCCATAAGTTGATTTTCTTGACTGTGTTTTATGTCCCATAAGCAACATTGTTTTGTGTGTGAAAAAGATGTGTCTAAGTCTTTTTTCACTAATATGGTTGATCAAAAGTGATAAAATGTTTAATTAATTAATATAAGATAATTTTAATGATTTTTTTATAATTTTAAGCCCCTGATTGAGCTTGGAAAGTCAAGTGATTTTGACTATGTTTTGATAGTGTTTAGTGCTTATGAGTAAGCCATCTATAGGAGTGTTATTGAGGCCTTATGGGATATGTGGTTGAGACAAAAGAATTTAAGAAGTTTTATAATTTATTATTAACATATTAATATTATTTTATTCATATTTTATGTGATAATTTTGTGTATTTTGTTCAATTTTTCAAGAGACTTATAGGCAGAGAGAAGGCCTATTGGTGAGGAGACCTAATTGGTAGGTCCAAGTAGTGAAATGGGACAAATGAATATGGGTACCCAAGGTAAAATTATTATGGGTATAATATATTAATTTATGAAGTTTTTCATCCATTGGATAAGGCATTAAGTGTTATTAATGGTCAGATTGGTAGCTTATGGATAGGACAAACCTAATTGCATTAGGTCTCCATTCAACCCAATGGTAGATTTGGTCATTAGGACTATGACCAACTAATTTATGATTTTTTTCACTCATTAAAATTTTGTATTGATATATTTAAAACCTAATAAAATATTTATAAGGATATTTTCTGACCAATATATTGGAAAGAAAGATTTGATTACAAAGGCAAAGCCTGATAAGGCTATTTGGACTAGTTAGAATATTTGAGCTATTGAGTGAAGGATATAGAGTTTTTTGTGAATGGTTTGAGAGATTGTATATCATAAAAATATTTATATTAATATTTTATAAATATATAAATATTTTTTATGTGTTTAATAAGTTTAATTGATTTAATATTACCAAGGAAAGGGCTTATTGAGCGAGAAGGCATGAGAAGCTGATTGAGTGAGTTTAAAGGATAAAAAGTTCAAGAAAAGGTTTTCATCTATATTTGAGTTTTTAATATGTTTTATAAGGTTACTATATATTTTAGGTAAATTTTTTGGTGTTTAGATACCTAAGGGGGTTACATCCTCATTGCAAGATTGATCATGTAAAAGACTAGTTGTGTGGGTGCTCAACTAGGTAGGGGATGGATCTCCTTATGAAGTGGATGTTTCACTAAAATTTTAATATTTTCATCATATGATACTATTCCATGTACATGTTTCAATTGGTTTTATACCCTAAGAGGGTTTCCCACATAACTTATATGTTCTCTTATGATTTGCCTGTATAACTACTTATGTATATTAATCTTTCATATGAATGAATGTCTCATGAAATGTTGAATGAAATTGCATAGATAAACATTGAGAAACTAATTCACCACCCTCTTAGTATCCATTATTACAATAATATACACATTTTTTTAGAAAGGAGGTTTATCATTGAATGTCATAAAATCATATTATAGCCTCCTAAAAGGTTTCAAATAGACTATTTATGCATTTTAATCACACTTTAAAAGTTTATATATTGTTTCATACTTTACATATACCGAATTATTCTAGGAAATATCATGAAAAGTAATAAACCACCTTATTTTCACCATCTTCATTAGAGCACTTTCAGATCAGAAGACCACTTGAATCTCTATCACAACCTTAGAATGACACTTGACACCATTAATAAGACACTGAAATAACTCTTTCTTCACTTGATAGTTAAGAATAATATGATGACCATGAAAAGTTTTCAATTTTAGGGGTTATAATTTGGCGTTGACAAGCCAAATTTCCAACATTATGGTCTCAAACAGGATCCTAAAGCCTAGTATGAGAAAATGGATTTTTTTTTATATCTATCAACTTTGTTCACTAGCATTTAGATACTATAGTATATATCTAGCATGTTGGAGAGGACATTCTTATACTAGTTTTATATGTTTACAATTTTCTTATTATAAAAAAATATTATATTCATATTCTAGGTATTTATTATGACCTTTCATCATAATTTGATATGACATATCTTGGTCTTTTGAACTTTTCCTTTGGTTTGTATATTTATCAATCATACTCAAGAGTTCATTTGAGTCATCATAAGTACACCCTTGATCTTCTTCAACATTTTTGCATCATTGATTTCATTTCAATCCCATATGATTTCTAGTCACGAGTCACTCTTACTTCCATCTACACTATTCTTCTTTTTGATCCTACATTATATAGGCAATTGGTTGGAAGTCTTATGTACTTGATCCATACTCACCCTAATATTTATTTTGTGGTTAGGCTTGTATCTCAATTTTTACATGTTCCTTATAATAATCATTGGTAGGATATGAAGAGGATTTGAAGATACTTGTAGGGCACTTACCACTTTGGATTACACTACACTAGAAGTTCTACTCAGTTGTTTAATTATATTGATTCATATTGGGTAGGTTCTATTAATGATAGGTGTTTCACTTTTAAATATATTTTTTTGTGTGGAACTTCTCTAGTCGCTTGTGTCTTCAAGAAGAAATATATTATTTCACTTTTATCTATAGATTAAAATTATAGGGAAAAAATAATAACTAGTCAATAGGATCTTTGGCTTCATCAGTTATTGATAGAGTTTGGCTTCATGCAAGATTCAACAACATTACTTTGGTGTGACAAACAAAGTACAATTCACATTTATTGAAACCCTATTGAGTATTAGTGGACCAAACATATTGATATCTATGGGATAAAATGATTTGGTTATCATTTATTTCATTATATCACAACATTCATCAACACATTCAAGATGAAGTTCTTTGTTTGGAGTATATTCTAACTCAATATCAAGTTTTTGACATTGTTATGAAAATTTTTACATCACCTCAGTAACTTCAATTACATGGAATGCATGAGGTCTTGGAATTTATCTTTGGGGGGGTTTTTTTTAGGAGATAATACTTATTCATTTCTTCATGGATATATTATACATGAGTACCTAATCAAGACTTGTTGTTGAGACTCATATTATGGATATGCCACTTTATTTTGTGGCTATTTTTAGCCCTTAGATTCACTTGAGGGGGGATGTTAGAGTATATTATTTACATTAATATTTTATTTACCTTAGATCATGTTTCTTATGTACTTTATTTTTTTATTATTGTTTATATTTTCATACCCACTTAAGTTTGAATATTTAATTCTTTTTAGATATTGGGTTTCAATCCCTAGGTTATCTCCTTTGATCCTATGGTTATGATTAATACTACTTGTATATATATTTAATGCATTATAATTATAATTTCATGAATCTTTTGGATATATTATATGATATTTCTCTTCTTTATTTTGCATATCAATTTGTTGTATTCATCTTGTTCATGTGAAGTTTTTTTGGTGTTAACAATTGAGATCTATTGGTTAGAATGATGTGGTTATGATTCCTTTTAGACACCTTTAGAATTCTTCCTATATATATATGGGGGTTATCAAACCATTCATTTAATAATGTTAATCTAGGGTTGTTATTCAAAGGATATATGAAATAAGAGTAATAGCTCTTTGGAAAATGGTTCCTTCTATCAAAATCCACACTTGTAGGAAATCAAAATCACACTTGAAGAACATAAATGACACTTGTATAAATTAAAGCACACTTGTAGAAAATAAATAGTTGAATTGACAATAAATGACAAATAAATAAAACACCTACAGATTCACCACAAACTATATGATAAGAAATGTTTACAACAAAAATAAAATAATAATTTACAATAAAATGATAATTATAGAATAAAGAGATAAATAAAAATACATTGATCCATATTCCTTGGAATGAGTGGCCAAATCATTCCTCAAAAGATGATTTCACTCAAAACATAAACCTTGGAATAGAATACTTAGAATGATGGAGAGAAAAGGATATTAATTGATTTCATTTAGGTAAGGGAGGTTCCATTTATAATTTCATGCTTCCAACAAACACCTTATTTAGGAGTAACAACTTAGATATCCTATCATATCTCAATCTCCATAAAATATGGAGAGAGATATTTATTAAAAATGTAATTTATTACGATATAATTTCAATCTCCACAAAATATGGAGAGATATTTATTGAAATGAAATTACATAAATCTATATTTGGATATAATCTATAAATGAAAAGTATATATATATATATATTAAACCAATTATAGATTACATTAGACCATCTACATATTACATCAAACTTGTTCTGGACTGCATAAAACTACTACAAAATTTAACACAACCACTATAGACTTTTTTGGAAAGTATTTTTAAATTTATTCTAATTATTACTTGGTTTATTCCTACTATCACAAAGAATTCTTTTCATTTTGAGTATATATATATATATATATATATATATATATATATATATATATATATATATATATATATATATATATATATATATATATATATATATATATATATATATATATATATACATATACATATACATATATATATATATATACTCAAAATGAAAAGAATTCTTTGTGATAGTAGGAATAAACCAAGTAATCATTAGAATACATTTATAAATACTTTCCAAAAAAATCTATAGTGGTTGTGTTAAATTTTGTAGTAGTTTTATGCAGTCCATAACAAGTTTGATGTAATATGTAGATGGTCTAATGTAATCTATAATTGGTTTAATATATTATTTAGATGGTTTGATGTCATCTATAATTGGTCTGATGTAATATGTAGTTATTTTTATGTAATTTTTAGATAGGCTGATGTAATCTATAGTTGGGTTGATGCAATCGGTAATTGGGCTGATTTAATATGTAGTTGGGATGATTTAATTTATTTCTAGGTTCATGTAATTCATATTTACTTTATTATAGTCCATAGTTGTTGTGGGAATTCATATCAATCTTGTGGGAGTCTATAGCAATACTATGGGAGTCTATATTAAGCTTTTGGGAGTCCGTAACTTGACCAAAATGTTGGATCCATTGTAGAAGACTCTAACACTACTCTAAAATTATTATTCAATGGTTACTCTTCATAATTTGAATCATTATATCTGAGTATGAATTGTTTATGCATATATTGACATCTATTTCCAATAATCATTAGAAATAGATTAAAAAAATAAACAAAAATTAATTCTAAATACGTAACCATGATATGTACTTGCTATTTTATTCTAAATAAACTAGGAGTTTAGAAACTACATTTAGATCCACTTCTTATGCAAGAAAAATGATGTTATTTCATGGACATAATGAGCCATTTTATGGTCTCATCATAGATAATACCTTTTTTTAGTATGTAATGGTCTAATCTCATCTTAAAGGACCTTTTTTAAATATACTCTAGTCTAATAAATTGACTCGCATAGAGAATGTAACGGATAGCCCCGAGCACACTAGTTTAGGTGGAATATTTCTTATTGCTCCACTTGGTGTATAGTAATACTGGGATCAATATTGGTGCTAAATTGAGTGAAACCATGACTTTGGACTATCATGTTAGGATTGATCTCAAGATCATATTTTTATAACTTGGCCATACACTAACCCCTATGTTCCCCTAATTCAGTTTCCCCTGACATGAGCTTATACAATTGGGTTTAAAACAATGGTGTGCACTTTATTCCTAAGGATGTAATTCTTATTTCACTACCTTAACCAAGGTGTATGCATGGTTTTTTATAGTGGATTATTTGATCTTGACATATTTTAGGTTCATAATCATTAAATTGATTGAGTGTTCTTCTCCATATAGCTTCTAGGTTAGCACCATAGTTATGGTATGCTAAAAAACAAAAGAGTAAATGTAAAAATATTTGGTGTAGTTTAGGCTCATCAGCATAAATGCTTGTGTGATAGAATTTTTGATTCCTTAGAAGGATTTACTTACTTTGGGATTCTATTATAATTTTACCTCATGTTTTAACATTGCATTTAGAGGTTTAATAATTTTTAAAAAGCAAAAATTAACTTTCACACAAAGTTAATTTTACCAAAGAAAGATTTTATTTCAATTTTACTATTAGTGATAGGTAACCTAGAGATAAAATTGACACGTTTAAAGTAAATATATATACCTTAACTTATGATGATGTGGTTGAGAATATTACCTTTAGTAAAACTAAACACACTCTTTTTTGAATTGAGGTAGATACCATACCTTCTACATATTTCAAATATTCTTTGCATGTGGAGAATATGTTTTAACCTATATTTCAATAAAAAAATTAAGTCATCCATGTAAATAATAATTCATTTTCATATCAAACCTTAAAAATTAAAGTCTGTGTCCTTGTAAAAGGTAGATCCCACATTAATGAGGCTTAATGGCATTCATTTATAATAAAAGGTACTCCACTTGTGAACATAATTTTTGCTTAGTCTTATGGGTTGACCAAAACTTGATTATATCTCAAGAATCTATCCATAAAGGAAATCATCTGAGATCCACTTAGCATCTCGATTACTTCATCAATGGAGGGAAAATGGTAGTTATATTTGTCATAAACCTCATTTAGATTTATAAAATCCATAAATATTCTAATATCACCACTCTTATTTTGAACAGGAACTAATATACCCAAGTGGAGTGATAGATTGGGAAGATGGTCCTAGCTAAAAGGAGCTTGTGAACTTCCTTTTAAATAAGTGGATCTAAGATTGAGTTCACAGGTCATTACCTATGTCTAAAAGGTTTATTTTTTTTATTGAGTGGGAAAGTGTGTGTGACCACATTCAAGTCAAAGACCATAATGTCTCCATAAGCCCAATAAATGGCATTGGTATTTTAGCAACAACTTTATGATTTTTTTATCTCAACATATGTACAATTTGGGTCAATATAAACATTCTTGGTATGGTTTGATTATCCCAAACTGATAATTTTTGACATCTAGTCTAGTTGTACTAGTCATTATGATTTATGTGCTAAACTTTCAAATTCAAATATCCTTTTAAGGGATATCATTCCCTTTGGAACTTGGTTTTATTTTAGGTTCATAATACTATGTAGGTCATAATACCCATCTCTCAAATCATCCCTTTCAACCTCATCTATAACTTAGGTTTCAAAATTAAAAAAATTCTTTGGTCATCCTCAAAGACCTAAATTTTTTTGAAGTTGTCCAAGACTGAGGGACATGGGATCAACTCAATAAAAAAATCCTACAATCATGTATCATCTAAGGTTTTTAGGTTTATAGTGGTAGTTGTTAATGAATAAACCACCCAATTTTCTTCTTTGGAAATGGGGATGATGTTGAAGGCATTAAACATTTCTATTAGATATCATTCCCTATGTTTATACTTCATAAAGTAGGACAAATAAAACTGGACTTTTTCCCTAACTTGGTTCATTACTAGTTTATAATCCCCAAATACTTTTAGTTCTTTAACCCTATGTTTCAACACAGATTGTAGGCTAAGTTCAAGGCTTCATATTCTGTTAGGTTATTAATATAAGATAATTATATCATATAAGCAACCAAATGTCATTTCTATCATGGGTCAATAAAAATAAATCCTATCCTAGAAATTTGCTTTGAACAAGACCCATCAAAGTACAAGGACCATAGACCTAGCAATTTAGGTATTCGTCAACTTGGTTTTTAGCATATTTTATGGATAGGTTGTAGATATCTATGTTAGAATATACTAGGTTTACCCATTCATTGATTGTATTTTATTATGTGATCATATGTTTCATTTTAGGCTCTCTATTAACATAGATCTGATTAGCTACACCTCCCCAAGGTATCCACATATGTGAGAATTTAGTAGCAATGTACCCATTCAAGGTCTTAGAATACTCTCTACTCGACAACTTCCTATAAGATTAAGGGATGTCCACTACTTGAATGTCCATAATATGTTAGTACCCTAGGTTCAATTCTAGTTTTATATGCACATTTAAGAGCTTGCATACCACCTTAAGCTTGGACTTATCTAACTACACCATTATCTTGTTTGACTTAATAGGTGTTAATCCACATTTTTGACAAATCACAACAAACATGACACTCACAAAGGCCCCAAAATAGATTAGATAGTTATGAAGGATTTTTCCAAATAACCTAACAATAAGGAGGAAATGTCTAACCTTGACCTTATTTATGTGTATTATCACATTTGTGTGCATAAGCTAGTGTTTGGGATAGGTTGGTTTATCTATAAGGGAATTTAAAAGGAGATCTCTTTACTCAGTGATCTAGGCAAGCTCATGTAAATCAATGTTTTCCTTTATCTTATTCATGTCCTCTATAATGTCATACCCAATATTTTTGGTGGTAGGTTGGATCTATTCAAGTGGCTTGGAATTATTAGCCTTTGTATGTGGATGATCATTCTAAGATCATGGATTAGGAGGAGTGACACCATTATTAAGAGAAGTGGACATTATAAGAGGCTAATTTTTTTATAATTATTAAGAGTATAGTTTCTATATTGAAACTAATATAAATCATTCACCTCATTTTTGGCCTCATCTGGCTCATTATCCTCTTATCTAAGGAGCTCTAAGGTATTTAATAACATGGTAGTGCTCTATGACCTTGAGGATCTTGGAACATCATATTTATTACTAGTATTAGGGTGTTGTGGGACTATCTCATAAATAAATATTTTATTTGGAAGATGTAAAATGTATTATGGAACTTGATATAGTTAACTTCATGTCGGGTTGTGTTGTGTGCATATCACAAACTTGGCAAGCCAACTCACAAATGTTTATCTCAAACAATTTTTTAGGTGAGGGATTTTACTAGTTATTAGATCAATTGTGGGGATAAATTTATATCTAATAGGTGAATTTATTGGTTTAAATATTACCACCTTTATTTTAAAATTATCTTTATAGGCCCATCAAGTCATTGCTAAGATTTTATAACAAGCATTTTACCAGTGCATTTTCTAACTCAATCTTGGTGAATTATTGGGGCACACTTTTGACATTATTCATAGTGGGTACTAGTGTTTGATTATGATATTAACTACTTCATTATTAATTATTCTAAGAAATCCCATGTTTTAGTTAGGAGTAACATGCCTAAAAATATGTTGGTTTGTCATTGGCATGAGCTATGACATGGGTACATTCAATTTAGTGGCAAAGAGGAGATTAAAATTAGGTAGGTTTGGTAGAACATTTGGGATGGATGGTTCCAAAATACCTTGAGGGTTAAGATATATATCTATTTTATGGCCTAAAAATAATTTAGGTGAAAATCTACCACTGAAGGGTCTTTACATAGTAACATAGCAATCCAAGGGTCATGTACATTCTTCTAAATTTTAAGTGCTAACTGGATATTTGTTGTGTATATCATGGTGAATTTAATATAATTATTTTTAACATATATTTTAATATACTTATGGGAACATTTGTTTCTATCTTGAAGTCATTGAACTATTGGTACAACACACTTGAGTTAATGACTTACACAAACTAGGTGAGGAACATGTTGTTGAACTGGTCCTTACTCATAATATAACTTTTAGGTAGGTTTGAGAACCAATCATAATCTACATCCATTTAATTTAATATTAATATTATACAAGAAACATCTTCATGTTATCCATTCAACAACCTAAGAGTATTTTTGTATGGGGCCACATGTACTTTTTTAATAAGCCCCACACCTTGTGTGAATCTTGGGAGGTGCCTTTTTGGGTTCCTAGGTAATTCAAGGTCATATAAAGGAATGTCAATTTTAGACCCAAATAACCATTCCATAATTGTATCCAGAGGTGGAGGTAGGTTAGGGGTAGACTAATATGATAAGCTAGTAGGTTTAACCAAAGGTATTGGCCCTCCTTTAGTAGTTATAATTCTCTTCTAGAATTTTAAAGGGGATATTATAATCCATTCAAGACTAGTTCGAGATATAATGATCTAAATAGTAGGATTTAGGTTTCTCTCAAGTTGGATAATATCTTAGAGATTTATTAGTTAGTTATAAAGGTTACACTCCTTCTAACACTAATTATTGTTCAATTCAAAAACTCAGTATTATAGGTGTATTTATTATATTATATGCATTGAGTGAGCTTAGGAAAAATTAGGAGATTCATGTCCTCTCATTTTAGGATTATTTCTAATATAATTCAAGGCATGAGTCGTAGGCATTGGGCTTCATTAAATAAACTAATTACAATATATCTCCAAGAGATGAAATGCTATGACCAAAGGCCCAATACTAATTTTCTCACTGACATTAAACCCATATAATTCTAGTTAAATTGGTTTTAATAGATTAAGATCATGAACCCTACTTGGTTCACTTCACATATCTTATAGTAATATTTAACCAATTATTGTCATGTATTTTAGGCATGTAGTAGGCTGGGAAAGTGTAAAGGATGGGAAACAAGTTTGAAACTAGAGACAACTATAAGATATTCCTAATATAATTCATTTAATTCACTTCATTATTTATAAAAGAGGACACAAAGATCATTTAGTCATAAATAAACATTAAAAGGGAGAGAGGAGGAAGAAGAAAATATAAATTCTATGAAAAAATGGAAACATAACTACTTCAAGGACTGAGAATGTGTTTAGTTATAACTATACCATTATATTCTAAGTTTCATGATGGCTCATGTTCTAGTCACATATGGAAAGAGTCTAAGGAGAAAGGGTGAATGTTTAATTCAATGATGCCTTCTATGAATAACTATGAACATGCTTATGGTTAATCACACAGATCCTAACATATTTTAAACAAAGATAAAAAAACAAATAACTCAACTATAATATTAAAATCTCATCCTAATTAATTTATAAAACTCAAATAAAATCATAGCTAACAATCCTAGGCATTAGTCTTGATTCATTAAAATTAAAAGAAAGTGGAAGACATCCATAAAAACTATATGCATTTAAATAGAGAAACCAAATTTTTATTAATCTAATATTTTTCATTTACAATAGATTCAACCCTCTCAAAATATTACATAATAGTATATATAATATAAATGGGAACTGTCTCCTAGTATCATGAATTCATACTCTAGGCCATCATGGCCTGAAATGGTTGTAACAAAATTATATCAAAAATATTCCCAATCCCAAAACAACAATAAAATTCATAAGGATTTTTAGTAGATAATCAATAGAATTTTTGAGTTGGAACACTTCATAACTTATTGAGGCATGCCTCCTTAGCTACTAACATGACCACCATTAAGTTAGATTCTTGATCCAGCTTGTCAAGTTTATAACAACTCCTAAAATATTACCTCAGCCTATACTAACAACCACTTGTGTAATTTGATTTTGGCCTTCATAGAAACCTTCACCTCAGACATCTTGTTTATTCTATTTATTTAATGGGTTACCATCTATAGAATCACTTTAACCCAAGCCTTGTTGGTTTTCACCACTTTCCTCTACATAACCTAGTTGAATTGGGCTAGGTGGACCTAAAATTCATATTTGTATAGTAAGGTGTCATTATATTTGAATAAAATAGTGATGTTGAACTCCTTAAAATAGTCATCATCTTCTCCTTATTTTTATCCAAAGGTTAGATCACTATTTGTGTGATGGTCAACCACTATGCAATTGAAGTCATCATGGTCCTATCATAAGTGTGGTAGATTTTTAGGTCCACCAAAGGCATGAGCTTAATCTCTAGGATCATGCCCTTATTAATAATCATGAAAATATTATTTCACTTATTTTACATATAGGTAATTCTATCCAAATATGATTTAGTGTATTGGATATGTTCTTTGCTCATGAACAGGGATCTAGTCACCTTTTTAAGAGATAAATAATTGTTCATGGTTTTCCACAACTCGATCATCATATATTACAAGAAAGTGCTCCTCACCTAAAACTTGAGTGATCTAAATTTATCTTTCATATCTTGTATGATATTCTCAAAAAACTCATTAATATCTTAGATCAATGTATTAATATGAAGGACAAAACATTTGATATTGTGGAATAATTACAAAAGATGCCTACACAAATTTCCATCCTAGATTTGTTGCATATGTCCACCATCCACAAAATCATCTTAACATAGTTCCTAGGAAAATTAAAAGTTCCTAATGACATAATACTAAATAAATTATGAGCTTTAGTCAGACATTTAGTTAAGAGCCATCAATTATCCTTTGACCAAAGTGATATGTCATCCCTTGGCCCTCTTCATAACAATCCATTATACATAGAAGTTATCATCATATGACATAAAGTGAAATTTGTCCTTATAGACAATGGATTAGGCCTAAATATTTTATATCTAAAGCTTATCAAGCATATTGGATACACAACAGTCAATCTTTAGCCAAAAAATATCATTATCAAGGCCTACAATAATGAAGAGCCAGAATCACAAGGCACCATTAGCTTGACAGTTATCATTGGTCCTTTGACACAAAATACACTATGATATGTTTTAGACCTTGGTTTATCATAGAATTTTATTTTCAGAAGACCTTGGATACATGAGATTCATGCAAACCTTTCAACATTGCACCAATGTCTCAATTTCTCTCATTATGGCATGGAGGTCACTACTCATGGATATTTATAGCCCTATGAAAATTTTAAACATTTTGAGGTCGGGTAAAAAATATATAACTACCATTTTGGATTGAATATATTTCCCAAAAAATACAAGGGGAAATAAATATTTTTTTATTTTATAGAGGCCAATTGCATTGACCCATATACCCTTGATTCATATTCCCACATGCCACCTCCTAAAATGTCTAATCAGTTTACCATCACAAACAATGACCCAAGAGAATATTTGACCCATGATACATTCCACATTTCTAGGTTTCCATAGATACCCAAGTCCTATGGAAGACCTAAATCCAAGCCACCTTGTATGGAATGGTAGTAAAAAGGAAAAGGCAAACTACATATTCCATCACCTATCATCTTCATACTGGCTACTGGAAAAGAATAGAACCCACTTGTATATGATTAATCTTGGTTATATAATTACAACCTAGAAAATTTATATAAAAATTCCAAATACCCAATTCCAAAAAAGATCATAGAGAATCATGCATATGAATGAAGAGGCCTAAAGCCAAATCAACATGGAATTATTGAGCCAATATCAATGACTCAGTACAAAGGAACCTATGTAATTGTATGGGGGTGACCCCACGTATCTTATTCATGTTCTAATGCCAACGACTAGTGATTTAACAATTTTGGGAATACTAGTGTATTATTCCTAATTTAGTTAAAGGGTCTAAGTAGTAAAATCAGTAAATAAATATGTAATAATTAAGCTACTAATTTGTATAAATTATATTTCAATTTTGACCTTTCTAAAAATAATAATAATAAGATGGATAAAATAATACTTAGTTAGAAATTGGCTAATACGATTGAGACAGGGTATGAGATTCACTAAGCAAGACTGGGAAACTATCATAAATTGAGATCTAACCTTCATTTTATGATTGGATAGGAGAACTAAAAGTGGAAAAGAGTGGCACCAGTGTTTTATTCCACCTCTACCACTATTGTCTTGAGGGACTGAGTTTTCCAATTTTTATTTTCTAGGTCTGTGTGACCCTGACCATGAAGTTTCAACAATTGGAAGTCTGTAGAGCTCCCTATAGAGTATATTTATACTAAAAACCTATACTCCATTGTGCTTTGACAAATTTATAGAAAGAGGGGGGGAGGGGTGTGGTTTATTATGTATAAGATTCATTGAATGGGTATCCACACCTCTTGTGTGGGTACATTACCTACATACTCATACTTTAAAGAGGTATCAAGCCATATCTAGTTCTCCCACTTGATGTGCTTTGAGCAATAGAGTGTATGAATATGAAAAATGATAAAATAGATGTGTTTGAGGTGGCTAGGGACTAGTGTAAGGATTTTAATAATCTTGTAAGTGTATTGGTTGGTTGTATGAAAAGATTAGGAAAGATTTATTGAGTAGTCTTGCTTGTATTCTTGCTAACTTAGTGATATTTACCAACCCTTTCCAAATGATCTTTGAATGGGATTTTATATGGATCTATTGGTCATGGATTAAATGTGATCACATTAGGATGACAAGGATAAGGATGGGGAATCAAAAGGAATTAACCATTGGGGCCAAAATTACACTTGGACAAGAGTGTCAAAAGTGGACAGGAGTGGCACCAACACTATTGTCCAAGTGTGGCACTATTGTCCTAAGATAAAAAGAATTTGGGGATGTATTAGTCATGGAAAAAGGGGTATATCTTATTTGGGATCAATTTTGGAAGGCTATGGATGACTACATTCCCCCCTACTTTATTCTAGTATTGCACACTCAAGTTACCAATTTTTGCATTTTATATGACTATATTTTCCCCCCTTTATTCTAGTGATGTAGTAAATAAAAATACTAGGATAAAGGAAAAATATAAATCATACATGAAATTACCTATAAAGGTTAATCTCATTAAGCTATGTGATGTTGGGTGTGCATAGAGAGCACATTGTGAAGTATGAATCTGCAAGAAAAATAAAGAGTAGATCAGTTCTTAATAGATATGATATATATAAAATAATAATTTACAAAGCTAGGTAAGAGAAAGAGAGGAAGAGAAAGGAATGAATACACATCATTGCATACATGGAATAATATAAAATCTCTTGTGATGCTTAGTAATGTTGGATGTGTGTTGAACCAAGAGTAATATCATGAATGAAATTGAGTGTTCAATTCCCTCAGAGTGGCTCAAGAATGAAAAAGATAGCCTTTTTCTCCATAATCACCCACTAAATGAAGCTAGGTGGTCATGAATGTGCTAATTTATGTTTGGACAATGTGTCAAATCCATCTGAATAGGTGACTCAAGAATACAAAGACTAGCTAGTCCTTTGGCTCCATCATTACCCTATGAAGTGAAGCTATGAACTGATACCAATATGAAATATATGTCATATGAGATGGATCCTAAAGCCCATAAATGTAATTTTATCTAATAGTTTTGTCATAGATAGTCAAATATATGTTAGAAACTAGGTCACTCTTGGCCATTCTAAAAGATGGAGATTAGGCTTGTATGAAAGCCACTCTGAAACTAGTGTACTAGGCTTATATGAAAGCCATTTTGAAATGTGGAGGTCAGGATTGTATGAAATCCACTTTTAAATGATGTGAACCACCTATAGATGGAAAAATGCACATAACTATTGAGAATGCCTAGGTAATGTGAAATTTAGAAAGAAAAGAAAATGAATGTGACATGCACATTACCCCTAATCATTGGTGTCTAGAACATGGATTCTGATCTAGAAATTATACCTTGTCATATCTAAAATTTGAATTGAGAACCATCATGCCATTAATGATAACTCCTATATCTATATTCTCTAATAAAAAGTGTATTGAAAACTATTGATTTTGAATTGGTCTGACTATGCAAAATTGTAGCTAAACCTACTTTTCTACTTACTTCTAAAAAGCCTATTTTTTTGTTGTTTGGATAAAAACACAAAAAATAGACAATAATGGCACTTGTGCTATATTATAATCTTGGAATTATTGTCTTAGGCCAAATTTTATGACTATTCTGACATTTTCACTATTTTCTTGGTCTATTCTGACTAGTTTGATGTCTGGTTGTTGTTCTGATTATTTTGAATGTTGTTTTTTCAACCATTAGGAGATCTAATCTTTGTGACAAAACACTTATTTTTTGCCCCCTCATTTGAGGGTAAGAATGAATACCCTAAAATGACTTCCCTCAAAATAAAGATCCATATAAATGTGTTATGTTGCAAAGATACATGATATAACAATGATAATCGACAAGATATCTCAAGATATAGCATGGTTTGTAATGAGAGATTGTTAAAACAATAGGGGTATTACTAGATAGATATAACCATGTAATATCATGTATAATGTACTAAATTATAATTAGAAGTTTAGTTGTTTATTAGTTGTTAGTTGTTAGGTGTTATGGAGGGATGGAGCATGATGTCCATCATGGCATCCAATAAATCAAGATAATACATGATGTGGATCATGGCATTACAAAAAATGAGAATCAAACAAGTGATAAAAACACAAGGCAAGAAGCGTACAAGGGTGTTCAAGGGTCCAAAAAATTAAGGGACATGGGTACATGTCACTCAAACTAATAGAAAACATGCAAGGCATGTTTAAATGCCACATACACATATAATTGAAAGAAGCAAGGTTGGTATGAAAGCCACAATCACATATAAAAGAGTACAGGTAAGGGACATTGGCAAATGTCCAAAGGCACACACATGATTAGAAGCAAAAGACATTGGAAAATTTCTTAAGGCACATACAAGAGACAAATAGGAACTATAAAATGCAATCACATCAAGTTATACTAAGTAAGAAAATAAATCATGTAAAAACTAGAAATAAAATCACATCTAACTAATCAAATCAAGAATGTGAAAGTATGCAAGACATGATAATACAATACTAGGTATATGCTAAGAAATACAAAAGTGTTATATACTAGTGAGTGTCAATAGAGTAATCTATGTAAGCTACTAAGTAATGTACATCAACATGATAACTAGAGTGTGTGGTGTAGGAATGGCATAGCCTAGATTGTGTAGTCATGTAGAAGATTCCCCCAGTGGTTACATATATCAATGTATGTCTCGAATGTAGAAGTAGGATGCCCCCTCAATGGGTAAAGTGAAGCAATCAAGGAGTTGGATGTCACTGCACACACTCAAAGAAGATCAAATGAAGCATGGAAATGTAGATAAATTGACAAATAATAACATAGAAAAGTAAATGTAAGTATAGTATAGTATTAAAAATGTAAAGCATGGATGATGTATACAATTGAAATATTTTTGGTGTTTTTGAATTTTTAATATATTTGAATGTTTTTGAATTTTTGAGATGCATTTTTTTGTATTTTGAAATGATATGAACTATGTAAAATAAATCATAAAAGACTATGTAAAATAATTTGAAGAACAAAACTATGTATAAGTAAATAGAAGAAAGTTATGTACAAATATTGGAAAAAAATCTATATACAAGCATATGAATAAAGTAATATGTAAATGATGACATAAAATACTAGGTCAGAGGGTGTAAAGTGTTTAATTATGGATCTCATTTGGGATGGAGATGAAGGGATCATGACTATCATCAAATTCCTTAAGATCACCATCATAAGTATCATTATATGTTATAGAAGCTACGTACATGGTGTCCACTGACCAAAGGCAAAATGAAGGTTGCTCTGGTGGTGGAGATGTTGATTCCCCTTTGGGATGTTTAGCTATGGTAGTGTATTACTTTAGTGGAAGTGGAGAAGCTAGTGATTTTGGTGTTGTAATCTGAATAATACCCTGAACCTATAGTTTATCTAATCTCTACCATAAAGTTGTACATGATTTTGTATCATGGATTTTGATCCTATGAAAAAGATAAATTAGGCAACCATATTTTTGTTATAATAAATTAATAGATATATGTCATACTATAGGTAAAGTGATTAATCCATGATCAAGTAACATCTGTAACATAATAAGCAATTGATGTTATGTGCTACCTACTTAAATTTGAATGATTGGCTCTATATCCATATAGGTAACCATGTGAACTGTATGTGTCAAGTGATAAATTTGTGGCCATGAATGTGGAGTATATCCTAAGAGTGTAGTGTGAGATGCTAAGAGTGTTGCAAGATGTCTAATAAGAGATCTAGAGTCATCTCAATACTCTCCTAGGCCAACTAATGTAAATCTCAACCCACACAAATAGTCATATGTGAGTGTGGGTATTATATCATCATCTGAAGAAGCCTAGGAATTTGTATCAACATCATGTAGATATGGTAACTCAAAATTTACCACAAAGGGTAACTATGATATGGGAGTCTCATCAACTATAGTAGTAAAAGACAATGGTGGTGTCAGAGTGTCTATAACTGATGGAGTAACTATATATATAGAATCAATTGGTACTACTAGAACTATTATTGGTGAATGTATAACTATAAAAAGTGTAGTAATCATGACTAATGGACTAGTTAGAATGGCTAATGATACTATGACTAGCTTAATATCTAGAGCTGAGGGCACAACTGTAAGTGGAGGGATGCAAGAAGTTATAGTCTCTCTAACCTCATATGTATGTATTTGATTAAGAGAAATACAATGAGGTGGTGGTTTAACTATGATATGAGGTGTCCCATCTAGTGAACTAATTGAAGATGACTCTATCATTTGATAATATCTAAATGGATGGTTATCTATAGGACATGTATATAGGTATCCTTCATATATAAACTTGACACATCAATGAAGAGTATAAGGAACTTCCCCCATAACATTTATCCAGAGTCATTTGAGTAAATTATTATAATAAAGAGGCCCTAACATGGCTTGGAACTGTGTAGAGAGGGTTTTGGGTCCTACCATGATATTCAAAGTAATGGTGTCTAATGTCTATCATGGTATATCATCAAATCCTTAAATGTTCTTATATGATTTTTGCATGGGTTCCATGTCCACACCCATGGTCTATAATAATGTAATATTATATATATTAAGTTTGGAACCACTATCAACTAGAACTCTCTTAACTATGCTAGTTTTGACTTGAGCTTGTATGAGTAGTGGTAAATTTTGATTAATTACTATCTAAGATGGCATGTCATCATGATCAAAAGTGATAGCATCATCTATAATTTTTAGCATGTTAACTACTGGTGTAAAATAAGAAGGCTCTAAATCAATGGGCATAAAATTCTAAGTGAGTGCCTCATAGAGAATGTCTTTGAAGACATTTGATTTCTAAAGTAGCTCTAACATGGAAATATTATCTAGTGTGTTTCTCAACTGACCAACAATATCATATGCCTTGTGCAGATATGCCTATGTTGGTGGGTTGGACTTGGGATGAGAAGGAATGGGAGGGTGATAGGGCTCTTAATTAGGTGGAAGAGGCATGGTGTCATGTTTATTAACCACTCTAACTACATTATCTACTATACGTATAGGACTAGTAGTAGCTATGAGAGGAGATTAGAGATAATCAATAGGTCAAGGTGGTGGAGGGATAAACGGTGTCAACTAGGCTCTTTGATGATGGGTAGTGACCTAGGGAAGAGAAAAATAGACCATGCAACATGACTCGACATGGGATAGGTGCTCCAAGGGAGGTGATAAAAAATATATCTTAGTAGGTTTAATAATAACTTTCTTAACATCATCTAATATTATGAAAAATAAGCATGAAACACAAAGAATAAAGCTTTGTATTAAAATATGATAAACTTCATCTTTCATGTACATGATAGGACCAATGATGGTCTCATTATTTTTTGCAAGAAATGTAAGAAAAATTGTAAATAAGTGAGATCCATATCTAAAATCTGATTTTAGAATGTAAGGTGATACCTCAAGAAGCAATGGGACCTAGTGTATGCAACTAGGGTTTGATAGATAATTATTTTGAAAATTTACTATGAAATTTTGAAGCTGAAAGTGAATTTTTGAGTTTGATGCAAGTAAAAAGTTAGAAATTTATAGGGAAATTTTTGATTTAATGGGACCAAGTATATGCAACTAAGGTTTGGAAAAAATAATATTTTTGAGAATTACTATTGAATTTTGAATTTTTAAGTGAATTTATAAATTTAATATGCTAGCAAACAATCAAAAAATTATTGGAAAATTATTGAGAAAATAATGGAACCTAGTATGAACAACTAGGGTTTGAAAGAAATTTATTTTAAAGTTACTACAAAATTTTAAAATTTAATGCTAATTTTTTATTTTATTATGTAGGTAAAAAATTAGAAAAAAATAAAGGTTTTCTAGGGTATTTATGCACAAATGAAGTAAGTCAGGTTCACCAAATGATTTAACAATTTTAGGAATATCGATGTATTATTCTTAATTTAGTTAAAGGTTTTGAGTAGTAAAATTAGTAAATAAATATGTAATAATTAATCTACCAATTTGTGTAAATTAGATTTTAATTTTAACCTTTCTAAAAATAGTAATAAGATGGAAAAAAAAAGTCTTAACTAGAAATTGGCTAATATAACTGAGATAAGGTTTGAGATTCACTAAGTAGGATTGGGACACTATCACAAATTGAGATTTGACCTTCTTTTTACGATTGGATAGAAGTTTTTATATTTGATAGGAGTGATATCGACACTATAATCCAACTCTATCATTATTGTCTTGAGGGTTTGAGATATTTGGGTTTTATTTTCTAGGTCTATGTGACCTTATCCGTGAAGTTTTGATAGTTAGAAGTCTATAGAGCTCCCTGTATAGCAAATTTTCTCTTCAAACCCTATACTCTATTACGATTTAACCAATTTATAGAAAGAGGGGCATTAGTGTGTGTAAGATTCATTGAACATGTATCCAAACCCCTTGTGTGGGAACTCTACCTACATACCAATACTTTGAAGAGGGATCAAGCCACATATAGTTATCCCACTTAATGTGTTTTATGAAATAGAGTGTATAAATATACAAAATGCTAAACTAGATGTGATTGATGTGGCTAGGGACTAGTGTAAGCATTTGAATAAGCTTGTAAGTGTATTAGCTAGCTATATGCAGAGAATAGGGAAGATTGCTTAAGTAGTGTTGATTTTATCCTTGCTTACTTAGTGATATTATCCAACCCTTTCCAAGTGATCTTTGAATGGGATTTTATAGGGATCTATTAATCATGGATTGAAATTGATGCATTAGTAAAACAACTGTAAGGATGGAGAACTAAAAGGAATTGACCATTGGGGCCAAAATTACACTTGGATAGGAGAACTAAAATCACATAGGAGTGGCATCAACACTATTATCCATGTGTGGTTCTATTATCCTAAGTTGATGCAACCTAGAGGGATGGATTATTCATGGAAAAAGGGGCTTAGCTCAAGTAGGATCAAGTTTAGAAGGCTACATATGACTAAGAATCAATGAAAAGATTCCTATGAGGGTCATGAGAGCAAGTAAAAGGGACCTAAGGGTTGGGTGTCATTAGCCATGCTTAAGTTAGCATTTTTTGCATTTTAAATGACTATAACTAGTTATGATGATGCTAATAAAAAATTAGAGTCTGATCATAATCCTTATAAATACCTAGCCAATACCAATATATTTGACACTAATACCATTTGTACTCTTAGACTAGTTATCCATAATCCACTTCCTCTTTATCACCATCAACTTATAGCTTGGGACTAGTAAGAATCCATAGTTCTTGTAGATAACTTTGAAATTGATTAATCCTTTTTTGATTTTATAGGCATGAAGGACAATGTTCCATTGGGAGACCATAAAAAAGGGTTCTCAATCAAATTGGATCTTGTAACCTATTTTAGAAAAAAGTTAACACCCTTAGCCATAAATAATTAAATAAAACATTAAGGTCCCAAAGTAAAAACCTCTTTGAGACACTTTTGGACCAAGGAAAAAGTAATGAGAAAGGCCAATCTTCTAATTAAAATGTATTTTAGGTGCCATTAGATGGGTGTATTCAACCTTCCTCAAACATAGTTTAGGAGACCAATTATGAACTTACCTATGGGTCCAAGTTTAGTTATGTCGAATAAAATGACTTTGACCAAATCATTAAAGAGTTTCCAAAAGTGTTTGTCATATATCCATACTTACCATTGGTATATTATGATTCATCATGCCTAGGGGAACTTAAATACCCAGTCCAACTAGAGGACTTTACTATTGTAGGCCAATTGTAATCATTGCCAACTATTTTAGAGGATGGCTTGACTCTTCTTGTTGATGAAACTATAAAATTCAAAATTAGGACTATAGATGACCTAAAATGGATTAAATTAGGTGCATCACTCATTAACGAGGAATGTAATATCTTTATAGACCTTCTGAAGGAATTTATTGATATATTTGTTTGGGCCTATTTTAACATGCCTAGTTTGGATCTCACCTGGGTTGTACACCACCTTATAGTACATCCTAATGCCAAACTTGTGAAGTAGAAACTATGAAAAATACATCCTTGTAATACTATATTAGTAAAGAAAGAGTTGGAAAAACTCTTATAAGTAATATCTATTCGACCGATTGACTATTTAGAGTGGATCTAAAATGTTTTAGTAGTTACTAAGAAGCTATAAGGAATCAAAATCTGCATTGATTTCAAAGATATAAATAAGGCTTACCCAAAACATGACTTTCCTTATCCAAATATTGACATGATATTTGACTCAACAACTAGGTAGGAAATGATTTCAATCATGGGTGGATTCTCAAAATATAACTAGATTAGGATTGTGCTAGAAGACCAACATAAAATAGCATTCACCACTTAATGGGGAATGTTTTGTTAACAATTTATGTCATTGGGTCTCAAAAAATTTTGGGCCACATACCAAAGATCCATGACCATTATATTTCATGATATGATGCATGACATTGTTGAAGACTACATTGACAACATATTGGGTAAATCAAAGACCAAGGCTGATCATCCAACATCACTAAGGAGAATATATAAGAGACTGTATCAATACAAGGTCAAACTCAATAATAAGAAGTGTGTTTTTAAAGTTACTTCAATAAAATTTCTTGTCTTAATTATATCTAGTAGAGGCATTGAAGTTGATCCATACAAAGTACAAGCCATTACCAAAAAGCCACCACTATCCAATTTGAAGCAACTCTATAGTTTTCAAAGCAAGATTCAATCTATCAGATGCTTCATATCATAGTTGGCTGATAAATCCAATCCATTTACACACCTCTTGAAGAAGGGTGTCATATTTCATTAGGATGATGAATGCCAAAAATCTTTTTAGTTATTAAAGGACTATCTTATAAATCTAACTATTTTGTTACCACCAATGTCATGAAAGCCATTTTTACTGTATCTATCTACCACAGACAAAACCCTAGGGGAACTTATAGTTAAACATGATGATAATGGAAAATATCATGTTTTGTACTATATAAGCCATACACTAGTTACATATGAGCACAATTATACACCCATTAAAAAAGCTTATTTAACTATGGTCTTTATAACTCAAAAAATGTGACATTACATGTTAAACAGAAAGACCATGGTTATTTCCAAAGTAGATTTGCTCAAGTATCTACTATCCATAATAGATTTACAAGGTCGCATGGCTAAATGGATCATGCTTCTAAGTGATTTCAAGATCAAATACGTCAACTAGAAGGCTATCAAGGGACAATTACTTGTAGATTAGCTTGATGAAGCTCCTTAAAGATATAGAACTACTACCATTTTCATTACCAAATAAGTCCATTATGTCCATCATTGACACACCCCTTGAGGATCACTACTAGAGGATGTAATTTATTGAATCATTCAATACATATGGATAAGGGGTAGGTTTATTATTCATTAAACCACAAGGGTATCTTATCCCTAAATCATGTTTTATCATCTTTCCATGTACTAAGAACATGGTTGAATACAAATCACTTATCATAGGACTTTGATAGTTAGTACAATGGAAAATTCATCATCTTAAGGTTTATGATGATTCTTAGTTAATCATCAATTAGGTTATAAACCACTTCAAAACCAAGGATGACAAACTAGTGCCATACAAGGCCATGCTCGACACTCTCAAATAACATATTGTTGATGTAAAATCTGAGCACATACCAAGGCCCAATAATAGAATATCAAATTCTATGGCCACCATTAGCTCTTTGATTTATCTTTAAGGCACAACAAAACAATATCAATTGAAAATAATCTAGTGTCAGCTCATGAACCTTCAACCATCATAATGATTTGTGATATTGTTGTTCCTATTTATATATGGTATTTAGACTTTTTTATTTACCTTAATGACCATATTATGCCACCAGACTTATAATTCAAACAATCTAAGGCCTTTACCCACCAAGTCACATAATATACCTACTTGGACCAACCATTTACCATTATAGCTTTGATGTAACTTTGATTTGTTGTTTAAATTTATTAAAATCAACATTAGCATTATGTTAAGTTCATGAAAGAGTATGTGGATCCCATATAAGCAGGACAATCCTAGATAAAAATCTCCTATGTACCAAGTACTATTGGCTAACTATGGATGCAAATGAAACTGCATGTGTTAAAAAGTGTAACAAATGTCAATGACATGCCAATTTGATTCATTCCCTATCCAAGACTCCAAAACTAATGCTTAAACCATGTTCATTTATAAAATGGGGCCTTAATCTCATTGGTAAGATAAATGTGACCTCATCTGATGGCCATAAACAAATCCTCATTGCTATCAAATATTTCACTAAGTGGGTTGAAGCTATACCCCTCACTTATGTGATTAGAAATCAAAATTCCAAGTTTAAGTTTAACCTCACATTTTCCACTTTAGTATCCCATTTTACATTATATCTGATAATGGTAGATCATTCAAAAATAAGGATGTCAAATCATTGTGTACCTAGTAAAAATTACTCAACATTTTTATACAACATATTACCCACAAGGTTACAACCAACCATAAGTATCTAACGAAACCATTTTCAATATCCTTACAAATATTGTCAATGATGTTGGCTATGATTAGCACCTCCAAATATTTTGGGCCCTTTAGGCATACCACACTAGTTACCATACCTTAATAGGTTTTAATCCATATTCCCTAGTTTATAGAACTAAAGCCATTCTACCTATTAAGGTCAAGTTACCTTCTTTGTGTATCTATTTGAAACATGTTCTAGATGATGAAACTTACTGAGTTGCTTACCTACAAGAGCTAGATTTATTTGATGAAAATGCATGGCCACTATCAATAACCTTTAAGCATACTAGAAAAAAAATTGAGGACACTATAATTGATGGGTCAAACACAAAGAATTCAAAATTGGTGGACTTATTCTCAAATAAAAAATAATAATACCATAGCTAAGAAGAAACACAAGGGAAAGTTTAAACCCAATATGATATGCCCATACATCATTATTTCAAACTATGGCACTGTAGCATACAGGATCACTACACTAGATGGGGATGAACTTGATAAAACAATGGACATTATACACCTCAAGCAATATTTCACTTGAGAGACTTCATGTATTATATATGAGGCCCATTCTTGTTATACCATAGTATTGAAATTATTTTTTATACCATACCATGTACCATTCTACCATACCTTCCCTATCTACCAAATTATTTTGATCCTCCCTACCCAATCCCTTTGACCTTGGTTTTGTTGATGCTTGAATATGTATCATAGGTAACTAGAGTGTTCAAAAACACTTCTCATTTTATAATTATAGGAATTCAGTGCATGAATTGTAAGTTGTGATAATCCATTATCTATTGATGGAATAAGGGCAAAGCAAGTGGACTATTTCACAATATTTATAATGTTTGGTGGTTGGGAGCCACCATGGCTAAATAGTTGATCTATGAAAAATATAAAGTATTGTATGATAATAATGATGAATTATGATTAAGAACTAATATAAAAACTAATATAAGATAGATATTTACATTGAAAACTAAGCTAGAATGATCTAGTTAAAAAGGAGCAAAAGGAATGGTAAGGTAAAAAAGAGATGTTGATCTTCATTCCAAACATTATGACAAAGTTCAAATAACCTCTAGGCATGCACTTAACCAATGGATGACATGAAGTAGCATAAGCTCAAATCCTATCACACATCGAGCAAACATCTAAGGATGATATGAAATAATGTAAATAAGAACAAAGTTCACTTTAAACATTTACCCCTCCAAGAAAATAACATTATCCCAAATGTAAGAAGAGTAAGAAAATAAAATGAATGTTAGGTCTTTCAATTAACCTAGCATTAACACAAGTTAACATCTCTATATTCAAATGTACATAATAAGAACTCACAAGAACTATTCAAATCTAAAAATCAAAATAAACAAGTGAGAGAGAAGCCATGATAACAAAACACAAGCAAATTTGGACAAACTTTATATAATTCCTTGATTATATTAATTTTTCAATGTTTATAAAGTAATTTTGGATCTAAGAACTTCCTCCCTTTTTAAAATTAATAATTATCCTTTTATAGGATGCAAGGAAGCATGTTGGTCAGTCATATCTAATTACAAAATTATAAGTGTTGGGATAACTATCCTTTCCACAAATGTTCTAAAATACACTAGATTTTCTCCAATGGACTAATCTATAAGCAATGTGTTTTAAAAACTACACATGACTTTACAAATAAAATATTCCACTTTCAAAATGGATGATGTTTAGTTGGAGGAAGAATATTATTAATTCACTAATCTTTGGGACCCTTGTTACTATTGTATAGTCTTCATTGTTCTCTAATGCTACTTCTCAATTAACACAAGATCAAAAATTAGTTTCATGAAGAGCTCTTTCATTTTACCTGTTAAGTTGTCATGGTCTTTATCTACCTTGATTAATGCCCTTTTGATGTTTCTAGCTTCACTAGTCTTCCTCATTGTACTCAGAATCATATCTATGATCTTATAATGGTCAGCAACAATTTTGCCTATGCTTTGGTTCCCTACCTTTTTCATAAAATAGGGAGATCCTTGCTTGAACTCATCATCTATAATTTGACTAGTTAGGCCAAATGTAGTAGGGTCACTGACTAAGCTATCCAATATATACATTTTCCTATCTTTAAGTTGTTTGAGGTAATTGGAGAGATCTCCCATTTCTCAAGACCATTTACTCACATTTTCCCTTTAAACACTTCTCTGAGCTATCATTTTTGTAAATTCTATTAAATTTCTCATTAGTGGACTCTAGATCAATTTCTCTTTACATAGGTGATAATTTAGTTCCCCTGAGCTTAATTACATTGCTCACAAGGTCTAAATAGGGTTCTTGTGCTTATTAGGGTTTTTATAAAGGTTTTTATAGTTCTCTAATGGTGGAAACTTTTTGATTTTGTGTAGGCCTCGATCACAATTGGACTACATGCTTATACCTTATCATTTTCTATGTCTAAAAAATCTCTTGAACTTACTGGTCTAGCTTATATGGCTCTATCATGGCATTTTTTTGGCATTTTACTCATTTATATTTTAAAAATGACAATTGTCTTTTAAAATTCTTGTTTGATTTTGCACCATTAGATCATCCTGACTTGAGCAAACTTATATCATTGATCTCAATCTAAGAACTTGAATGCCATTGGTTGCTCACTACAATCCCTATAATTATGACACTTGTAATTTTCACATTCACTTAGAGATTTATTGATATGTTAATGTTGATCTCACATCATTGATCTTGATTACATGGATCAATCACGCTTCATCAATCTTGATCTATTGAATATACCTCTTGCTTTCTAGATTGTTGATCGGTATGTGTATGCTTTTATGTGTATCATCGATCTTTAAAAGATGATCAAGATTTAGTTTATGGCTTGAGGCTATGCCACATGTCATCTCTATATTTTTCTTGAATTTTCAACATTCATCATGCACCGTTAGATCATTATAGCCCCAAAAAATGTGCTCCATTGGATCTTGATCTTCAAGGTCAAATTCCATTGGCTATTCAAATATTTTTTTAGTGAGATGCTAATACTTTTTGCTTTATCACTTATCTCAAGGATTTATTGAATTCTTAACTCAACACTCACCATTTGATCAATCTGGCATGAGCAAACATGCACTATTGATCTTTAAAATATCTTTAAACTTTAGTTTAAGGTTAGGATCTTTGTACTTAATCTCTCACCATTGGATTATTATCATCTGAGCAAACATAAATCATTGATCCTATAAATTAAAATGACATTTAAGTCAGTGTTTAGGGAACATAAAATTTAAGCTAAAGTCTTAGACTAATTTTTTTATTTGTATTAATAAATATGAATAAAGCTTTAGGCTAAATTCTTAAGCTAAGTTACAAACATAACAAAAGGGGACCCCACATACAATCACTAAAGCCTTAGGACAAGGTATTTTAGGCTAAGTCTATAGACATAATCAAAAGGTCCCAATGGTTAGTAAGACCATGTGGAAATAAAAGGGACCAAGGGGACTCAGGATGTGAAGAACTTAGGATAAATATTTTTGACTAAGGTCTTGGTCATGTTAATAAGCATGACTAGGAACTTAGTATAAAATATAAATTAAGTCAATTAAAAGTGTTCCCACAAAAAAAGTTTCTGACAAATTTGAATTCAATTCATAGGGAATGAGCTAAGGTAATTGGAGTTAAGGATTTAAGCTGATCAAACATGAATTCAACTTGATTTCAATAAACCAAAAGCTAATAAAATATCAAATCATTATTAAACCATAAAACCTAGACCTTGATCATTCCAAATGGAATCCATTAGAACTATGACATAAAACATAAAGATCAAATGTTAGTAACTTTAGGTAAGATTAAATCAAAATTATGAGTAAATATGCCAACCAAATTAGGTGTGGTTGATCTTTAAATAAAGATAATGTGCAAACATGCTAATGATACTCTGATTAGATGAATTTTTAATTTTAAGGTACAAAATTTTAATAATTTAACATAAGGGTCTCGATTTTTTAGAAATGGGGGTATGTTGACCTTAACAAATGGTGAATTTTAGGGGAAACATAACAATATGTTAAAATTTAGAGACTCTGGTTTAGACTAATAACTAAGCTACATATTCCATTTGATTAAGAATCATTATTAAGACCATTTCATGGTTAGAAAACATCTTGCACATGAAAAATTAGGATCAAACATCCAAACATAGCCATGATGTGTGTGTGCTTTTACTCCACTTACTAATTGCCACAAGATTTAGAGAAAAAATTCTAAGTTCATGACTTTAACCATTAACATTGACTTTTAGCATGTTTGAATATTGATTAAGAACCATGATTTAGCTTAGGGAAGGCTTAAGAATTTGTTTATTACCAACTAAGCATCTATATCCCCAAAAGAGAAGCCTTTGTTTTCACTTAAGGCCTTGCTCCACTTCCAACTAGACATCTATAGCCCCAATGGAGATTATTAGAATCACCTTTGCTCAAAAAGATCTTGAATTTTGCAATAATTTTCTTATTTTTATTTATCAAGTCATTTTAGCATTATAGCAAAGGTTGGGAACTAGGTTATCTAGGTTTTAAGATTTGGTTAAGTGTTTGATCTTCAGACAATCATCCTTGGCAATAAACTTTATCCCAGGTGATTAATGTTTTTTGAGTTCAAGCATGATTGTATCCCAATAATTGAAGTTTTCACTCTACATATACAATCCTTCTTAAAACCAAGCTTAGATTAGAACAAGGTTTATAATCTCATGGCATAATTGACCTATTCATCATTATTACTAATTTCTCTAAACTATAACATTAAGCTCATATTTCAATAATTTATGATCAACTAATGCTAGGAGAACACACCAGCATTCCTGAACTATGAATTTCATTTTGAGCAATCATATGAGTCTTGAGTTGAGGATTATCTAAAATGACTTATTAAAAGCAAGGATAAAATTAGAGAAAGAAAACATACCAAATAGAAATTATATAAACAAAAATCAAAAAAATACATACAAACATATGTATAAATAAGGGACAGGAAGGAAAGAACAAAAATAAACTAAGCAAGCCTACCTACACTAACACTAGCTAGTCTTATAGTCATTCCATGAATACTCTAGGTGTGACAATAGAGAAATAATTCTTGAGGTATTACCCATTGATGGGCAGTGTGAACTATACTCCATGTAAGTCTTTCAACCTAAAGGTGTTATCTCTAAGTATCTCAATTATCTGGTAGGGACCTATCCACAAAGGTGTAAACTTTCCATGTTTACCCTTAGGCTCAGATGTCTTGTCCAAAATAACTATGTCTCCTCTCCTAAACACCTTTATTTTTTAATGTTTATCAAACCACCTTTTCACTATGATTTGGTGCATGCTAAAATTAGCAAAAGCCTCCTCTATTGTATCTTTCATCTTTATGATATCCAACAACCTTGAATTTTCAAATTCTTGGTCCTCCTCCATGTACTCTTGTATGAAACTATATGTTATCAGCTTGATGGTGATGGGGAAAATGGGTTCTTGACCATAAACTAGTAAGAATGGTGATGCTTTGAAAGATTGTTTGATTCTAGTTATATCTTACCAAAGGGCATACTTAAGCAGTTTATGCCATGTTCTAGGTTTACCAATTATAAACATATTTATAGTCTTCATCAATTTATTATTTATTGATTCAAATACTCCATTACCTTGAGGATAATAGTTTGATGAGAACTTGAGGATGATGATATTAGCATATGCCCATTCTATCATCTCTATGGATATAAAATTATATCCATTATCATAGACTAGAGATATAGGTGTCCCAAACCTAGTGCATATGTTTACTTCTACAAATTTTATCACCTCTCTGGTCCTTCACTATTTAGTTTCCACTACTTTAGTCCATTTGGTGTATTAGTTGTTAGAAATTAGAATGTACTTATTACCATCAAAATAATTAGGGTTAATGACCCCTATAAAATCTAGCCCTCATTAGGCAAAGGGTTTATCAATCATTATTGGTCCTAGTGTCATGGCTACCTTAGGCTATCTATTGTTGAATATTTGACATGAGTATCACTCTCTCACATGTTTGTGATCATACCTAAAGATTGTAGGCTAGTAATAACTAGCCCTTAATATTTTGTGTTTTTGTCCTTTCAGATGGATGTCCACTTCCTAACTTTTCATGGAAGGTGTTCATGATCTCAATTAATTCACTATTAGAAACACATCTCAAGTAAATTCCTTCAAATTTATTCATATACATCACTCCATCCTTGATAAAAAAATGAGCTACGTTGAGCCTTAGATATCTTCTTTGTTCTTTACTTCACCTTGTAGGAAAATAACTATTGATTAGTAAGTGGATAATGGGAGCATACTAATCATTATATCTAAAACTTTATTACTTTTCCTATATAACACTTAGCTTGGGGTTATTATTCATAATCAATTTAATTAAACCATTGTATCTTACCAATTTGGTGGTCTTCATCTCAATGTCATATTCTTAGAGCATAGACATCCACTTACCTCTCCTTTCTCCTAGTTCATTTTGACTTAGCATAAGCTTATTAGTAGGGTCTAGTAGGATGGCATGCACCTTATTTATAAAGATATTATTCTTTAAATTTTTCAATACCTCGACCAAAGCACATGCTTGTTTATCAATTAAAGAGTAGTTCAACTAAGCATTTTTAAAATTAGTACTCATGAAAGCAATTGCACAATAACATCCATCTATCTTCTGAGTTAGAACTATAACTATTGTATGATATAAAGAAAAGGAGTAAATATAAAATTCTTTACTAAAGTCTAGACTTATCAGTATAGGGGCTTTTCTAATTACCTCTTTTATTTCTCTGAAATCCTTCTTTATCTCCTCATTCCAAGTGATCTTAGCCTCTTTCTTCAACATGTCATTCAAAGGTTTCACTATTTTAGCAAAACCAAAAATAAACTTTCTTAAAAAAATTATTTTACCAAATAATGACTCCAATTCATTCCTAATATTAGGGGGCTCTATATTAGATATTACATTTACTCTATCAAGGTTTATATAGATTCCCTCCTTAGTGATAACATGTCCTAATAGTTTTCCCTCAATAACACAAAAAATACTTTTCTTTGGGTTGAGATAAATCCCATACCTTTTGCATCTTTCAAATACTTATTGTAAGTGCATAATATGATCCTCCCTTTTTTTATAAAAGATAGTCAAATCATCCATATCTATGATAATTCACTTACCTACAAGACCTTGGAAAGCCTGAGCCATAGCCCTTTGAAAGGTGGCTCCTATATTTATAAGTCCAAAAGGCATTCTTTTGTAGCCAAATTAGCCCCACTTGGTAGTAAAATTAGTATTCATCCTATCCTCTTGGTTCAGTAGCACCTAGTTATACCCTAAAAAACCATCAAGAAATGACATCATGGAATAACCAAAAATAATTTATAGCACTTGGTTAAGACAAGGTAGGGGTAATTATCTTTCTTAGATGCTCTATTCAGATTTATAAAATCAATGCATACCCTAATTTCACCATTTTTATTCTTGACTAGGACTAAATTATCCACCCAAGTAGAGTGCCTGATTGGAAACACAATATTGACATCTAAGAGCTTCTTGACCTCTTTATATATTAGTGGTTCTAAGACTGAGTTGACAAGCCTTTGCTTTTATCTAAAAGGTTTTTAGCTTTCCTTTAGAGGTATGGTATGTGTTATGACCTTTGGATCAAATATCTGTAGGTCATCATAGGACCATGCTATGATATATTTATATTTGGTCAATATTTCATTGGATTTTTTAGACTCAATTCTTTTACAGGCTATACCAATATTAACCAACTAAGGTTTACCTTGAAGTATAAGATCAATTACATTATAATCCTTCCCATTTACTCTATGAATCTTGGCAGCCTTAGCTAGTCTATCAGAATCAAAGAGTCTCTCTAAGGATATCATGTATGTGGGGACATTATTTTCATTCAACTAAATGACCTTTTTATTGATTTTGATTTCAATTTTATCATCATCAAGGAGACTGGCTTCATCAATAATGTGAGCATAAAACATTCTTGAAATATTCATGATGTCTATGATTTGATGATCATCACTAAATACCTATAAGTTGTTGACATTTTCTATAACTAAGGGACATGGGATTAATACAATTGTAAGGATTTAAAACTTGGAAATTTGATTGGGCATAAGGTTGGTTGTAGCTGAGGTAAGTTCACCAATAGCCTTATTTTCTTTCCTAAGGATTGACACAATGTTAAAAGCATAAAAACATTCAATTAAGTCCCCAACTCTAAATTTATATTTTTTGATTTATAAAAACTTGCATTGGTACTCACTTCTTACCTAGTTAATTACTAGTTTAAAGTCACCAAAAACTAATAGTTCTCTGGCCTCATGTTTGATTTTAAATTGTAATCCTAGAATAAGTACTTCATACTCAGTCAAATTATTGGTGCATGGGAACTAAAGTTTTTAAGAGGAATTGTATTCTTTCCCAATGGGATTAATTAATACCATTCGTACTCCAAAACCTGATTTGCATCTAGCACCATCAAAATAAAGTTTCCATAATCCAAGAAAATTATGAGAAGTTTTAGACTTACATACCTTTGTAATGTAAAGAGTTTAAACACCAAGATCTAAGTTAACTATGTTGATCCTCTCATTGATTGCATTGTACTCAGTGATAATATGCTTCATTTTATCTTCTCTTTCTATCCTAATTTATTTTGGAACTCCCTTCTAAGGCAACCACATATGTGAACAATCTATTGACATGTAGCCCTTCAAGCTCCTAGTCTAGTCTTTGCTCAATAATATCCCATAAGAATTAGGGATGTCCACCATTTGGATTATAATGAACTATTAGATCCTTGGATTTAAGTTAATCTACATGTGAACATTTAACAATTCACTAATTACATCGACTCTTGATTTATCTAACTAATTTACGACTCTATTATATTTAATGGGAGTTAATCCTAATTACTCACAAATACCCTTAGGCATAATATTTGCATATGCACTAGATTCTAACAAAAAATTATGCAAGGTCTTACCAAAGATCATGATTGTAAGTAGAAAAGGAGGAATATATGCCTTACTTTTGTGTTTTGTAATGTTAGAATTTGTAGAATTTTGAGACTTGACTAGATTTTTAGATAAAGATTCTAACAATAGATCCCTTTGATCAGTAGTTTGTGTCAAATCATACAAGGTAATGTTAGATTGGATATTTTTCATGTTCTCTATTATGTTATACATAGTCTTATTAGAATAATTAGATGTATCACCATTGAGTTTAGAAGTACTTCCCTTAAGAGGCTATGGTTTGTTGTCTAAAGCAATATCAAGAGGAGTCTCGAAGTTATTTGGAAGAGTTGAAGTGGTCAATGGTTGTTTCAACTCTCAATTTCTTAGAGGATAGTCTTCTTCATTAATTTCCTAAAATCATGAATCTCTTCAAGAATATCCTCAGGCTCATTGTCCTCTTGGAAATGGAACTCAAATGTCTCCACCATGAGAGTTGAATCAGATGATCTAGATGATCTTGAAGATTTTGATGCTCCTACATCACAATATTTATTAGGGACAACTTTAAAGGTATCTAATTCTTCTTGGAAGGCTTAAAAATCATTACAAAATTTAACAGAGTCTATTTCCCCATGCTTAGAAGTGTAATAAACTCTAAAATAGTCAGGTAAAGAAACATTAGTAAGATTTATTTCAAGCACATTCTTTCTAGCAGATGGCTCATTATTCTTTCTATTATGGTAACTATCATTCTAAAATTTATTAGTGGGCCTATTAAACCTTTGTAAAGAGAAATTCCTACTAGAGCTTTCTCTAGTATTGCTTACTTGATTTTACAACTAAAGGAAGTTAGTGCTAAGATTTTTAAGCATCTTGAGGATAGAGTCACTCTCATTTTTTGGGGCCTCAGAATTATGAAATTGATTATTACCATTAGATATAGTAATTAAAGCTTTATAATCTTGTGGATGATATCCAATGGTAGTATTGTTTAGGAATACTAAGTTTTGAGTAGGATGTGCATGCCTCAAAGGTAGTTGGTTCAAGACTAGAAGTTGGTTCAAGGTAGGCATATTTTTGTTAGCATTGGGAATAACATTCAAAATGGTTAAATGTGGATTGACACTAGGAATGGAGTATGCCAATTGTCTTTGGGGTTGCATCTAGTCATTAATTATCATAACCTTATCATAAGAAGTTATGGTCCTACTAATTTTTTTTTGGAACCTAGAATTGAAGGCTCTTATGGGTTCATTTTCATCCCTTTTCATTATGGTTAATTTATAATACATGATGTAAGGGCTAATGATTTTACCAAATTAGTAAATGAAAACATTATTAAAAATCAACCCAATTTGTAATGTAGTTCTTAAGAAGGTTTATAAACCATTCATATGAAGCATATTTAAAATTAAAAGGAAATAGTCTATATGTTACATCTTCATGAGTCACATTCAACAATCTTAGGGTAGATTTGAAGCTATTAATGTGTTCTTTAGTAATTATAATGTCACTAGGATTAAATGTTGGCAAATACTTTTAAGGATTATGAGGAAGGTCATGTACCACACCTAGCACATTTATTTAAGAAAAACCTATTCAAGCCATACCTTGATAGGGATCAAACATAGGATCACCCTGAATTGGTGAAGTTGTCAAAGACTTTGAAATCCTATTCTTACCTTTGTCTTACCTAGTTCTCATATGAACTTCTAATGAAAGAAGAGGTTATTTGGTCTCTAAATGTGACCTTGTCCTAATTATATGTAATTATAGATTGAAATATTTGAATCCTATTTGAACTATGATGTGTTAGTCTTATATTTTCAAGGAACAATTATTAGACTTGCACATTAAGTAAATTTTACAAAGATTTATATGAAGGATGACAAAGGATAGCAATCTTCTCAAAGATGTATCCAAATATGTATGTATGATTGATATTTACATGTTTAAGCTCAAATAAACTCAAATAAGGAAACGATCTATCAATATTTTATCAAAATAACTATTACTAACCTTAAACATGTTGAATTGACAAAGCTTAAGCTATCTTTACCATAATTCAGTATATACCTTCAAAGAATGTCAATCTTTGTCTAAAGGAAGCAAAATCATGGGTCTAAGATAGTAAAAATAAATGATATTTATACAATTAAGAAAATAATGATATAATTGTGCATATATTATACCAATCTATAACATAATTCATAAAAATGATCAAAGATCTATTAAATCTACAAAGATCTAATAGGCCTTCCTTCTAATGCCAATGAAATCTCCTCATGTTGATGCATAAATATGTATCACAAGTGCCTAGAGTGTTGAATAAAACTTCTAATTTTTTATTTTTAGGAATTTAGTGCATGAGTTATAGGTTATGATAATCCTATTATCTATTGATGGTATAGAGGCAAAGCAAGTGGACTGTTTCACAATATTTATAATGTTTGGTGGTTGGGAGCCACCATGGCCAAATAGTTAATCCATGTAATATATGAAGTATGTTATGCTAAGAATTATGAATTATTATCAAAAAATAATCTAAATACTAATCTAAGATGGATATTTATAATGAAAATTAAGCTAGAGTGATCTGGTTAAAAACGAGCAAAAGGAAGGGTAGGGCAAAAAAGAGATGTTGTTGATCTTCATTCCAAAAAATATGACAAAGTTTAAATAACCTCCAAGCATGCACTTAACCAATGTATGACATGAAGTATCATAATCTAAAATCCTATCATACACTAGGCAAACATCTAAGGATGGTATGAAATAATGCAAACAAGACCAAAGTTCATTTTAAATATTTACCCCTGTAAGAACGCAACATTAGCCCAAATGAAAGAAGAGTAAGAAAACAAAATGAACCTAAGGCATTTTAATTAACCTAGCATTGGCACAAGTTAACATCTCTTCATTCAAATGTACACACTAGGAACTCATAAGAACTATTCAAATCTAGAAATTAGAACAAACAAGTGAGAGAGAAGCCATGATAACAAAAGACAAGCAAATTTGGAAAAAAAAATAGAATTCTTTGCTTATATTAATTGCTCAAAGTTTCCAAAGTAATTTTGGCTCTAAGAACTCCCTCCCTTTTTATAGTTGATAATGATCCTTTTATAGGATGCAAGGAATCATGTTGGTCAATCTTATCCAATTACAAAAGTACAAGTGTTGGGATATATTTCCTTTCCATAAATGTTCTAGAATACACTAGACTTTCCCTAATGGACTGATCTATAGGCAATGTGTTTTACAAACTACATAATGGACAATTAGAATGGATAATGTTTAGATATAGGAAGAATATTCGTAATTCACTAATCTTTGGGACCCTTATTCTACTAAAGTCCCATATTATTGCTTTAGGGTCTCCATTATTTTATGATGTTACTTCTCAATTAGCACAAGGTCAACAATTAATTTCATGAAAAGCTCCTTCATTTTACCTACTAAGCTCTCATGGTCTTTATATGCCTTTCTTAATGTCCTTTTGATGTTTCTAGCTTCATAGTCTTCTTCCTTATAGTTAGAATCATATATATGATCCTATCATGGTTAGTAGAAATTTTGCCTATGCTTTGGTAACCTATCCTTTTCATAAATTGGGAAGCTCCTTGATTGAACTCATTATATAATTATACTAGTTGAGACAAGTGTAGTAGGGTCTCTGACTAAGATATTCAATATATGCACTATCCTATATTCAAGTTACTTGAGGTCATTGGAGATTTCCTATGACCATTTATTCGTATCTTTCCTTGAAATGCTTCTCTAAGCTATCATTATTATAAATTCTATTAAATGGATCATTGGTGTACTCTAGATCAATTTATCTTCACACAATAAATAATTAAGTTCCCCTCAACTCAATTATAATGTTTATAGGGTCTAATTAGGGTTATTATGCTTTTAAAGTTTTTTCAATGTTTGTATAATGCTCCAATGGTGGTATCTATTTAAATTTATGAAAGAATTGATCCCAATTAGAATGCTTGATTATACCTTTGCATTTCTTGGGTCTAAAAAATCTCTTGAACTGGCTGGTCTAGATTATGTGGCTTCAACATGGCATTTTGCTCATTTATATTTAAAAAATGACCATTGCCTTTTAAAATTTCCATTTAATTTCACACCATTGGATCATCTTGACCCAAGAAAATGCATATTGTCAATCTAAATCCAAGAACTTGAATTCCATTAGTTGCTCACTATATTCCTCATGGTTATGACACTTGTCATTTCTACATTCAGTTGGAGCTTTATTGAAATGTCAACATTGATCTCACACCATTAGTCTTGATTGCACAAATCAATCGCACTCTATCAATCTTGATCTATTGAATTTTACCTCCTACTCTATGGACTATTGATTGGTATGTGTATGCTTTGACATGTACTATACATATTTAAAATATGTTTGAGCTTTAATTTATGGATTGAGGCTATGCCACATGTCATCTTTGTGTTCATCTTGACTTTTCAACATTCATCAGGTATCATTAGATCATCCTGGCCTGAGAAAATGCACTCCATTAGATATTTATCTTCAAATTTAAACACCATTAATTTCTAAATATTATTTCATTGAGATGGTGACACTTTTCACCTTCTCACTTATCTTAAGGCTCCATTGAAGTCTTGACTCAACATGCACCATCAGATTAATCTGGCCTGAGCAAACTACACCATTGATCTTTAAAAGATTTTCAAGCTTTAGCTTAGGGTTAGGTACTTTATATTTAATCTCATACTATTGGATTATGATCATCTAATAAAACATGGATTATTGATCCTGCAAATAAAAATGACATTTAAGTTAGTTCTTGGGGAACATAAACTTTAAGATAAAGTCTTATACTAATGTTTTTATTCATATTAATAAATATGAATAAAGATTTAGGATAAAGTCTTAAGCTAAGTTATAAAAATAATAAAATGGAACCCCACATATAATAACAGGACATGGAATAAAGTCTTGGGATAAGGCCTTTTAGGCTAAGTCTATAGACATAATCAAAAGGACCTGATGATTAGTTAGACCATGCAGAAATAAAAGGGAACAAGGGGGCTTGAGATGTGAATAACTTAGGATAAAGACTTTAGACTAAGGTCTTTGTCACGTTAATAAACATGAATATAACCTTAGTATAAAATATAAACTAAGTTAATTTAAAGTGTTCCCATGAAAATGTTCCCACTAAATTTAAATTCAATTCCAATGGCATGAGCTAGGGTAATTGGAGTTAGGGTTTTAAGTTGATAAAACATGAATTAAAATTTATTTTAACAAAACAAAGGCTAATAAAATATCAAATCATTATTAAAACATAAAACCCAAACATTACTAATTCTAATGGACACCATTGGAGCTATGACCTAAAACATAAAGATCAAATGTGAGAAACTCTAGGTAAGATTAAATTAGAATCATGAGAAAATATGCAAACCAAATCATGTGTGAATGATATTCAAATAAATATGATGTGAAAACATGCTAATGATAATTTGATCATATGAATTTTCAATTTTAGAGTACATAATTTTCACAATTTAACACAAGGGTCCCCATCTTTCAGGAATAGGGGTATGTTGACCTCAACATGTTCCTATCTATTAGTTCCACATGCACTTTCAACAAGAAGATTTTTATCAAGTTTCATAGTTGATTCAACATTATAAACAAAGGATGTATTTTGGAGTAGTATGATAGTGGTTTGGTAGTTGTACCCATCATTCCTTATTTTGTTCTATTTCTTTACATTTGATTATAACCATCTTTGGGAAAATTAAAGTGCCATCATCATGCTACTAATTAAACAACCTATGGGAAAATTAATATTATTAACATATGTCATTTCATAATTATAACCACCTATGGGAAAATTAGGGAAAATTCCTATTTATCATGCCTTAAAGTACCACCTTTCCATGCCTATGTTGCAATGTACCATTTTCCTACTTTGCCTCATTTATGAATTTGTTATTACCTAGTTAGATTCCTCCACTATAAGGCAAAAATACAATGACTTGAGGTCATATCCTAGGACTATATAGGTAATACTTGATTTAAATTGAGATTAACTCAATCATCCTTTGCCATACTCTCACCATTTTCTGAGTTGGACCCTTTAGTATCTCATCATTCTTGATTGAGTTTAGATGCTTTGAAAATTCCAAAAACATTTATAAAAATATTTATAAAATCCCAAAAAAATATTCCAACATTGACCACTTCTTTGCCTTAAGGATTATAGAAACCCTAGTTATTTCACAAGAAACCATTTATCATTTAGTTTCCCCATCCTTACCAGTCTAGCATCCCATGCTCTCATCATTTTGTGAGCACTTTCAAATTATTCCTCTATAACACAATCATGTTTTTTTATCATCATTTTTATTCTATCCTATTTCCTCAAAGAATTACATTTTGACCTAAAGTTTATGTTAGACCTTACATCTATGAAACTATGTAGGTAACATCTACTTGCCTAGTGCATCTTGACTTAGCTCAGCCACCCACTTCCTTTTCTTATATTCCCCATTTTGTTTCTTTATTTCATTATCTCTTATAACATAGGGGAAATTTTGGTCGTCTAGTTTTTTCTTTGTTTGTGCAAACATTGTACTTTACCATTATTTATTTTTGTAGCATTTTATTCTCTTTATTTCATTTTGTAATTTCTTATTTGTGGTATTTTTGTTTGTTTGCTTATTTACATGTTTATTTAATTTCTATTTGTGCCTCAATTCAATCTAGGTGCATTGATTGGGTGATAGCTTGTGTATTATTCTTGAATCCATCCATATTCATACATCAACATTATCATCATGGTGTTTATCATTGGTGCATTATTTTTTATTATTTATTGGATTGCATGTCAGTCCTTATGCATATTTTAGTTTTTTTATCATGATGTTTTATATCATTATGCCTATCATTACGTGATACATCAAACATCATCTTGGAAAGTCTTACAAGCAATGAAACCATGATATATCTCCTTGGCACCTGACAAATTATTGATCTACCCCAAATCATTCCAAATATATAGTAACTAAATCATGAAAGAATTTTAATCCTTACTAGTTAGGATGTGCATATTCATACTATCAAGTTTTACAAATTCATCATTATACTCTATACCACTTTTACATCATATTCCTATCATTTGATATATGATTATAACCACTTATTATAAAATAATTGTATCTCATCCCACTTGCACTACCAATGATTCTAACTGCCTTTGGGAAAATTATTATCTTTCTCATGCCTTAATTGGGGCACATTTTTCATTGTGATAATGCTTATAACCACCTTTAGGAAAACCATTATATTTATCTACCTAACTAGGGCATGTTTTATCCTACCTATGATTTTAACTACCTATGGGAAAATCATTGTTTTCCAATTTAAATTATTCTAACCTCCTTTGGGAAAATCATTCTCTTATTACCCTAAGCCCTTTTTGATGATTATAAACACATTTGGGAAAATCATTATCTTATTTGTCTCACCTATGCTGATGATTATAACCACCTATGGGCACATCATCATGTTTTTTTTATCACTTTGGGTAGCTCCATATGCCATTGATTATAACTGCTTATTTGTAAAATAGTTTCTTCCACCCCATTTTATATTTTTTGGTTCCATCATTTCCTCCTTTCGAGTGACTGACTTCTGACCCCTTTGCCAATCACTCCCTTGAGGGGGCATCTACATTTAATCCATTCCTATTGAATTATTAGGTATACAAGACCTTTTCATTCTTTTATAATACATTACTATGCCTTTATCTTTTAATTCCTTCCCAAATAGGGGAAAACTATAGACACCTAAAACTAGCCAAAACTAGCTTTCAACTAGACTACAGAATGATTCCTACCAACCATTTCAAATTAAGCCTAGGAATAATTAAACATAATAAATTATCTTGTATATCATTCATAAATGCTTCAAAACATGTTGAGGCATCCTTAATTAGGGTATTCTATTGTACGCAATAATAACCTCTCATGGATTCATCCCTAATCACCTCGTAATATCACAACTAGAAATTTGGCCTATATACCTATTATTTAGATCACTTACACACTTAAATAAAATATTTTAAATGAAAAAATGATAATTAAAATTAATTAATAATCTACACTAGATTAAATGCTTAGTTGAATTGTGCTTTATAAATTAATGAATATCTATAAAAAAAAAATCAAAAATTCAAAATATCCCAGCCCTTCATCATTGCCTTTATGAGTTGTCAATCTCTTTGAAAATATCCCAAAATATATATTTTGGAGATCCATGCCTAGTAATTGAAAATCATAATTACCTATAAATTATTAACTTTACTAGATTTAGATTTGACTCACCTAGGTTTAGTTTGAACCCATTCCAAGCCTTAACTCAACCCTATCTCACCTTGAGTGAGAGTTAGTACTTAAAGATATAAATAAAAGGCCTTTCATATTGAATCCATAAGTTATTTTGGTGCAAATTTATTGTGCTCAAATGACTTAAAATATTTTATAATAGTAGTGTTATAATGCCAAAATTTCTAGTAAGTAAGGTTATAATGCCAAATTCTTAAGCCAAGAAATCATAAGCCACATTAAATTCAAGGTGCCAAGGATAGAAGGACCCAAAAATATTAATTTTACAAATACTTCTTGATGCACAAGTTGATCAAGCCACTCAACAAAGCATTTGGAGTTCCCAAGGAAGGTAAAAGAGTCATTGTCTTTAATGTTTTTGTTGTGATTTCATTTAGCATTTTTTACTAAACTATCTTTAAGTTATAGAATAGGAATGTAAGAGTTAGTGTGTTTAATTTTGTTTTTATTACTTTAACTAAAAATATACTAACCTCCCTTCTTAGATTCTTATGATCATAACTGATACCAGTTCTTTAGACACTTTTCCCTCCCTACTAGGTGTGCTCACTTTGGTGAGGGAGAAGAGGTCATGCTTAGTTAACTATACTACTAGGTCTCTTTACTAAGTTAACCTATATATAATAACTCTATTCATGCTCCCAATTTATTTCTCAAACTCCCATTAAACCTTTGGCTTTCCTTAATAGACCATTTCTAGTCTCTATGTTCTGGTAGATGCTAGGTACCCAACCTTGATTAGGATTGAAGTCACTCCCAAGGAAATATAAGGTGATGAAGGTAGGGTGGTAAATCAATAGGTAGATAAAAAAGGATTATGAATAGGAAGATTGGATGAAGCATAGGGAATAAATAAATAGAGTGTAGGAAGAAGGATAAATGGGGATCCCCATGGGAATAATTGGGTACATCATTAGTTAAGGGTCATGTTAATATATAGACCAATGACACCTAGGAGTGGGGTGCTCAATAATAAAAAGGAAATAAAATAGTTAAATCAAAAGCTTTGGGGGTCTAAGGTGATAGAAAAGGAGGACTGGGGAGCAATAGGAGGGGTAAACTAAATATAAGGCTGATAAGGAGCTACCTTTTTCATTTTCTTGGATCTCTTGCCCATATAAATTGGAGAAAATGTTTTGGTTGAAGGATTTGTGGTGTAAATTATAACCTAAGTGGGGGGAACAATGAATGCTACCTTCTTATTCTTCTCAAGCATCATGCCTAAATTAACACGTGTCATGATAATTGAAGGAGTCATGGGAAAATTATTTTCATATTAACCTATGGATATGGAGTATTTACTATAAGTGTTATGAATTTGGGGGTCACTTGAAATGTGTATATAGGTATACTCATCACTAAGGTATCCAATGGGATGGTTGAGTTGAGGACACTGGGAGGTGTCTATGATGTAAGAGTATCTAATGTATCTATTGATGTGGAAAATCTAGTTCGCATTATCATTATGAAGCTTAGATCTAATAGGATCTAAACCCTCCCTATATTTATAAAAACTTCATGAAATGATCTAGATACTAGTGGAATGAGAGCAAATAAACCAAGACTCTTGGAGAAAAAATGCATGCCATGGGTATTCTTATAGGTGGAATGTGCTTAGCCAAGGGAAATTGAGAAGTAAATATGGTGAACATGGTTAAAACTAAGGGTACTTGAGTGAATTGGGGAGTGAGTGAAAAAAAGAGTAGGGGAGGCCTCATTAGAATGGTTCTAGTAATATTAGATAATCCTAGGGGTGGTCCCATGGGTTATTAAGGTATGGTAGTAGTGGGGGAAGGAATCTATGGTGGTACCTCTTATTTTTCCAACTTCACGCTTACTTTAGGTTTCCTATCAATTTTAAATTATATCACTTTTTCCACTTGCATTTGAGTGGCTTAAATAAGTTGAGGTGGTAGAGCCAAAGCTAAGACTAGGGGAGGTAAAGTCTATGGAGGTGAAGGCACTAGTACCCCTTGTATGATTCTCCTATAAATGTGGCATGAAATTACCTAAACATAATATCTTAGATAAATTATAATAGGACCTAACACTATCTATGACATAGGGAACTAGATTAGAGGAGATTGATGAGGTGGCACTAGCCTTTCTTTAGAGATTGATCTAGATTGGGCCCACTTTCCTTTTTTTGTTGTTTTTGGCCATACTAGTGATTCAATATTGTTATACATATTGATATCAATATCATCATCCTCATGAGACTCATGGTGATAGGTGATATTGATCCAGTACATGTGCTTTACCATAGGGGCATTGATAACCCCATGGGGATTCTATTCTTTTAGGTCTACCCTTCCCAATGTGTAGGAATTCCTATTCTATACCATCTTCTACATCAAAGGTGTATTTTTGTATTCATGATGACAAATGAAAATTGGGAATTATAGATATGACTTTTGTAGTTGATCTAGTGACTAACCCATGACACCCTTAACTAATTGATGAGAAATATCTTTCTCTACAAGGCAATCTAGGACTTGATAGGTTAAGAAGAGAGGGTTTTTATGGATGTCCTCCACCTAGATGATGGTTTGATCCCTTTAGTACTAATAGGCTCATATATGTAGGAGAATCCTCCTTATCTCATCTAAATGTCACATCATGGGTATCTCATTAATGGACATGTAGACCATAGGATAAAAAGACTCACAAACATCCTAGATAGGGTTCTTATAGTGGTCTACATATAGCTTGTAAAATTTAGAATGGATCACTTAGATATAAGGGGTCCATGATGGAAACATATAAGGTTTGAACTCAAGGGTGGTGTAGATTGCATCCATAAGATATATCATCATATAAAAGTTTCTACCTCCTCTGGCCTTGTATATGCCCTTGACCAAGTCAAATATGTTGAGGCTTATAAGGTATAGAAATTTTTCCCCTTCAAATATGATGCTCAAAGGATCACCCAAAGAATTTTCACATGTAAAACATCCTTCATTATGAATAATTGATACAATAAGATCATCCCAATGTGACCTCCTTCTTGGAAGGTGTGTTTAGGGTAGGCATTGATGTCATCATTTTTGGTCCATTAGTCTAGATTAACAACCAAATATTAGAGAATCCCATACATTTCATGTGTATTATTCCATGTGTATACTAAATTCTAGTTTTAAACTAATGTTAAATCTAGGATATTGTATCACTACTTCAAGGTAACTCTAGAGATGTTTGAAATTATATTCTAGGACCCTATAGAGTATACCAAGTCCTTATTAGCATCTTGTACATGCATATAATGTTTTAACATTTTTCTAAAGAGAATAGCACATGGGAATACCTATGTCTTGGCTAAAAAATTATGTAACCCTAATTTCCTTAGTGATACAAGTTCATAAAGGAACTTTGTCTCATCTTCATCATCATCTGAGATGGGATTCTCCACATCTTCAATTAACCTAAACACTTTGTTTCAATGCCTGAAACACAACAAGTCTGATAAGAAGGTAGTATTTTTTTACTTAGGCTTAGTTTTAGGGTTGGAAAATGATGTAGTTGTGGATGAGAGTTGGGATATAATTAACATATAATTATCAAAATGAGAGAAGCATTATAATCTTGAAAAGGAATTTAAGGTGAGGATTCTTTGGAGTTGGGAGTTGTAATGGTAAATAAAAATTCGTTTACGACTTATAGGGCTCCAAAAATATATCTTATATTAATGGATTTTAGAGGATCAACTCGTGTGGGTTTAAATTTGAGTCTATGGCATAATCCACTTATTCAGTTCTTGATTTGGCATTAACTTGAATAATTTTGAAAGTACAGTTCCAGTTTATTTTTGGTGATGATGAGAGTATGTTTATAAGTTATCAAATACAAGTTAAATTACCCAATTTTATTAATCCAAGGGTATGATAGGCACATGCCTACTTTATCCCATTTTTAATTTTAGGTATCCCTTAGTTGGGGGAAATTTCCTCTTTTTTTAGGTATTTTATAAATGGGCTATGACAAATAGGCATAGTTTGGGTGTCTCTCTTTTAACCTTTCATCTACTAAAGTCAGCCACTTGGACCTACCAAGTACACATAATGCTCTACTATTAGCTTATGTCTTAACCTGTACCTTTATTTTCCTTTCTCAATTCATTCCAAACCACTTTACCATTTATAATATGGAAGTGACACATGGAACTTTGTGATTGGTTTTGGTCCATGATTGTACTTGTACCTTTCTTGATAAATCAAGACACTCAAATCCCCTTTTATCATATTTTAAGAAAGTGCCACATGGAAGCCTATGATTAGTTAGGATATCTCAAGCTCTTCTAAGACTCTAATAGATTTAATACCTCTAAGAGATTGAAAAATATGATAGGTTCCATTTGGTAGCTTCTCATCTATCAGGCTCTCTTAGGGCTCTAACATCTTCGATACCTCTAGGAGATTAACAAGTTTGACAAGTTCCACATGTCATCTTCTCATTTTCCAAGATCTCCTTGGGATTTTATAGATCTAACACCTCTAAGATACCAAAAATTCTAATAGGTTACACATGAAAGCTTTTCATTTATTATGCTCTCCTAGGGCTTTGATAGCTTTGACACCTATGGGAGACTAACAAGTATAATAGTTTCCACATCACAAATTATCATTCATCAAGCTCCCTTGAGGCTATGATAGCTATGATTCCTATAAGAGACTAAAAAACCTAACAATTTCCATGTGGTGGATTTTCATTCCTTAGACTCATATGGGGATCTAATTCCCCCATGATACTAACAAGTTAGATAGGTTCCATATGGTAGCTTCTCATTAATCAATCCCTCTTTGGGCTCTAATGCCTCCAAGAGACTAATAATTTTGATAAGTTACACATGGAAAATTCTCATTCATCAAGTTTTCTAAGTGATATGATAGCTCTAATTCCTCTTATAGATTGATAAGTATGATAGGTTTAGTATGGCATCTTCTCATTCATTGGATCTCCTAGGGCTTAGATATCTTTGACACCTTTAGGAGACTAATAAGTCCCATAGGTTCCATGTGGAAGCTTATCATTCACCAAAATCTTATAATAATTATTAAAAGTGACTTAAATAAAAAAATGAACCATGCAATAAAATAAAATCTTTCATGTCTACTAGCGAAGCTCAATGAAATTTCAAGTAGGACTCCAGGGTGACAACATTTTACTAAAACCTACATAATTTTAACTCTAGAAAATAATACAATTAGCATAAAATATTATAAGTGTGGAAAAACTTCATATTAAAATAAATAAGGAATAACATATTATAGACATGGGAAATTATATGTATTTCCATAATGACCATTCACTTACTATTATGGTTGTGAAATAGTCAATTGATCAAGGCAAAGCATGGGTTTGAGGTTGTACACAATTCAGGGCCAACTACAAGAATAATTGAGCTCCAAGAACTTCAAAGTTGAGAGTTTTTAGAGGGGTCTCCTTTTATTCTAATAAATTGGATCATGTTGGCCAAAACATACACAAAAGTGTGTATGCACACATTCACACACACACACACACATCAAAGTGATAAAATGTATCCCTTCCTTAAAATCACCCATAAGAATCTATTAGTCATTAAATTGTATGTTTATAGGATGTTTGGTTACTTTTTTATTCTTTTTTAAATTATAAATTATTGTTACATTTATTGACTTTAATGGTCCATTCAAATACTCTTGATACCCTCCAACTATATTTTTATCCATTCCAAAATTTCATAACATTATGTTATTTGTACATAGTGTGTAGTTCACATCAGATATGTATAGATTGTAGCTATACAACCCTAGAATTTAATGTTTTTATCCTTTTTACCTTTATCCCATGTGACCCTTATCCTTTGTTTGTTTTATTTTTTGATCGATGGATTTTAATTTGCATGCCAAAAAGGTCCTCATTTTAATTTAAGTTATCTATAAAAAAAGATTAAGTTCATTTAGAAATATATCAATTAAAAATAATTAATTTTTATTCATAGGAATCCACTAATCATTATTAATTAATATTAAGTAATCAATAAATCATTAGTAAATTCATGGAGACATAAAATTTGATGTTAGAAACATGTTCCACAACATCAAGTTTCCTTGCGGAAAAATTACTAACATTATTGGTGTGGTTTTTTTATATTTTATAACATTTTAAAATGGTTTGAAAAATATAAAAATATCTCAATGAATACAAATTATAACATAAAATATAAAAAATGTATTAATGTTCTTATTGTTTTAAGATATTGATGCCAAATTGGGTCAAAAATAAGGCCATGCTCCTAGTGATATACGTGAAGCCATGAATAATTGAGTGAGGTTTTTGGAGGCCCAAATTAGGTGAATACATTCATCAAACCATATTTTTCATATTTTAATTATTTTATGGAGAATTACTTTATACTCTATATATTAGGCACTATAAGTAAAAATATTTAGAAATTAATATATAATAGTCTCGAGTTTTAGAGTTATCTTCTTGTTTTTGTTGAGCATTGTTTTTCACTTGTTGAATTATAACACAATATTTTTTCCTTGAGAATCAGAGAATGCTAAAACTTACATATCTCTATTTATTTATCTAGTTTAAAAGTTATTTAACTAAATATGATTTACTATTTCAAATCTATTTTAGCATTGATTAAATGTTCATAGGTATATTTGTTCTATATTTATCCATAATAAACTAGTCATGTCATCAAATACCAAAACATAAATGGAACAAGATATATCCAACATACAAGATCAATCACAAAAAATAAGTATCATAACCTAATAATTAGGATTAACATGGGGGATAGCTAATGTACTTCTAAGGAGATGAATTGAAAATGCTAATAGAGATAATGAAAATTAAGTATCATAGTGGTGGTGGGATATGTGTATAAATAAAATTATATGTAATATTTATATGGATTTAATATGCAAGAAAAAATATAACAAAAATTACAATATAATTAAAAATCTCATGGAAGGCTTTTAAATAATGACTAGAAAATGAAAATATGACAAAACTTACCAAAACCAAAATCGATCAAGGAATAACGAAATGTGAATTATAATGAATCCTTTTCTCTTCATTTTTTATCATCGAGATTTATGCATTATCTTTCATTGTTTCATATCTGTCAAATGAGGAGGACATGTACAAATCTCTTGACAAAAGTGGACCCTTGAGATTGTTTTAGAATTTGACCCTTGATGTTTAGTGCTCTTAATATCAAATTTTATTTTCTTAAATTTTAGGCTTTATGGCTTATGTGTTTTTAGATTCCCAAACAATTTTTAATGTATTTTTTTAAGGTTTTCATGACTAATAAAAAGGGTTAGAAAATGCTTGGGTATATTCACATCCCATGTTGGACTTGAAAATATTTTTCATTTGAATAACTAAAAAAATTAGTGATTTGTGTGGATGTGTGCCAATTTTATAAATAATATTATAAATTTCTTCATGAAACTCATGTTCGGAGCCCAAAATGGCCCCATAACATTTTTGGATCCTTGTATGAAAAAACTAGATATTTTCAAGGCTTTCAGTGATGTATAAATGCATTTGGTCACTATCATAAGGCTCCTTATACTTTTCATCACTAGTTTTTATTCTCCTATATAGGTTTTATAATTCCCATGAATCAATGGTTATCCCTTCCATTAACCAAAATTCATATTCTAGTCTAGTTTTATTCACAAGGTCCATTCTAGATTAATTTTAATGTCATTCTTAGCCTTAATTACATCCTAGGTATAATCCACACTATAATAAATTATATATATTAATTCCATTTATTGTCCACAAATAATTATATTAAATATTAAGTCCATCCATGGCCACATCTACCACTAAGTCCTAGTTTCTTTTTTATATACTACTTATTTTTCACATATATGTTAATATATCTTAAGTCTTAACTCACACTTTATTATTTTGTCACTTGTGATTTATGTGACTTATGACCTAACCATTATTTAAATATAAATTCATATACAAACACATAAATTGGATCTCCTTTTATACTAATGTTTGAACTCTAAAGTTAGTGACCCATTGGGTCCATTTTGCTTATCATGTTTTTGGCTGCTATTAATTCTTATACAAAGTAATTTTCTTAGCTATCCAATTTTATACCTAAAGCATATATGATCACCTTTATATAGTAATGATCATGATTTATTTATGTGTCTACTTTAACACCTTTTTATATGATTCAAAGTATATTTAAAGGTTCCCATATATCACTCATGACCTTAATTAAATTCAGTGACTAGTTTTGGTGTAGTTGGTCACCAAGTTAGTCCTCCATGCAAAATGTTATCAATTAAAACCTTGCACACAATAAAATGGACGTTGGTGAATTTTAATTATAATAATAAATTTCTTAAACATAGATAAAAAACATCTATAAAATGGATTAGATATTCTAAAGTGTCCATAAAAATGGTTATGGCCACCTAAAACATAAATTATCAATTATTTAATCCATGAGTCATGTCCAATAGAAGTTCACCACATGAAAATATATTAGGATGAATATAAGGAAAATTGAAAATTGAAATGTCATGAATGTCAAAGAAGATAATGTGGATATGAAAAATCCATGGGTACACATAATGTGTAAAGTTTAATTAAAGGCTTGGAGGAATTTGTGATCCCATGGCCCTATGAAAAATCAATGAATGCTATGTGGATTGATCAAAAAGCATTATGTATGCACATCACACCAAAAAAGAGACAAATACTTGGGTCTATAATAGAATATATCAATAATAAATACATTATTTACAAGATGTATATTGGTATAAAGACAAATAAATAAAGTGTGAGTAAGGTAAAATCCATCATTCCATAAGTCCACACAATGGAAAAAATAGTTGAGAGAAAAAGGATGATTTTATTAATTATGTGTTGTAATACCAGTTAAATGATTTCATGTGTGACAAGTGTGGTATGAGGAACAAATTTCATGCATTTAATTCATAGTGTACATGATAAATTGAAAGGTCATCAAATCTAAAAATTGGTGTTTGAGAAGAAATAATTTAATGCATCCCCATTAAAAGTTCATAGTGGAAAATAAAATTAATGAGGAAATTTGTGTGTTGTGAACTTTATGACCAATTAATGGATGTCATTTGTCACATGGTGGTAATGAAAATGGTTTACAATAAAAGATAGATGTGTATGTACATATATTTTGTCGAGGGTCACATTGAGCCATGTGGCCATAATAAATATTAAAAGGGGAGAGGCATTCATGACCAATTTGACATGGATATGTAAAATAGGACACACATATATGGGATTACGTAGATGAATTTAGTACCTAAGTTATTTATATTAACCTTATGACCTCATGGATAATTAGGAGCATCCATGTTTTCTAATTTGATAAGACATGTTAAGATTAAAACTCAAGTAGGAACATGAACTCCATGAGCTCAAGACTATGGGATGGCCCCACATAGACAACTTATATCCACTTTTCTCATTAAAATTACTAGGGCCACCATTATAAGGTAAGATCCACATGCACTTATCATAATTTATCCATAATGTTCATGTAATGCTAGAGTCATATGGGACTATTATTTTCCCATAGCTTGAGTTATACAACTTTGTTTTGATCGTGTTTAGTATAATTGGAAGGGTCTCATCAATGACTACATAATGATCTCCTATTTATAATTTATTCATGTGAATATAGATACTTTTTTTATTTTGATTTTTAAGGATTTATTTATTTTAATAGTGTAATAACAATTCATAATAAATTATAGAGGTCACTAGGTCTCACAAATCACCACACTATGAAGTTTGAGTGATCCCTGCATTCCCATATGGGCTTGTAGATTGGTTATCATGAGAGTATTTTTTATCATGCACCATGTGTCACTATGAATGATTTATTTTCTCCACCTTCATTATTTTGTGTTATAACATATGAATACCTTAGGCGTTATTTATCAAAGTGGTTTTTTGTGTTTCCTTGAGGCTAGAATTTTCACTATGAATGGCTTGTTCTCAAGTATGTTTTTAGTTTATCCATATTACGTGCAGTCAAAAGTGTCTCATTCTTTAATATACCTAAGATATGAGGCCACTAATCACTAATGTATTTTTTTGATCAAAATGTGCCTTATTAAATCTGAACATTATTTATTTAAAATTGTGATTCACCCTTCTGCAAATACATTCCTTCTCTTATTCCATTGATTTAAATTCCCCTAGAATTATCTACATGGAAACAATATAAAAATTTTATAAGGTTTACTTCATATTGATCTTTGGGTTGTGAAACAAACTTCTAGTCTCTAAGGTTTTAGTATGTCTAAGTTTAGTTTCCTAGTTGATGATAGCCTTACATACTTCAATGAGTGATGAATTTTTATAAATATGAGCTAAGTCTTGAAATTGGTTTAGGTTTTCAATTATTAGTTGGTCATGAAAAAATGAGATTTTATCTATATTCTTGATAGATATTAGAGTATTAAAAATCCTTATAAATTTTTGATAGTTTAATGTGCAAACATGTTTCTTATTCTAACTAATATTATCATCATTTATTTCTCAGTGATATATAATGTGTCACTTTGATGAATAATAAGATCACTATGTATATTTCTTTGTTATTTTTTTGAATTGTGAATAATTTCACATAAATTGTGTAAATTTTTTTTATCTCCTTTTGTTCTCATTCTCATGCTCATTTACTCTTTAAAAATAATACATGTCCCAATATGATGAAGGAACTAACCACAATTTATTGATTACATTTTTATATCCATTTTTAGTAATTTATTAGTTTAGATATCTTTCTTCACTTTTCATGTTTCATAGATATATCCATTATAATGCCTTTTGGTTCATGCTTGTTAATTCAACTTTGTGTGTACAAGTAAAAATATGAATAGTGAGCCTAAAAGTCATAAATTTAACTATCCACATCCATCTAAAATAATATTTTTCTAAAGTTTAATAATATTTTTATTTTATTTTTGTGATAGTAAATTTGGTAAAATGATCATAGTTTCCAATTACTACCATCTAGATTTGTGTTCTTCTAAGACTGTTGTACATTATATTCACATTTTATAATACTATAAGGTCTCTTACCTTGTTGTATCAAATCCAAAATATAAACTAATAAGACACCTTTAGAGGATAATTAAGTGGAGTCACACTATGTTGAAATTAATGCCATTTATCTTATTCCATTATAGACTTTTGAAGGTAAAAACTTGAGAACTAGAAAATTGGCACTATTATTGGGGAGTAAGAAATTGTTTTCATTTTAAGAATATAATATCTATTAGTAATTTTATAATATATTCTTACATTTGTGAGTTAGTATATATTTATCCCATCCATGGAACCAAAAAATTAGTGACCATTTTTAAGGAGTATTTAGTTCACTAGTCATTAATAATATTCTTATCCATTTGACGTGTTTTTAGGGACTTCAATTGTTGTGATTTCTAATCTATTTTCATTTATAGGTGAACTTAGTCATTATTATCAATTTTAGAATATATATTTTTCATCATAGTTTATTTGTATTGTGGGTGAATTGATTCATCATTTATTGAACACTTTTACATCAATATCACTATTAAGAGATTGAATTTAAGTTTTGTCACTCATATTTGGGTATAAATTTATGGTTTTGGAGACTCTTTTGAGGTTTCAACTAATTTAACCTAAAAAATTGAAAATTTATATCTAATTTTAAGTAATTATTATATATTTATCCTTTGTGGCCTATTTTTTTTTTAAACTAGAGGTCTTGTGTTTTGATTTCAAGGTAGGTCCAACAAATAAGTTGCATCCAAAATTATCATTTACAAGATATTATATAAAGGGAAATAAAGTTTGGAAGTCTATGAATGTCCCATGTAATTATTCTCATTTTCATTTTGACTATATTACTATTTAGAATATTTTTGGTGTGACTATAAATAATGATAAAAAAATTCCATTTCAAGATTTAAGTGAAATCAATTTGTCTTCCCTTGACTATTATGATCTATTTGATAAACTAGTTAGTATTATAATTAAACCCCCATTCACATTTAGTAGTGGTATTAATCTCACAATCCATGAACAAGATTTTAAAATTTTCTATTTTCCATTTTTTAGAGGAAAAGGTTTTAATGGTATTTTATTTTGTTCATGAAACTATATTTTTAGATGCAAACCCTTGATCCTAATATTCCAACTACTGCTCAAACCTATACATCTATAAATTAGAAATTTCACATTAATCAACTTGACCCTATCACAATGTTAAACCAATAAATAAATGTATAGATTCTTGGAAATAATGTGGCTAATCCAAATCAAAATGTGAGACTTATTCATCCTTTTTTGGATATAATAAATATTTAAAAATTGATTTATATAAGATGCAAGGATATATAAACAAAATTCCCCCTAATATAGTATTAATATTACTTAAATTAAAATGGATTAATGGATTCTCAAGTGAATAAAACTTGAGTAATTTTATTAAGATCACTAAGGATTATGAAATTATATTTTAGGATATCTTGTTAAAGTTTTTGATTCAAAATTTGGAGGAAGATGCTAATAATTAGTTTAATGCCTTTCCTAATAAAACATTAATTTTTGGCCTAATGTGAATGGATAATTCAAGCTCCAATATGGAGATAGAAATAACATAAGATTTATAATCATTGAATTAAAAAATATAAATAATCATGTTAATGAGTGTGTGGAATATTTTAATATAAAATTCAATAAGTCTATGCTTAGAATTCATAAGAGTGCGAGACCTAATGAAGTTGCATGTTTGACTAAATATTGGTAGGCTAGAAAATTGGGCTAAAAACATTAAATTAGATTAGTTCAAACCAAACTTGAATTACATATAATGAAAGGGAACAAATATTACAATACATAAGCAGTAGAGTCATCATTCACTTCATCTCCTATAGTGACTATTAAACTTATAAAAAAGGCAAATAAAATCCTACACCTATGATTATTCAATATTATGTAAAATAATATTACACCCACAATTAATCTATAGGCATTAAATTGATACTAAACATCCTTATAAAATTTTAGAATGTCTCTTTTTTAAGTTTTTTTGTTAGAATATTAGTTGGTTGCTCTATAGTTGGATAATCTAGAAATTTCACACTGCCATATTTCAAATTGTGTTGAATCAAATGAAACTTTTTATTGATGTGCTTAGTTTGGTGTTGAAAAATTGTATTATTTTCTATTTAAATTACCGAAGTTTTATTAATCATGAATGGTATTGAATGAACCTAAATTACCTCAAAATCTACAAGAATCATGCTAAGTTATATTATTTCCCTTGTTGCCTCTTAAGCTACCATGCATTTTATTTCCACTAAAGAAATGGTTTGCATTGAATATTTATTTTAATTTTGAGAGATAATTATTTCTCTTAAATTCATTAGGAAACCTAAAGTATAACTCATACCTTTAAAATTACATACATAGTCAAAAATTGAATATCCAACTAGAATGAATTCCACTACCCTAGATTACGTGAGCCCAAAATCTTGTGTTCCCTTGAGATACTTAATAAATCTCTTTGATACTATTCAATTACTTTATTTAGGTTGTTTCATGAATATAGATAAAACACCAATCATAATATAAATGTTTGTTCTAGTTGTGGTTACCTAAGTCATACTTCCAATGAGTTGTCTATATTGAGTTTCATCTTTAAAATATTTAGAATCTTTTGATGTCAAATTAAAATTTTGATCCATGGGAGTATTGATTGGCTTATGGTCTATTATTCATTTTTTTCCACTATGCTTTTATTATGTCATGAAATTACTCTACATTTCATTTTATTTTTCAGTTGTGTGATGCAAATTTTTGTTCCCGCATACCTTGGTTCAAAACAGTGAAGTTTTGAAACAGAGCACAAGCACTAATTTTCCTTTTGATTCATTTTTGTCTAAGTGTCAAAGTCAAGCGGAAGCTGCCAAGTGTCATCGTCTAAGGCACCTTTCATATTTTCTAAAAGTTGGTTAGGACATGCAACATATCTCATAGTAACTCAGTAGAATGCGACAAGTGTTAGCATCCACATTTCATATCAGCACCCATGTCCCAAATCTCTTTTTAGTGGAAGGTTTCAACAAGCTAAGTATCAAGATCAGGGAAAAAGTGCCAGGTGGCAATCGCAAAAGGTCTCAATTTTACTTTTCTAAAAGTGATGGAAGATGCCATGTATCCCAGTAGAAGAGAGCAAAATCCACCACGTGTCGAGATCTAAATTATCTTCATTTGGCTTCATCGATATAGCAAAGACTGTGGTGGGTCTCAAGTTTTGTTTTTGAAGCAAGCAAAAGCTACTAGGTGTCACTGTCAATGTAAATATGAAATAAGACCTGATTGTTTCTATGATATAAATAGAGTAAAGTGGAGACCACCATGTGTCACCTTATGTAGGTTTCTAAAAAGGTAGCTAAAAGAAGTGGAGACCACCACGTAACCCTAGATCAGTAAAGTAGAGATTGCCATGTGTCTTTTGATGAAGCAGCAACGATTGCCACCTGTCCCTGTGCCCTTTTTAAAGTTACTCAAGTAAGAAAGGTTATGGATCTTATTTTATTTTAAGATGTTAAAGTTTCAAGGAAGTGGATTGTGACAGGTATCAAAGGTAGAACACTCATAAGCAAAGACACAAAAGGATTATAAATTACATAGAAAGTGTTGTGTGTGTTTAGTAGGTGCTACAAAACATGCCAGGTGTCATTTTTTGGTGTCTCCTAAGTAATAATAAGGTTTTCAAGGAATTGTATAAGTGTCATCTTCCATTTAAGAGAAGGGAGTGTCGCACGATCTATTCCAACCAATGAACTGTTGAAAGATAGAGCATTTTAGAATCTATGAAATATCTTTTGTTAGACACTTCTAGTTCAGTTAGATTTCAGTTGAGCCATTAGATTGAGAACAAGTAGATAATCTAGAGTGAATCCAAGGCTATAAATAAGGGTGCAGAGATCACTATAAAAAAAACATCAAGAGATACCAGAGAGAATTTTTTGATAGATTTATTGTCAAGAGTTTAGACTTTCTAGAGCTGTGATTAGGAATGTCATTTGCCTTTTTTCTATCTTCTTAAGTTGTAAGGTTTATGTAATTATGTGTGTTTTTGTGCCTCTTATGTGATTGGAGAATTAATGAGAAGATTAAATATTGTGCCTTTATTGATACTTTCTGTGTCATTGCAAAAGTAGTCTAGGTTGTGTTGTCAAGAGTTTTAGACTTTCTAGAGCTGTGATTAGGAATGTCATTTGCCTTTGTTCCATTTTCTTGAGTTGGAATTTTTATATAACTATGTGTGTTTATGTTCCTATTATGTGACTAGAGAATTCAAATAAGAATATTGAACCATGTGCCTTTGTTGATATTTTCTGTATCACTGCAAAAGCAGTCTATGCTATGAGCCTATGTTTCTATTATTTCCATCTTTTACATTGATCATGCACTTTTTTGTTCTTAAATGTAATTGAATCTTACATATAGTCTCATTGTGCTCAAGATTAAGGTCGAATTACATTTAGGTGCATCACCATAGTTAGATTTTCTTTCTTGCATTTGTGTTTCTATTAAAATTCCTATCTCTTTTCCCAGCATACACTTGATATAAAGAAGAGACTAGCTTCTTAAAAATCTGGAGGTTGTTTCAAGTCGTAAGTCCACATCTTAAAACTTCCCATTATTGGTGGTAGAATCAAGTGCAATTTTAAACATCAACATTTTTTGGCACGCCCGGTGGGACCAATCTTGAAGTTTCTTTCAAGATCACATGAACCAGAGAGCTACAAGGAGTCAGAGCTATGGACCAATAACCAGATCACAATTTGCTATAAATCTAGGTATTCTTTTGCCACCTTTGGTAACTAGTCCAAGAAGAAGAGTCAACTAGTCTATACCAATACCAAGAGCAAATATGGAAGCCCCTATACCCCTAAGAAATTATGCAAGTTGGAACACTAGTAGTCCATTAATTCTCCCAATACCACCAGCAACTTGGGACCCTATCCTAATGAATGCCCTAAAAGCTCTACCCAAATTTAGTGGGCAAGACTTTAAAACATCTATAAGATGTATCAAATGTCTATGCTATACATGTTTTCACATAGCAAAATATGGCCATAAGACCATTAGCATCTTCTTTTAAAGGGAAGGCTCTAGAATGGTATCGGTCTTTGATCCCAAATACCATATCTACATGGGATCAACTCAGAGATATTTTCTTTGAAAAATTTGAAGAGAAGGGTGATAAGTCTTCTTTGTTATAGTAATTAATTACCATCCAAAGGGCACCATAAGAAGCAATAACTGACTTCAATTCTAGATTTCAAAAGACTTGGGAAAGAATCCCTGCTATAGCTAGACCATTACCAGGTATGGCTATAGTATTTTATCTTAAGGATTTGAATTCAGATATATCTGTTATGATTTAGTCACTTAGAGGACACACTTTGTCAGAGCAGAGAATAATTGATAGATGCTAGAAAATTTCCTCTAAGGCCTCCCATTCCCATGTTCCTAGAGATCTTTTCATTACCTCAAGAAGCCCCTAAATCCATAACCCCACTTGTGTCTATGTACACATATCCTCAACCACCTGCTAAAGAAATTGTCCCTGCTAAGTCATCTGAGCTGGATGATATCAAGAATATCTTAAGGACATTTTATAATAAGTTGATTAATATAAAGAGACATTAGAATTCTTTCCCTAAAACCCAATACAAGGGCTATCAAGGAAATATATTTTCATCTCAGCCAAAACAATACCAGGGTTCTCCAAGGCAAAATAACCCTCAGTTAGCAAACCAATTAGTTACAGTCCCCACACCCTCACAGACTATTCCTCCTAATTCAAATAGGGAGATTGTTCCAGGGCAAAATAATTATGTAGATAACACTAATGCCTAGTGTTTTCCTTGTAACAATGCTCATACACCTAGAGATTGTCCTATGGGTAATCTGTAACAAAAGGTGGTAGAGCAGAGGAGAATGGATGGTTAGTTTGCAAATTCCAGTGACAATCAAGCCTACCAGTCTTTTGGTATGAAAAATTTAGTCTTAATGGCTCAAATGCAAGGGATGTCTTTGTCACAAGAGGAAGAAATAGCCTCAGAACATGTTTTGTTCTCATGGGTTGAAGATGAAGAATCAATTTTCCTAAACGAAGCATCTACTTCCAAAAAACTAGTGGTGCAATCTTATTATTATACTAGATCAAAGAGAAGGATGGTGGAATAGCTTGAGGTTATAAATAGTCAACTCATGGAGAATCCTCCATTTTAAGGACAAAGAAACATAGTTGTTAGATAAGAAGTGCCTCAGTCGGTGCAGAGTCAAGGGATTTCTACAAAAATTCAAGGAAAAACAAGATATCCTTATTTTCAAAGAACTCAAACATTGGGACCAATAAATGTGGTGGATCAATTGAAGAAGACTCCAGCACAAGTATCAATATGGGATATATTGGATATTCCTAAACAAAATACACTACTACAAGAAGTTCTATAAGGCCAAGCAATGCCCAAAGGTGTTGTTATCAAAGAAGGACCTACTAAAAAAGAAAAGCCCAAAGATACAGTTCATCTACAGACAATAGCCCTAGCGAATAATGCAGCAGAGGTAAGCAAATCCAAACTGGATCCCTTCTATTTAACTTTGATAGTGGGTAAGAAACTACTACATAATGCAATGATTGATTCAGGGGCTAGTACTACGATTATGCCTAAGCAGATAGCTAATGCTTTAGAAATTAAGTATGAACCACTCACTAAAGGACTCATGCAACTAGATGGTAAAATAGTAAAAACAATAGGGAGAATTAAATGACTCCAATTACAATTATACACTTGTCCCAATATAATTGTAAATCAAGATGTAGTAGTGATAGATATACCTCCTATTTTTGGCTTATGTTTATCAAGAGACTTTACAGCCAAGATAGGAGGATATATGTCCCTTGATTGGTCTCACCTCATCTTAAAAACCAAATATGGTTCAAAGATGAAGATATTATTTGAGCCATTATATAAGGATCATATCACCAATGAACCAATTGCAAAGTTAGAGGCAACTCATGCTATGATGAATAAAGAAGAAAGGGTTTTTGTTGAGGAGCTAGGTGAATGGACTGGACATAATCAAGGAGAGGAAAATGATCATTTATTAGCTATGATTCAAAGCAACCCATATGGAAATTATGACTCTATTTGTCTAGGCACTTACGTTATACTTGATGAAGATCATAAAATCCCAAATATTTTAGAGGAAGAAAAGTCAAAAAATACCTCTTCTATTAATCCTCAGGTCTCTCAACATGAATTTAAAATTCTAAGTGAGATGTCACAAGCATATGCCTTAATCTCTGATGAAGAAGAAATAATTTTTGATTTTATTCTTACTTTGCAAGATGATGTGGAGGAGCATGGACATTTCCTGGATCATGATTTGAATGATTTATTTGAAATCATTGGGTTAGGTTATACTATGTCTCAAGGAGGTTGTGAACTGGTTGCAGATGAACAAGATAACATTGAGACTCAATTACATATGCAAAATTGTTGAAAACTTTTATAATTATCCTTTCAAGAGGTTGGTAATTTTGAAGTTATTAAAGAGGATGATTATGCAATAGAACTTGAGTTTGAAGCAGAAGGAGATGAGCCAATAAATGATCTATGTCAAATAGCTTCTATTGATGAGCAAATAGTCATTAATTTCTCGATAAGATATGCCAGTATAAAGAATCAACATTTGACAAGCTTCCAAGAACAAGAAGAGTTTATATATGTTGGAGGCATGTTTGACTTAGACTCATTTGAATTCAGGCCAATCAATGCAGCATACAAAGAGAGAAAGCCATCCGAGCTATATCCAATTCAAACACTTGTCTGGCAATACAAGCTATCTTGTCATGAAGGAGACTTTAGAAATTCTTCTTTTGATCCAGGAGGGAGATAAAGATACTTGGTTAATGTAGTTAGATAGTTTCCCCTTTCTATATTGTTTTGTTTTCCCATTTTTATTTTCCCACTTTTCTTTTAAATAAGTGTTCTTTGAACATGTAGTCGGCAGCTCAGAATTTTCAAAATTCTCCAATACATTGAATGTCTCCCAAATCTTTAAAAATCCCCAAGGTAACTTGCACCACCACTTGCATAATGTGTCTATCTCACTGTTCCATAAAGATTGAGTAGGATTTGATAACGGTTATCCGAGTTTAATTCCATTTTGAGACTTGATAGGTCAATAAATACCTCTTAGCAAGAGTTAAAGCTTACAAGTTATCAAACATTCCTACATCTATGAGAAATATCTTGCTACCTATATTTTTAGTGCCTAGTAGACTTGCTTCAGTGAAAGTGTTTCTATTTTGAAAAAGTTCATACAAGTTATCACAAAAAAGATATAGAGATGGAGGGAGCACAATCTTCACAACAAGGAGCCAGGATGTATTAATCCCTTGATAAGTTTTTTGTAAGTAAGTCATATGCTTTAGCTCCCACACAACCATTGAAGACTTATCCAAGGACCAAAATCCTTGAAGTTGGTCAAGCAAGTGACCCAGTGAAGATAAAAGATTATGCAGATGACATCATGGACCCAATCCTTCAAAGAGCAAGTAGCAAAAATCTTAGAGAAGGGGAAAATCAAAGGTGTCTACAGAGGGCTAGAGTAGGGTAATATGAAACATTTTCCATGAGGATATGGACTTCAAAACTGGCACAATTCATTGTCCCATCTATACATCTATGTCCTGACTTGATCGAAATATGCACAGATTTATTCCATGCACCCTCATGCACCATTCAATAGGGTCCATTTTCAATACAAATCACACCATAGGCTATCAGGGATATGTTACCCCTATATCATGGTAGTACAGCTACATTTCCCACTATTTCTAAAATGTAAAGAATGTGAGCAAACATCAATACTCAGTCAAGGTTGTTGAGATTTGAATTGCAAATGGGCGATGATGACACTACAGTGCCCACACTTCCTATAGCAAGAGCCCAAATCACACAAGCTAGACAAGACGCACTGTCTATAATGGCTTTCATCTTTGGCATGAAAGATGATATGGTATTTTATGCAGAATAAATGGCTATGCTCTTCAAGCTGAAGATGGTTGATAAAACTCAGGAGTATCAGCTCAACTTTTTTGAACAAATTGCTTTCTCAATGGTGGAACAACTGGCCCAATTTCAATCAAAAGGATTTTTTAGGTACTCTTCTTATTTATTTCACTCATACTATTTTAGAACTCTGACCTCTTTTCCCAACATATGTATCTTGATATGTATGACCCAAGTTTTGATCTCCAAAGGGCCATTCATGTGTCTGTATGGACACATATTTTGTCAAAGACTACTGACCCATATGAATTCTAGGAATTATTTGTTACCCCTATTTTTTGTCACCTCAGCACCAAACCAGTTATGAATAGATTATTCCCAAGTGTTTCAAACCTCCTAGCTAGTTGCCCAATTCCTTGTGATTTCTATTTTGGATCCCACCATACAATTATAAGAGTCCATGGTTTTTGTGGGGAACCAATATTGCTACCAAGTATTTTGAATCTTAGGTTAGAATTATTAGAGGTCACCAAGAAAGTATCTATAGTTGACAATGAATATGGCTCTGGGAAGAGAAAAATAAAAATGTATGACCTCCCATGGATGACAACCAACATGGTTTTGGAAACCAGAGATGCTGAAGTTGTGTTGCTCAGAAAGGTAGCCTTTCTGGGTTTCCTTTTGATAGAAGACAAATGGGTTTATGACCCAAATAGTTTCATAGCTTCTTAGATAAGGACTAATAGGGTTGTAACTATAATTGCACATGAGGGCCGCCATTTTTAGGAAACTAAGAAAAATCCTAGAGAAGATGCTCCTGGATTTTATGTTGAGTTAACAGACTTGCCCCTTCCACAAAACAGACCCTAGGAAACATTCTATGTTAAGTAAAGGGATTATGATCCTAAAGTCAGAATGACTTCTAGCTTAAGAAGGACATTAAAGAATAAGGATTGGGATACTGAGAAAATAGAAGCCTATTGGAAATATAGGCAATAAATTTGTCAAACAACCCATTCTTTTGGGAACATAGACACAGATGAGAGATGGGAAGAACTATGGGATGAGTTCCATCTCTCCCCTGTATCTAGCCCAGAGATAATTAATTTGTTGACATCAGGTGTAAAGTAGGAAGCTAGGCCCTGGTCAAGCCAAGAGTCACAAGCCTCAGAGCAAACTACAACTGTAATAACTATATCAGTTTGGCCCCAATCTCTAAATGTTGTGTAAAATCAAAAGAGTGTGGTGCCTTCACCACCACAAGCTTCCCCATCAGCACCAGTTATAGATATTTCCAGTTCTCCACAAGCATCATTGAAAGGAAAAGAAATGCAGCCAAAAGAAGAGACACCCAAGAAGTGAAAGAGGGTGTAGTTTCAATTTGACTCAGAAAAGGAGATGGACACCCCACAACACCAATTATAGAGTACTATAATTTTTCCTCAGGTAAGTATTATTCCTCCTTCGCCTTCTCAGTCTACTTGTTCTCCTGTTGGCATGATGATTTCATCTAGCTAGATGACATCCCCTACCACTTCTACCATTCCCATTTCTCACTTTGCCCCATCTATGCCACCTCAGGCTTTAACATTACCTCATTTCTCCCCCTCTATTCCCAAGAAACTTTTCCCTCAAATTACCCATAGCCAACAATTAGCTATTCAATATGGTTTACCACAGGGACATCCTTTTACGGGTGGGCACATTACCTCTCCTTCTACCTTCTAGACCTAAGTGGATGCTGCTAAGAAGGCAAAGGAAGCTCGAAGAGATAAAAATAATCTCAAGGAAAATAAATCATTGGATACACCCCATCTATGGTCACAATTTGACCCCATTCAGTAGTAATTGATGGTGGCTTATTTTTCACCAAATGTAATAAAGCCAACTGAGTAGATGTAATTAGAGGATTACACGATGAATGAAGTGGCCATCGACATGTCCCTCTTTGGGCCACAAGACAAAATTGAGCTACTAACAGAATCCACTTCTGTAGTTACTGAAGACTAATTGAAGACATCAAGGAGGCTACAAAAGATGGAAGCTAATCTAGCCAAGGAAAAGGCAAACTATAACAGTTTGACCTCAGAGATCAATAGAAAAGACAATGAAATAGAGAATCTGAATAAACAGTTACAAGATACTATTTTTCTTCAGACTCACTGGGTAGTTCAAGCCTGAAATGATTCTTTAAAAGCAGGGCTCACATAGGTAAAGGATGCGGTGATAACCCTAAGGAATAAAAAAGTAGCATTGTAAGGAAAATGCGAGGAACACCTGTTGCAAGTTACCTAATTGTAACAAAAGCTACTATCTAAATAGAATAATACTACGTCTATACAAGCCCAATTTCAAGCAAAGCAATAGAGAGAAACATAATTGACACTGGAGCTGGCCAATAGGCCAAGGAATGTTAGAGTGTTAAGTCTAGTGAAGGAGGTATATGAATCCATGTGGAAGAGAATCTCTTTAGAGATTATTTAGCTCAGGCCTTCTCTCACTTTCCTACTAAATTCATAGAAATTGTGCAAAAAGGTGGAGAGTTCAGTTTTAAACACTTTGGCTATAGTCTCTAGGAGAGTAATGGACTCAAAAATGTTGTTGCAAAAACCTTATGATGCAACAGATGCAATGTTGTTAGTAGCATGAATTGAGAATAGAATGGTCACTACTAAGAGAGTAAATGAAGTTCTCATTTGTAATTCTACAACCATCAGTTGTAGAGAGCTTCTAGATGTCATGAAGGAAGGAATCAATGAAATGAAATAGCATGTTGAAGATCTAGTGCAATTAGGTATTCCTTCTCCATTTCTTGATGACAACACCATGTTGATGGTAGATGAAATTAAACCTTTTTTGTTGGCCAAACAGAATGATCAGATAGTTTTCCAGGATCTAAGGGATGATTCATCAGTCCCTAAAGTAGAAGCTATCTTGGTTCCTATTTCCTAGCTCAAATTCAAATTGAAAGCTACAGTTCAAATTTTTCAGAATTTTTCACACAAGGATATTATTAACCTTGATTTAGCCTTCAATGAATTGTAGAATAAGTAAGGTTTATCTAATGATGAGTGGTCTACCTACCAAACAACATTGTTGAAGCTATAATTTTGAAATATTAATCATACAGGAGTTGTGGTTTTCTTTTTTGAGTAGGCTCAAAAGTTGTTGGGGTCGCCAATAACTGTAGAGTAAAAAATTACTCTACATTTCATTCTATTTTTTAGTTGCACGCTATTAATTTTTTTTCCCACATACGTTGGTCAAAAAGAGTAAAGTTTTGAAACAAAGTGCAGGTGTTAATTTTCCTTTTGATTCATTTTTGTCTAAGTGTCAAAGTCAAGTGAAATCTGCCAAGTGTCATCATCTGAGGCATCTTTCATATTTTCTATAAGTTGGTTGGGACATGCCACATATCTCATAAAAACTCAGTGGAATGTGACAAGTGTCATCATCCATGTTTCATATCAGCACCCACATCCCAAATCTCTTTTTAGAAGAAGGTTTCAACAAGCTAAGTGTCAGGATCATGCGAAAAGTGCCAAGTGGCAATCATAGAAGGTCTCAATTTTGCTTTTTTTAAAGTGACAAAAGACACCACATATCCCAGTAAAAGAGAGCAAAAGCCACCACATGTCGAGATTCAAATTATCTTCATTTGGCTTCATCGATATAGCAAAGACTATGGTGGATATCAAGGTTTGTTTCTAAAGCAAGTGGAAGCTGCTAGGTGTCGCTATCCATGTAAATATGAAATGAGACCTGATTGTTTCTATGATATAAATAGAGTAAAGCAGAGACCACCACATGTCACCTTCTATATGTTTCTAAAAAGGTAGCTAAAAGAAGTAGAGACCACCACGTAACCCCAGATAAGTAAAGTAGAGACCACCATGTAACCCTAAATAAATAAAGTGGAGATTGCCACATGTCCTTTGATGAAGCAACAAAGATTGCCACCTATCCCTATGCCCCTTTTAAATTTACTCAAGTAAGAAAGGTTGTGGGTCTTATTTTCTTTTAAGCTATTAAAGTTTCAAGGAAGCGGATTGCGACAGGTGTCAAAGGTAGAACACTCATAAGCAAAGACACAAAAGGAGTATAGATTACATAAAAAGTGTCGCGTGTCTTCAGTAGGTGCTGCAGAACATGCTAGGTGTCATTTTTTGGAGTCTCCTAAGTAATAAGAAGGTTTTCAAGAAATTGGTTAAGTGTCATATTCTATTTAAGAGAAGGGAGTGCCCTGTGATTTGTTCCAACCAATGAATTGCCAAAAGATAGAGTGTTTTAGAATCTATGAAATATCTTCTATTAGACACTTCCAGTTCGGTTAGATTTTAGTTGGGCCGTTAGATTGAGAACAAGAAAATAATTTGGAGTAAATCCAAGGCTATAAATAAGAGTGCAGAGATCACCAAAAAAAAACCATCAGGAGATACCAGAGAGAATTTTCTGAGAGAATTATTGTCAAGAGTTTAAACTTTCTAAATCTGTGATTAAGAATGTCATTTGCCTTTGTTCTATCTTCTTAAGTTGGAAGGTTTATGTAACTATGTGTGTTTCTATGCCTCTTATGTGACTGGAGAATTAATGAGAAGACTAAATTCTGTGCCTTTGCTGATACTTTTTGTTTCATTAAAAAAGTAGTTTAGGCTGTGTTGTCAAGAGTTTTAGACTTTCTAGAGCTATGATTATGAATGTCATTTGCCTTTGTTCCATTTTCTTGAGTTGGAAAGTTTATATAACTGTGTGTGTTTCTGTGCCTCTTATGTGACTAGAGAATTCAAATAAGAAGATTAAACCCTGTGCCTTTGTTGATATTTTTTGTATCACTACAAAAGTAGTCTATGTTGTGAGCCTCTATTTCTATTGTTTCCATCTTTTACATTGATCATGCACTTGTTTTCTCTTAAATGTAATTGAATCTTACATATAGTCTCACTGTGCTTAGGATTAAGGTTGAATTACATTCAGGTGCATCACCATAGTTAGATTTTCTTTCTTGCATTTGTGTTTTTGTTAAAATTCATATCTCTTTTCCCAGCATACACTTGATATAAAGAAGAGACCAACTTCTTAAAAATCTGGAGGTTGTTTCAAGTCGCAAGTCCCACATCTTGAAACTTCCCATTGTTGGTGTTAGAATCAAGTGTAATTTTAAACATCAATAGGTTTGCATTGAATATTTATTTTAATTTTGAGAGATAATTATTTCTCTTAAAGTCAATAGGAAACCTAGAGTATAACTCCTACCTTTAAAATTACCTACATAGTCAAAAATTGAATATCCAACTAGATTGAATTCCACTATCCTGGATTATGTGAGCCCAAAATCTTTTGTTCCCTTGAGATAATAAATAACTCTCTTTGATACTATTCAATGACTTTATTTAGGTTGTTTCATGAATATAGATAGAACACCAACCACAATATAAATGTTTGTTCTAGTTGTTCTATATTATATTAAATTTATTTTAGGACCTTGTTTGATTGTTGAATAGCTATATGTGCACTTTAAGTACTTTTTTTATAATCACATCAAGTCTAACATCTTTCAATGTTTATGTGGCCCATTTTGGCATATTTTTCTAAGTTTGTTAAATAATTGGTGCCTCATTTATTTGATCTAAATTTCCTTCATTTTCTAACATATGAACACCTTCTAATGAAATTTCATTTTCTTCCATAGGGAGAGTGTCATTTTTTATTATAATAGTTAATATATATTTAAATATTTCCAAATTGTAGGTCCCCTCTTCACTATTTGTACCTCCATATCAATTTCCTTGATAAAATCAAGCTTTTCATATTTTTCAAGTCAATTCAATTATCATCTTATGTTAGCTATATCCTTTGTAGTTTCAAAAAAGATAAAAAATATCTTTTGATGATAATTTATTGTTCTTATAATCCTATACTTTTTACTCTTTTGATGATTTTAAGTATCCTAAAAGGATGGATTTGACCTTTATGGTTCAACTTATTCATTTTGTATTTGGGAGTAAATGTGTATCAAGTGAATCTAAAAACCTAAAGATGTCATACTAAAGGGAGATTAATACATAAAAATTCATATGGAGTCTTCATTTGAAGGATTATTTATGGTTACCTATTATAAAGATACACTATTTTTTGAGATTATTCTTCTTAAAAATCTATATTTACCCCCGTGAGGTACAATATTGCTTTAACCATGTTTATCACAATTCTATTCACCTTTTGAACTAATCCATTTCATTGAAGAGTGTAAGGGAATTTTATATGATTCCTAATCCCATTTTATTGAGATAGGTTTCAAACACCTTTGATGTGAATTAAAAAAAATTTTCATTCATTAATCTTCAAATGAAAGATTTTGCTTCATTTTCAATCATTGTTTGAAACCTTTGAAAAGTTTTGAAGGCTTCTAGTTTTATTCTCAAAAAGTAGATCCAAGTTATTTTGTTGAAGTGATCAATGAAAAACATGATTTAAATATGACCACCAGATGAAGGAATTGGTAGATAACACAAATCATATTGAACCAACAATAATTTTCTATTGGATTTCCATTCTGACATTTTAATTAGTTCCTTTTCATTTTTGCCTAATTTTTAATCTTCGTTATTTGAAATATCTTTGGGAAGTATTGAAAACTTAAAAGACCATTATTTTGCATTATATAAATGTTTTCATAGTTTCATTCCCAAATATTCCATGCCAGATATTACTTATTAGAATTGTTTCTTCAATGAGATGAGTAAAATTTCTTAGAACTAAATGCTCACCCCTAATTTTTAACAATTTTTCTTCCTCAAATCTAGTTAGACTGACTTATTTATCAAGTTTTCATTTCATATTGTCCTCTTTATCATCTATTATAATGGATTGGCCTTATTTTTGAATGATCACTAAAGATAAATAGTTTATTTTCAGTTGAGGAATGCATATGACATTGTAGAGAATGAAATATATAATTCCTAGTGACTTGAGTCAAATTGAACCTTTTTCCTTGAGGTTTCAAATTTGTTTTAATTACAAAATACACTAAAACACAACTTTATTTATGAAAATCCTCAAATAAGTCCCTTTATAAAGTCATATTTTGCATGGAACCTATGTTATAATCCAAGCTTATCTTAGGTTGAACTTACAAAAGAATTTTTTACTTCATCTAAGATGGAAATTATATATTCACTTGAAAATTGAGTTGAGTTTAATTATGATATTTTCTTATTTTTTTATTTCCTATAAGCTTAAATATTGTCCAATGACATTTTACATTTGTGGATCTCATGAGTCCCATTTATTTCACAACATTTGAAAAAAAGTGGTTTTTATTATTTTACTTTTACTAATGTTGACCATTATTTTTTATAGCTTCACCTCACCCTTCATTTTTTCCATTTGTATTTATCATTTTCAACATTCTTGGAAGAATTATAATTTTGATTATCATAGCAAATTCTTTGACCTATGTACTTGGTCTTTCTTATCTCTTGGACATCTTCTCAACTAATTAATCAAAATTGAGAGTCTTCAATAAATTTCTTGCTAGAAAAAACTCCAAGTAGGTTGAATATCTAGAGAGAAGATATTTTATGAATGTGGACATGTAATCATATATTTTTACACTAGTAACATCAAAAACATGCTTGATAACTTGTATTTATAAATACAAATGCATGAAATCATCATTCTTCAACTCAAAGTTGAACAATTTTAACTACAATTGTATGAACTCCAATTCTGAATGATAATCATGAAAGTCCTTCAATTTTTGTAGTGCTTGTTGAGAAGTATTTCACCCATATATGTGAGACAAAAACTTTATTAAAAATGTATGCCCTAATCAAGGCCATTGCCTTTTAATTATTATGCTTTCATGTGTGTGCTTCCTTTTCTTCATTTAGTTCAGCTAGTTGTGCATACCCATCACAAATATCAAACCATAAATAATTGAATATGAGATTTTTATCCACATATCTTGACTATTCTAACTAGGTTTCCTTCCTAGTTAATATTATGCCAATAATTGTTTCTATTGAGTCATTTTTTATTATTAATGGAGATGGATTGGTCCTTCTCACTGTAAAAGGTTTCATTTTACATTTACGATGAGACTAATATACTAAAAATCTTGATATGTTCACCTTTCCTATATATCCAGTGGTACATGGAAGAATCTCATCCTTTATATATGACTAGTGGTACAAGAAAAAGATGTTAAAGCACATAAGAGTAGAATTATAGGTGGCACTTATGTAGTATTTTAAAAATATTCACTCTATCTATGATACTTACTTAGAGGAAAGTTCTTATATGTGACATAATAACCTTATATATTAAAATTTTATTAATTTCAAGTTTTACATATATAAATAGATACGAATGAGTACTAGAGGGAAAATGAAAAAAATGGAGTTTTATCCTTATTTATACCCGATTATTTATAGGCATGATGCCTCAAAAAAAAATCATCTATATTAGGTAATGTATGCAGTTGTTTAAGCATGACAAAATTACTTGTAAACATGGACCAGATGCATCATTACTGCCAAAGGTTTCATATAGATAATATGTTTTGATTTCTTTTCTTAGACAAAAATCAACTTTTCTTTCTTTTTAATAATGAATTTATTTGAAAATGTATGACTTGTTTGTTGTTTAATAAGTCAAAAATTAATAAATTGCCTTATTTTGAGATTCCCAAAAAAGAATATTATGTTTTCAAATTAATGCATAAAATAAATTTAAAAAAATAAAAATAAATTAATAAAACTTAACTTATTTATCCTATAGGTGGAAGGAAATGTGGAAGGAAATATATGAAAATAAATTAAAGTGTTTGTAGCCAACTCAGACCTCAAATTTTCCATTTAAAAAATAACCCTAACAATTTATATCACCATAACTAGATTTAGAATTGATTGAATGCCATTTTTTTACATGAAATACCAAAATAGTTCAAAATTCACCTTTCATTATGGTAAAATTAAACACAGCCTCTTAATAAGATGAAACGCGTGTCTTATTTAAAATTATATAATTAATATTTGATCAAATGAATGAACATGACAAAAAATTATAGACTTAATCCTTTCCTTGATGTGTCACCTATTTGTTTAGAATGAAACACCAATGCCTATGTGTATGACTAAGATTGAAAATAACATCTAGTAAAAATAATAGAGGATTAAAAAATGAATAGACAAGCCTGTGATATGATACCACTGTCAAGTCAAGTAATTGGTATGTTAAAAAATAAATTATATTTGTTCAAACCAAAATTACATTACATAGAATGAAAGATAATAAATATTAAAATAAATAATCCATTGAGTGATTATTCAATTCATCTCTTATGGTAACTATTTATCTTCTACAAAAGATAAAAAAATCCTATGGTTAGGATTATTAAATATTGTGTAAAATAATATTAAAAATTTTGTAAAACATTTTATGCCAAATTTGGTTTCTCTATTAGATATAAGGGTCTATTTAATTTTAGGTAAACATATTCCATGGCCATTCAATTTTTAAAAAATATAACAGCCATGGGAAATTTGACAAAAATAAGTGAAAGTAAAATTTTAACACCTGATAAGAAGCCAACAAAAATCCTTTAAAAGTGGATGAAAAATTAGAGAACATTATGATAGGTTTCACAGATCTTTGTTATAGAGTGCTCATAATAAGAGAGGTTTTCCCAAAATTTAAAATAACAAATACATTCAATATCAATCACATAATCAAGAGAAAGGACCAGTACATGATAAATCAAGTGATAAATAAGGTGGGCATTTTAACAAGAATTGAAGACTGATCACATGACTATTGAAATATAAATGCTTAACCCATTTTTTGTTAATGTCAATGATATTGATGAAATGGGTGATTTTGAATTATGTAAAAGATGTTTCAAGCCACATCCTTCTTGTGATAATATTTTAGTTTTAGCCTACACTAACAATGAGGTTGATAGTGGCCTATAGAGTGATGATTTTATTCACATGTTTGATTCCAATAAAGATATATATAATATGGTTCAAACTTATGAGATGCTTAGTCATCATTTTGATTATTTTCTATCCAAAATGATAAAACAAAATTATGGCAAGAGACCATTTGATGAATATATTTAGACTCTTGAAATTGTCAAAAAGTCTTAGGTAAAAAATGATTAAAATTTGAGAAACAAGAAAGAAAATAAATAAGTAAAATAAAAAAATAGAAGTTTAAAAAATTGGTTTTGTTACAAAAAATGACAACACAAATAAAAATCTTGGTGTTTTTCCATGAAATAATATTAATCCAACATACATGGTTATGTAAAATAAATTTTTATAAAAATCTATTTTTTGTTAAATTTCCTTCCCCTTTTAAGTGTACTATTGAAAATAAAAGACAAAGAGTTGAAGATGCACATTTTTTCCCAAATAAGAATATTTCATCTCAGCCATCTACTATAAAAAATCATTACCTCATGTTTTATGTTCATGTATACCTAATTCAAACATTTTTACTTTGACTCCAAACAACCCCATTCCCAGATATAATGTGTTTGACATGACCTTAGTATTAATCCAATTAATATGTTATTATCCTTATTTGAATTATTAATAATTCCTAAGCATACAGACACATATTTCATTTTCCACAATGGCTAAAAGCATGTTGTTTCACTACCCCTGATGTAGAAGTCAAAGAGGTGGATGAAAAGGAAGAATAATTTCCTAATATATATTTTAGGATATCATTGTTCAAAATATATCTTGATGTGGAACCATTTTATACCACTTTACTTGTCAATGGGTGGATCTTACATAATTATATGTTTTATTATGTAAATTCATGTAATATTATGCCACTTGTTATCAATAAACTAAATGTAAGGATTTATACAGTGTATGTAAAAGTATTTTCCATGGATTAACATCATGTGTCAATGTGAGATGTGTAAAAAGGTCTAGTGGTTTAGCTTGTTACTTATCCTAGGAAATTTCTAGATCATGTAGTGGTAGAATATCCTCCCAAGTGAAGAATGTTATTGGCATGACATTGGGTTGATTTTATTGGAGCAAATGTTTATAAGTACATCTCATACTCTAATATTACAATTATAGGAGAATGGGTAAGTCTTTATATAGAATAAATAACATCACATTTGATATAAGATTCCCAAAGAGCATTGAATACTGACCAAACTAGCATTCCCAAGGAAATGAATAGGTTGATTCCACCAATAAATAATTTAACCAAATTTGATAAAATTACACTTGAAATGAAAAAAATAAAGGGGGAATAGGAGTTGAGGTCTTATATTTGGGTAGACATAATAAATCCAAAGAGGTATACATGCAAAATTCCCTTAAAGTTGGTGTATGGCATGAAAGCCACATTTCCTTCTAAATTAGAATTTCCCATTATTCAATTTATAAAAGAGATGAATGAATAAAATAATGATCCATATGTCAAAAGGATAAATCAAATCATTGAACCAAATGATATTAAGAGTTCACATGATAAATACTTAAAATTTAATACTAATAAAATTGAATAAGTTGTTTGATAAAAGGGAATAGCAAATGACTTATAGTAAGGTGCATTGATATTAATCTAGGATATAAGACATGAGGAGAAAGGAAAGCATGGAAATTTATATTAGTTGTGGACTAGACCTTACATAATTGATATCAAAATCAATAAGAACACATATTTTATCATGAGGTTAAGGCACGTGGGTCTCATTATGAAAATCAATGGGAAATAATTTCCAAGCATGGGAGTAGACAATGTCATCTCTGTAGGGTATATTTGAATAATGAGCCATCACATCTTCATTATGCATAAAAAGAAACAAGGGTTAGCAACCATTTCAAAGTTGAAGGATGAATTTAGGAACTCCACAGTTTGGGTTTGCAAATAAAAAATGGGAGGAGACCATATTTGAATAGAACCAGTCTCCTGCTGTGAATTCAAAGATAATCCATTGGTTTGGAATTATTGTAAATAAGGGGGAATCAGTCCATATCTGGAAAGGCTTAATGGGTTTGATGAAAAATTGTTTGAGAAATTTGTGAGATACTGGTTAAATAGGTGGGTCACGGTGGGTGGAATCAGTTTTGAAATCTCCAAAAAGGTGATTGTTATGGCCACAAGAATGACCATGTAGGGAATAAAACTTAAAAGGAAAACAAAAATTATGCGTCTTGCAAGCCATAACTATTTTTGGGAGAGGGAGAAGAACTCGTCCCGTATCAAGGAGGATTCAAGTGTGCTAAACTTCTAGAGCCATGGGACAGAGTGTGTTTCATTCTCATGAAGTAATTCATGCTTGAAGGTTAATTTACCAGGTTATACAATTACCACCTCCCTTTGTTAAATCACTCTAGGTACAATGTTATTATTAGTTTCCATTTTTACCTGCTCTCCCCTTTAGAACACTCTATCCTTAGGGTGAGAGCTAAAATGGCTAAGAAGCTGGATATGAACCCTATTCCATTGCACCAGGGCCTAATTTTCTACTTATATAACTGTCATCGAGCCCTTGAGCCATCCAAGACTATCAAAATTGATAGTGGAGACATTCCTTCCAATCCAATGTCTGGCGATGCTATTGATGAGTCATGTTTTTCCCCTGCTCCTACCAAAACAAAAGATGTTTCTTTCTCCACCCCAGGAGAGACCCCTGTTGACACCCTCAGCTCCTTTGCGAGTAATAAGGGTAAGAAGAGAAAGGTTGATAAGGAGGAAGAGAATATTAGAGAGACCATGGAGGGGACCCACAAAAATTTGGGTAGGGCCATAGGGGGCTAAGGTGGTAAATCTTATAAGTCTTCCAAAATTAATAAAGAAGGCTTCTCCTCTGGAGTTTGAAGGTAGGGGTAGATTGCTGTTAAACCCACCCCAAAGGCTAGACTGATTGATTACTCAGAAAGTGATTTAGAGGAAGCAACCTAGGAGGAAGAGTCTAAGGAGCTGGAAATCCAAGAAATTTTTTAGGACACTGGAGGGAAGCAGGAGACTAGGGATTTTGAGGTTACTGAGGAGCATGGTGCTGACACTATGGAAACTGCTAACAATAAGGGGAAAATGTATGTTGAGGAAGTTGGTGAGGAAATAGAGAATAAGACTGATTGGAAATCTAAAATTGGGGCCCTAAAGGATTGTATTCAGAGGCTATAGAATAATTTTGCTAAGGAACTTTGGAATACAATTCTCTTGAACATGTCTATGCTAAAAGATGTGGGTAATATTGGGCATGCTGACAATGTAGATAATACTGAGAAACTTAATGATCTTCTCAAATAAATGGTTATTTAAGGAGAGTCCTCTCTAACTCTTGTCCTATTTCTTGTGTTTTGTTTTTGTGTCTATTGTTTCTCAGCTAGTGATGTCGTCTCTATGAAGGCATATTTTTTTTATTGCCTTCTTGTCTTTTTTGCTCTGTGAAGGGTTTGGCACTTGGTTTTCCACCTTACCTTATCAAAAACACATATTTTATTTGAGATTTGGATGGTGATATGTTGGATTTGCTTATTAATGGCCAACATCTTAAACATTTTCTCAATTTACTGTTTCACCTAAATTATCTATATAGTTTATATAAGTGTTGTTTGCTCTATTCCTTTCTTGTTATCTTTATTTATCTCTTGGTGTTTATTTTGTTTTAATAAGTGATGCAATGTCATAGTAGTATGAAAATTATATAGATACCTTTTTTTTTTGCCTACTTTAGTTGAAGGATTTAGGGTAGTTTTGGGCACAATGGATAAGACACAGGGTTGATTCCACAAAGAGGATTATGGGACCTTTTTAGACCCACAAACATTATTAGTCTCACATTTTGAGCCAATTTTGAAGCCCAAAATGGCCCCATGATATTTTTGGATCCATGTATGAAAAATGTAGATATTTAAAGGAATTTCAAAGGTTGATAAATGTTTTTATCCACTTATGACAATTTTCTTAGTGATCTCCATCACTATTTTATGGTATCCAAAATAGGATTTCGAATTACCCTTTCTCAAGTTTTGTCCCTTCCCATAGCCAAAGTTCTCATTATGGTTCAATTTTATTCACATGGTCCCTTATGGTTTAATTATAGTATCATTCATGGCCTTAATTACATTCAAAGTATGACAAACACTATATGGAATGATATTAGTTCACCAAATAAGAATATATACAATAGTATATCATAATGATATGGAAAGATATCAAAAAATATAAATAATATATAAGCCACTTCAAGGGGAAAACCTCCCAAATGCTTTCAATAAGAATGAATACTCAAATATGATGATGAATAACTAACCCTACCTCTTATATATAATCTAAAAAGGCCATTTTCACCCATAGGTATACCTAATAAATATATTAATGCATAAATAAATGTAAAATAATATGAAAAAGTGTTATGCAAGCCACAAGTTGACTACACATATCCCTAGACATACCAATGGTTAAGGGCATAGAATTATTCTCCCCTTTAAAACAACATTTCCCTTAATGTTGAAGTAATATTTGATATTTTTTCATGAATGATTCATCCCAGGAATCATCTTCAAAAGGTAGATTCTTGCATTTGATTAGACACTCAATAATCAATCTAGACCATAACTACTTAGTGCATGTTTGAAGGGCCACTTCAAGATCAATAATAACCCTCCCTTCCTCATCTAATTCTGGTAACTCTTTTTATAATGACCTTATTAAGGCAATATACATGAAATATTGATGAATGAGAGTGGATGGGGGAAATTCTAGCTTGTAGGCCACACTAACATTTTTTTGCAAGATCTGATAAGGGCCATAATACTTGGAGGAAACTTATTATCATTTTTATATTGCTTTAATGACATCTATTTATATGGATTAAAGTGAATAAATACCCAATCAACAATTTCAAAATGTTTCTCACTCCTATGTTGATCTGCCTATTGCTTCACGTGAATCTAGGCCAAAGATAAATTTTCATGTAAACTAGCAAGGACTTCCTATTAATGTTAAAGTTGTTCCTCCACTTCATGTACCTTTGAGTCGGTCTTCAAGGTTCAATTGAGGGATGGAGGATGGTATCAATATAATTTCATAAAAGGAGACATTTTGGATGAACTATGCACTAAAGTATTATACCACCATTCAGCCAAGAGCAGCCATAGAAGCCACTTATCTTATTTATCTGACACAAAATAATGAAGGTACCGTTCTAGACACTTATTGACTACCTCAATTTATCCATTAGATTGAGGATGATAGGATGAGATATGAGCCAATTAGGTTTGAAAAAATGCAAATAATTCTATCCAAAAATTACTACTGAATATGGGATCTCGATCACTAACAATAATCTTGGGAGTACCATGCAATTTTTGAACTGTATTGAGAAAGGAAGAAGTTACTATACTGGCCACCAATGGTTAAGATAAAGAATGAAAATGAGAATACTTTGTGAGTCTATCCACACCAACCATGAAAACATTTATAACTTTAGGTCATGGTAACCTAGTAATGAAATCCATATAATACCTCTTCCCATCATTGACTAGGGATGGATAAGGGATATAAAACATTTATTTTCATGACAAACCATACATTTGGCCCCATATTTTTGTACATCCCCCTTGATTTAGTTTCAAAAAAAATCCTTCTTGACTCTATGATAGGTTTTCAAAAACCCTGAGTGACTACCAAGTGGAAACACATGAAGTTATTAAAGGATTGTATGTTTGAGAAAAGAATTTTGACATATATATAATCTATCTTTATACCATAATGGATTCCCCTTCCATGTAAAATTTTCAATCCCATCAGAACCCTATTAAATATTCTAAATCAATGTATGAGTAATATTATCATTCTCCCATTCTGCACTTGCTTCCTTGAGCTAGTCTACCTTCTAAATGGTCATGGCACATAATAATGTCTCAATTGGATCATCTCACCTAGATAGTGCATCAGCCACCACATTTTATTTTCCTTTCTTGTAGACTATTTCAAAATCAAAACCTAACATTTTTGTCACCCATTTTTATTGTTATTCATAAGATAACCATTATTCCAAAAAATATTTAAGGCCATCATGATCAGTCTTTACTTGAAAGTGATGACGCAATAGATAAGGTCTCCATTGTTTGAATGCATATAGAATAGTCATCATCTCTTTCTCATAAATGGGTTTGAGCTGATTTTTACCCTTTAGTTCATGAATTTCAAAGGAAATGTGCCTACCCTCTTGCATGAGTACTACACCCATACCATATCCAAATGCATCACATTCAACCACAAAAGTTTTAGAAAAATCTAGATTAACCAATACCAGGGTAGTGCATAGAGCCATTTTTAGTTGTTCAAATACCTTGGTAGTTATATTAGTCCACTAGAAGGAGTCATTCTTCAATAAGGAAGTGAGTGGTTTTACAATACTACCATAGTTTTTGACAAACCTATGATAATAACCAATTAGCCCCAGAAATCCCCTTAATTTATTAAGTGTCTTAGTAATTTTCCACTCCATGATGGCTTGGAATTTTTTAGGATCAAATTTTACTCCCTCATGTGATATAATATGACCCAAATATTCCACTTTTAAAACTCCAAAAGCACATTCGGATGGTTTATCATACAAATAATGTTCCTCAAGAACTAAGAGTACCTATTTCACATTATGCAAGTAGTCTTCCTATTTTTTGTTATAAATAAGGATGTCATCAAAAAACACAAATATAAACTTTCTCAAAAGTGGCATAAAAACTATACTCGTAAAACTTTGGAAGGTGGATGGTGTATTGGTGAGACCAAAATACATGACCAAAAATTCAAAATGGCCTTCATGAGTATGGAAGGTTATTTTAGAAATGTCCTCCTCATGAATCTAGATTTGATGATACCTAGAGTGAAGATCTAATTTGTTAAAATCAACAACACCATGTAATTTAACTAAAAAATAATCAATTACAAGAATAAGAAACTTATCTTTGATAGTGAAATTGTTGAGATCTCTATAATATAGGCACATCCTCTATGTTTCATCCTTATTTTGCACCATGAATACTAGAGAAGAATATTTAATTTGGCACAAATGGTGCATGCCTCCAACAACTCTTATACCATTTTTTCAATTTCACTCTTTTAGGCATAAGGATATCTATATGGTTTGATGTTAGGTGGCATACTTCTAAGAATAAGTCTGATGGCATGATCATGAGTATGACTAGGAAAAAGGCCTTTTGGTAAGGGTCCAAAAAAAATGAATGCTCATCTAATATTTCTTATAACTCAATAAACACTATGACCTTATGTTTATTAATGAAACCTACCACCTTAAGATTTTAAGGAGTAGAAATACCTATAAGGGCATGGCAAAAGATAGTAGCTTGAGAATATATAGCTTCATCCTCAGGTCCTTCAAAACCCTCAATAGATGCCTCCTCATATTTTTCATCCTCATCAACCCCTTCAATGTAAAATAACTTCTTTTTAGCACACTGATGACCTTTGCTCCATTTACTATCACAACCATAACATAAGCCTTTGGCATGCTTATCCTCAATATATTTTGATGTTAATCTAGTAGGTTGAGGTTGTGATGGAATTAAGAAGGTGTGTTCTTGACTAATATTGAAAGGATGATGTTTGATCATCTATTTTTATTTTTCCAAGTGTGCCTTTGGTATAGCTTCAGATAAAGTTGTGGGGTTAAACATAAAAACCTCTAATTGAAACTATATTTTATAGTCCACCTAGAAAAATGTCAATCAGATTTGACTTAGTGATATCCTCCACACGTAAGGATAGATTTTAAAATTTATGAATATAATCCTTCATTATTCCTATTTTTCATAGTTTGTCTAATTGGTTAAAGTAGTTTTCAGAAACATTATCCTGATAATGAGGCATTAGTTTATCAAAGAATACTAACCATATAATAGAAGCACCAGTCTTCTTCTTTTGAGCATAAAACCAATGGTACAAAATGAATGGATAAGGTTATAGATATAAAGATGCTAGGAAAACCTTTTGAGAGCTAGGATTTTGGTGTAAATCAAATATATTTTCAATTTTAATGATCTAAGTGAGTGGATCCTTACCATCAAACTTGTGCAAGTCTAATTTTGTCAACATCAATTTTACCCCCATATTGGTAGTGTTAGTATTGAGAGTAGGAGGATTGGAAGGAAAAAGTGGAGGGTTGTTGAGTGGTAAACGAGATGAAATGGTAGCCAATTGTGTCATAATTTGATGCAATTGATTTTTCATGTCATTAAGCTCCCCTTGCATGGTTGATATTTGAGTTTGGACTTGTACATCCTTTTACATTAGGCCATGTAGATTTTATTAGATTTGAGGAATCATATCATATGATTTAGACTCCATGTTATCCCCTAAATGAGTTTTAGGGGTGTCTTTCTCTTTCCCCCATCCATGGGTGTTAGGACTAGCCATACAAAGGCTTGATGATGAACCTTATTTTGCCATGTTTACCCAACTTTGACCACTAAGACTTTTAAATATTTAGGCCTCAAATAAAAAACATCAAATAATATACCAAAACTAATTTTTTCCAAGGTTTTTAAAAATTTGGAAAATTCTACAAATTGCAAGCTATGGAGCAAATATATGAGAAAACCTAAAATATCTATAACATTTGAAAAACAAATCCAAATGAGCTGAAATTTTAATAAAACTTAATTTAATTATTTATCAACTCTAGTAAAAAAAATTGTAGATAAATTCACACATGTTTGCGAGATATATCTAAATGTTAAGATCTAGGGTTTTTGACCTGATTATGGCCTAAACCAACACTTTGATACCACTTAGAATGATATTAATTCACCAAATAATTAGATATAAAATATCATAACATAATTATATATAAATATATCAAAAAATATGAATAATATAAAAGCCACTTCCAAGGGGCAACCTCCCAAATACTTTCAATAAGAATGAATACTCAAATATGATGATGAGTAACTAACCCTACCTTCTATATATTGTCTAGAAAGGACATGTGCCACCCATAGGACAACATAATAATTATATGAATGCATAAATAAATGTAGAATAATATGAAAAATGGGTATACAAGCCACAAGTCGACTATACATATCCCTATACACGCCAATTGTTAAGGGCGTAGCACTATAATCAATTCTATGTCTTGAGTTAATTGATTGGCCACAAGTAATTTACCAAATCTTAAGTCCATCCATGGCCACTTTTATGCCCAATTTCTATTTTTACTTTGTTATATTTATTATTATTTATCATCATGTTAATATAGCCTAAGTTCTGAGTCATAATTTATTCGATTCTTTTTTGTGATCTATGTGACTTCGGGACCCACCAAATTGTAAATCTAAATTAATATAAAAAAACATACATGGGATCTCCATTTCGCCATAATTTTTGAAATATGAAGTCCCTGACCTAATGGTTCCATTTCTCTTTCCACATGTCTTCTTTATGGCCACTAGTGTTTCTTCTATAAAGTAACCTTATATGCACGGTTAATATTATACCTAAGGCCTATGTGATCACTTTTTTATATAAATTATTTATTAGCATCACCAATTTGACACCTTAGTCCAAGTGTATAAATTATTCAAAGGCTATTTTAAGTTTCTAATATGTGATTTGTGACCCAAATTAAATTTGGTGACTATTCATATCATAGTTGGTAACTAGGTTAGTCTTCCATGTAAAAAAATTTAAGTTAGATCTTGGATGAAATCAAAGGAAATTTGGTGGAATGTAATTTTGGACATAAATATTTTAAAATCAAATCCAAAAATAAATATGAATCATATTTTAGATACTAATACAACCACAAAAATTAGTTTGGCCCCATAATCTAAAATAACATTATGTTATCTATGAGCCATGAATAAATAAGTATACCTCGTGAAATTTTGGGAGAATGAATATAAGGAAAAGTTAAAAGTGAAAGGTTATGGAAATTAAATAAGATAAAGTATATTTTATAAATCCATAGGTCCACAAATTATGGCAATTATAGTTGAAGGCTTGAATGATTCCATGATACTAGGGCCACATGACCAATTAATGACTAGAAAGTGGATCAGTCAGAAATTTTCACATAGGTACCCAAAAAAAAATTGTGACAGGGTATTTGGGCATTGTAATAACATATCATAGATAACTCTACCATTTATTTTCAAGGTGTATAAAGGGGCAAAGATAAATAAATCACATGTGAATAAGGTGAATTTCATAATTTCTCATGTCTATAATATGTAAATATTAGTTGAGAGGCAAAGGATGTCATGTGTATCATTATTGGAGTAATTAAAAATATCCACATGTTTCATTCATAGTATGCACAATAAAATTAAAAGTCATTGAATCTCAAATTTATTTTAAGGAAAATAAACAATTTAATGCATTTGTATTAAATATTCATAGAGGCTAATAAAATAAATGATGAACTCTATGAAATTTGAAATTTGTGACAATGAATAGATTCCACATGTCACTCAATGGAAACTAAAAATGGTCACTAAAAAATATTGACATGGACATATGTAGAGGCATGTTTAGGGATACATTAATCCACATGGAAATAACAACTATGAGTAGAAAAGGCATGCATGATCACTTCTGCAAGTAGATATGAAATGGACCATTAATCCAAAGATTAATTATAAGCATTCAAGAGATAAAATCTCTCGATGAAACAAATGAACATGAGGATAATTAGGAATGTCCACATGTCTTAATTTGATTGGACATGTTAAAATGAAAAGTGAAGTAGAGTCATGAGATTGAGTCTACTGGATGGTGACACATATATAGTTGAGATCTCATTTCTCACTAAAGTTATAGGGGGCATAATTTTAATGGTGTCTCCATGTCAAATGTGCATACTTTATCCATAATGAACACCTAAAGGTAAAATTATATGATACTAATTTTATGCCCATAATTTGTGCTATAAAACTTCATTTTGAACACAATTGGTCTCATTAGAAGTGTATTTTCAATGGATACATAATGATTTTAGGTTTGAAAAAAAATTGAATCCAAATACCTATTCACATTTAAAAAGTTTGGCTTAATTACTTTTAATAATGGAATAATAACTCATAGTGATTTATAGAGGTTGTCATGTGTAACAAATTACACCACTATGGAGTTTGAGTGATCCCTACGTTTCCATATGATCTTTATAATTATTTCTTATGATCAAAATTTTGATATTGCTCCAAATTTGACTACGAGTTATTTATTTTATCCACCTTCTTGATTTCATGCTACAACTCACTATTACCTTGGGCATTATTTTACTTCTCAAATTGATTTTTGTGTTTCTCTGAGGCTAAAATTCATAGTCTAAATGGATTTTTCTCAAAGTATATTTTGTGTTTTATTGATATTATATATGATCACAAGTGGTTAATTATTTTTTAAACTTGATATTTGAGGCCACTTATCACTTTATTCCCCATAAATTTATTTAAGTAATCTATGCTTGAACAAATATGAACAATGATTAGCTAGTGTGATTTACCCTGATGTAAACATTTGTATTATCTTCTATCATTGATATTAAGTCTCTTGGAAAGTTATAGAGGAATAAACATATATAAATTGATAAAGTTTTCCTTCATTTTTATCTTTTGGCTATAGAAAAAACTTATAGTCTCTAAGGTCTAAGTCTATCTAAGTTTAGTGTCCTATTTGGTGAGATCCTTACATAACTCAATGAGTGGTAAATTTTTAGAAATTTTATCTTAGTGTTTAAACTAGTAAAAGTTATTAGTTTTCACTTGGTCATAAATTTATGAGGCCTGATGTGTAATCTTTTTAAATATTGGAGTTGTAAAAAGCCTTGTGTAAGTTTTTTAGTCTGATATGTAATCATGTTGTTTATTTTAACTAATCTTATCATTACTTCATTCTTAATGGTATGTAATTCATCACTTAAATTAATAATGAGATATTTGTGTAGGTTTTTTATTTTTCTAAATTTTTAAATATATCATAAAAAAGTGTAAATTATTATACCTTTTTTGGTTCTTACAAGTGTGTTCATTTAAGATCTGAGAAGACTCCATGACCGAATAGAATGAAGACACTGACCATAAGTTATTTATCACATTCTTACATTCATTTTCATTAATTTTATATTTTATATATCTCTTCACTTTAAATTTTTCATAGATATATCTAATATCAAGCTTTCTAGTTCATGTTTGTTAATTAGACTTTGTTTTTACAATGAATACTTATCATATAAGTCATAAAATTCATTATTCACTTCCATCTATGTAAATATTTTAAGTATATTGTAATTAATATTTTTAGTGATATTAAACTGGGTAAAATAACCATAAATTCCACATCTACCATCTAGATTGATTTTATGTAAATCTTAGTATGCATTATATTTACAATTTAGATTGTTTTAAGGTTTCTCCTCTTGGTCTAGCAGAGCCAAAAGAGGAAAAAGTAGGCCAAATCTAATATTAATTTACTTATATTATATCTTCCTTTAGAATATAAATAATTTGAGTCACATTAAAAAAAAAAAATTATGTTTTTTATCTTATTTTCTTAGGGATGTCTGAAGGTTCAAACCTGAGAGCCAACACACCTTTGACTAAATTAGGCTTCACTCAAAAATCAAAAGTAATAAAAACTTTTTAACCTTTTTAAAAAATTATTTATTCCTTTAATTTATCATAATTACTATCTCCAAAATATTTTTTTAGGGTATGTTCTACATTACTACATACAATCAACATATTTAATGATTTCCAATTTTATTTATTATGTCATTATCCAAATTATTTTTTGTAACTAAATGTGTTGAAGAATGAAATGAATAATTTTCTTATGAATTCAAATATGCATCCATTTTATACATTAAAAAATTCAAATATTCAAAAAAATATATCATTTCTAATATTCAATAAAATATTTTGAAAAGCCACTTTGTATGGATGCAAACCATGTTGACAAAAAAAATTGTAATGTGATAATAGTGTTTAATATTTTCTAAAGGATTGACCCATATGACGTTCTAACATAAATTAGAATATCTTTTAAAATATTAAATTATCCCAAGCACCAATTAGGTGTGTGTGTGTGTGTGTGTGTGTGTGTGTGTGTGTGTGTACACACACATACACCCCACAATATTATTTGGACTTTTGCTTCAAGAAAGCCTCATGCAAATTCTAGCCAATGTGTGTCAACAATTTTGCTCTAATAAAACTCATTTTTCAATAATAATTTAGTAAATATTTTTTCAAATATTCTTGTAAATTTACAATTTTTTCATTTAAATGATTTATCTTTATTTATAGGTGTGAAAATTCTTGAATGTATTATTGATTTATTAACATTAAATTCTACACTACTAGTTGTGGTGAGTAATAAAAAGGGTTAATTTTTTTTATTTTTTTTTAATTCAATATGATTTTCATTTTGTTGATAAGATATGATTTTCATGTAATAGAAGTGTCTTGAATTTCCATTTTAAATGGAATATTTATATCTTATTGAGTGTAATAATAATATCAACTACAAGTTTTTATTCTACAAATAAAACACAAAAGTGGAAAAGATGGAAGAATGAACTTCAAATATTTAATGGATTTATTGATTAAAATAGGCAATTAGTTATTAAAAGGAAATTAAAAAAAAATGTTTTTATCCAAACTATGATGAATGTGAAAATTATGATGGGCATGCATATCAATTTCATTTATCATGATATCATTATTGGGTTGGAGTTATGACAACACTCTCCACTCATCAAGTTATTTGGAGCCATGCTGAAATATCTTGTCATTTTAGGCTTCATAATTTAAAATTATTTCCTTTTTAGAAGATGTGTGATCAATATGCCATGAAGGGTAATATTTTTTTAATTATTTCCTATTTTCTAATGGTTTGTTAAGTGGAACTATAAGTATTTACAATGATATTTTAGAATGGTTTATACGTGATAAGTTCACTTCAGTATAATGATGCCTGTGTGGATTATTATTTTGATGAAATTGTAAAGTATTAAGGATAAATTTAAATAATTTCTACCAATTATCTTTTCCATTAATTCACACAACAATATTTTTCATAAGAACAATGCCTTTTTATTTTTATAAGTGATAAAAATAAATGAATAAGGTTATTCTATGTATGCATCAATGACATGGAAGTTATAACTAGATAGGTTACCATTTAGAAGACACAATGTGAAATCATTTTCCAACATATAATGAAACAAATGATTTGCAAAAAAAGAGATGGATTTTTTCACATATAAAAATTATCCTATACACTAATGTTATGATCAACAATAGTATCAATTCAAATATTCTTGAAATAAATTGATGATGTTTAACATTAATTTTCACCATTTGAAATCCTTGATAACAAATAGTGGTAGATTTTTGATCAATATTTTTCCTTTGATGTGTACTTAGAAATGTATTTCAACATAGTTTGATGTAAAATAATATGCTAACAACTAACATTTTCCATATAAATTGAAATCATCTATGCATTTTGGGTGTTCAACCTATCATCATTATGTGAAGGAACATCTTTTTCATTTTTCATTTACAATGGAATATTCTTGATATAAATCTAAAGATGTTTTGTACCAACCTTGAAGGTATGTTGATTTATTCCTCATGCATGTCCCTTGAGTTTATTTGGTATGAATTTGAACACAGTTAAATATATTTATATAGTTAAGAAAATGATTAGTTTTAATTATTTCATCTATAATCAATAAGCTAGAATTATCAAAGATAGAAAAATGGACCATTTCATTTTTATGCAGACTATATCACGGATTCTAAGATGATATATATTTTTAAAATTAGTATTTAACATTAGTATCTATAGTTTTATTTCCCCAAACCAATGTATCATTATTAGGTGCATTTATAATCCAAAATAAACCATGAATGTGTAAAAAACATCTATATTTCCATTCTTTATGTGATAGTTAAGAAAATAAAAGCTAACATGATTTTTTTACGAAACATGAAGCTGGTTATTTTTATACTTATACAAAAATCCAATTACTTGTAAATGTTTTTCTATCATTTCCTCACAAAAGTTTGTAAATATATGATGCATATAAAGAAATATATGATGCATATTGGAGATAATATGTCAAATAATAAAATTATAATCTTATCATGTGACTTTCAAAGGTTTAAAAAGAATAGTTTTAATCAAGTCCAGTTATTTTTGTCAACATCATTGAGCATGAAGAATAGAATAGGAGAACTATAGATATTAAATTCTGATTTATATATCATCTCAATCCTATGTACTTGATAAATACCTATCAGGGCTCTAACTTTAAGCTATAGACCTTCTTGTTATTGTAAGGCTCCCATTCACCATCTCGTTGTGACAAACCACTTATATTATGGTTTAACCCTATCATTTATGATTACCCAAATCTCTTTCACTATATAGAAAGATCAATACTTGATATATATCTTTACAATCATTTTCAAATCCTCAATAACTTCCTAACCTATTTGATACTTGTGTTCCACATAGGGACACTTGTGTCGACATAATTTTATAGATTCTTATGAAGTTTCCAATACTAAAAATTCATCTAATTTTAAATTTTTTTGAATGTTATGGATCAGATCATTTGTCTTATTAAATCATGTCATGAGATATTTTCAAAATGTGTGCTATAAATACAAATCTAATCTTACTCATTATTCATCTAGTAAATAACAACTAAGAACATATTGAGCTCAATCAATCAATTGCACCACTAAGTTATAAAACCCTATTATTATTTATTTTCATATCATTCATAATATAAATCATATTATAGATTTGAATCACTCAAATAATAGCCCATGAGAAGTATTTTTCAAGTTATAAGTTAGATCCCATATACCCTTGTATATATTATATTTCACCTTTGTATACATGCAAACCAACACCTATGGGATAACTACTTATGTATGAGGCCCTCTTTACAGTATTGGATATATAGGTATCACTCATTAACGTAGGAGTCCTTGAGGTTAACTCAACACACCATGATCCTAGTAATAAATTTTTGGCAAGGTACAATGACCTAAGGTTAAGATTTGGGGTTTAGATCCACATAAATTCACTAACACCATATGCACATGAATAAAATATATCAATAAAAAGGTGATATAAAAATAAAAAGGATCAAGGTGGTCACTTCAAAAGATAGTGAATATTCTATATAGGATAGTTACATTGAGATTTGGGTAGAAGTAATGATGCAAGTCTCCACAGGTTAACACAAGTTTTCAAGCCTCCAAAAATAATATTTATGAAATATGATGACTAGATATTTATCTTGTCCCTACTTTTTTCCACCTTTGCACTTTATGGATCTACTTACACATTTTTATATGAGATAAGTATTATCTCTTATTCATGTTTATGCAATAAAACTATTATTTTGAGTGTACTTTTATCTTTGAAAAAAACCACTCTCAAATTTATTACATAAATCTTTCCATTACAAAGATGTATTTTTGGATGAATTATACAAGACCATATTACCAAGTAATGTGTAGCCACCATATGTGGCCTCCTTGATAAACTCCATCAAAAGGACTAAACATAATATCTCCTTTGAAAAATAGGACTTACCTCCTCAACTTATTATAAATCATTATTTATTATTATACATCCAAGTATGTGTTTTCAATAAAATGGTGAAAATAATGCTTGTGAACAATGGTTAAGTTTCAAAAATTATAACATATCCTTCATTTCCTTACTTGGAATTAGGTCTAGTGACTTCAAATCATCAACTATGAGCATCAAGGGATTTGATAATATTTCATGAAAGGTATTGGGGTAGATAACTTTGCATATTACTATGGGACACCTAAATTACTTACTTTATGCCAAGTTATGCCAAATGACATGAATTAAAAAATTATTTTATGACATCTTTGGATACATGAAATGTATGTAGTTCCATCTAATTTATATGCATGCCTAAAACTAAACCACCAAGGATTTATTTATATGTGTCCAATGGATATTGATCCCATCAAACATTATGCAATGGTCATACCAATGAGTAATTATACACTAGAGTCCTATGATTCTGATTTTGGCTCTTGATATTTACTAAAACATGGAATCAAAGGACAAAGATTAGGGTAAAATGAACAAGGTATAACCCTACCTATTTCCTCTTACAATAATACAAATCAGTAAGGCTTGGGGTTTTGCACAAAATATGAAAGTAATAAGTAATGAAATTACCATAAACATTATTTCATCAGAGCTAAATTCAAATGCATTCATATACGTACTTCTACTATTGATCCATAATTGGTAAACCCTCATTTGATTGATAAGAATTCTTCACTATAAATCTAGACATTTTATGACTTCTCAAATTTTGATTCATTACTAGAGTACTTGGGGGCATATGATGGTCCCCATTCCTTATATCATATTAATAGGTTTCCTCGTGCCACCTCTGTTCATGCTTACTTTAGTGAGATAGATCATGCCAATATTGATATTTTCATAGCTACTATGTAGTAGAATACACTTCTCACTTATTTTGCTACACATAGCTTGTAATCTTCTACATGAATGTTGTTCACACTCTTATGCATAAGTCATGTGCTTACTCATAGACTTACGTGTGCAACATATCATAGCCTACACACTCCTTAACTTATAACCCTATGTGCCTAACTATCATGTATTCATAGACATGAGTTCCCACCCCTATATCTACTCTAGCATATCCACGTGTTAGCCTTCTTTGATTGGTGGCTTTTAGGGTGGCACTTTCCAGTTGAGAATATGTTATTTAGATGTTTAGTCACTAACAACCTAAAATTTCAACCATATCCCAACAAGGAAGATGAAATTACTTGTAATCATCTTATTTTTTTATCAAAAATAGTTGTAACTTCTCATGAATTATACTTATATAAACATGTAAGATATACATCTAGCCACGGTTTTATGCCATACACAATCATAACTTAAATGTCATTATCTTTTTATCTACTTTGTAACACATTGTACCATTTTCCTTATTTATTTCCTATTAGATATAAGTTACATTTTTTGAAAGTTAAGAGTTTCATTCCATTGAATGTGATTTATTGTTCTATCTAAATATGTCTCTGTGAATTCACTCTACATAACCAAACTTGGTTATCCCTCATACACTTCATCTTAGGCCTCTAATATGTATCATTGGTATCAAATCTTACAAATCCACATTTACATGCCTATAAAAATGTAATTGTAACTAGAGAGAGGTTTATTAGTAAAATTGTTTCAGAATATCTAGAAGATGTATCAAAATCAATATGGTTGACACCTAAAAGTAACTTAAGATAGCCCCAAAATTTTAAAGGCTTATTACCAACACATTGGAGGTAAAATTTACCCAACTATTTGGATAATTTCATGAGTTGATGATACAACTCAACCAAACACATTTCAATACACCTCTATGATACATTCAATAGCATATTTAGAAGTTAACCCCATTAAATATAAAATTAAATATTTACATCCCTCTATTCAAAGGTAAAATTGATGCCAAAGCATTAGATTCCTAGATTTGATAACTCAAGGTATAATTCTTAGTCAATCACTTCATTGATGATGAAAAATCACCTTCAGTGTTGAAGATGTTTATTTTAGTTGTTCACTAGTGGGAGACCTTTATTACATATAATTCATAAGATTTCATTTCAATTGAATCTTTGAAGAATTTTTTTGACATGTAAAAAGAGGAATAATACCCTACTTTTCACTTTCAATATAAATACATCAAGTTCTAACAACTGCATCAATGCAAGGATTAGTCAGTGGAATATTACACCAATACATTCCATGATTAATTAGTGAAATGAAAAACAACTTGAGTGAATAACATAAGGTGTTGGATTAAATCAATATACCCTCTCCTTATATATAATTTGAGATGGAATTATTGACTTTTGATACTCTAGGAAATCCTATTGTAACATTGCTAGGATTGAATCCAAGGAAATGATGAAGAATCATCTCATATATTCTTTTAATACCAAATTTAAGGGTCATCCATCATGAAATTCCTCATCATATCCTTCTATGTAGAAGTAAATCACTTCTCATAAAAAAGAGAATTCAAAAAAGACTACATATAACTCAAAGGATCCTAGGACATCTACCATAGACAAATGAAATAATTCTAGTGATAAGTGGTACCATTGGCATCACTCATCCACCCATGATGACTTTTAATTTCATGTGAAGTAATACTTTCTTGTATATTTTATACAAATGCCTCCACCAATAGATGGCACTAATCTATATGCCTCTTTTCTAAACACCAGCACCAATGTGATTGACATCTCTGAGGAGTGTGAGTGTATCTTCCACACCAAGGTTTAGGTGAAGGGTTGGAATCTTCATGACATCATTAATAGTTATATTTATAATAACATCATTATAAAATACAAAACATGGTACCTTGGTATTTCCATTATTGTGCATCCAAAAATAAATCACTAAGGTGGCTTCAATAGGAAAATGATATACAAGTCTAAAAATAATTCACTTTCTAATATAAATTTAAGCCTATGGATGACAATGTCAATTGTGACATTAAAGCTTTAGAGTTTTGAGACATCTTATTATGAAAACCATATTTGTATGATCATGAAGCTAAGTATCAAGACAAACCACAACATTAGACTATTCATGTGCAAAATCACTTATAAAACCCCTTTGAGTTAGCACCCACAACTAAAATCACCTTGGTCTCTACCAGTAAATATCATAGACTTATATCACATACATATAAATTGATGTTCCTCATGGTCTATCTTGGCATACCCATGTAGAAAATAAAATAAACCCTAAAAGTATTCATATATCCTAAAGGCATTCCAAGTCACTAAATAGTAAATCACTAATTAATTTGGTTTTTAGGACCCCTCTTCTAAACATCCCAATTTATCACATATCAGGTTTGGAAAATGATGAATTTTAATGTCAAATACAATAGCTCCTTAATAAGGGCTTGACCAAGCCTAACTCACCTATTTATGGGAGTTTGATAATCTTGTAATCTAATGAATACATGTCTTAATGTTCCTACATGTACTATTACACACTCAAAAAAATAAGGTTGAAGAATTGTTATTCAATGTCATGCATTGAAGACCTCTTGGACATGGGAAGGATTGTACAAATGGTTTATCATTCCTTTCAACATAACCTAATCACTAACCACTTTCATGTGCTTGATGTATTATCTATGTGGGCCCTTTTTCAACTCCTACATCATCATTTAATTGTATGATATTCTCATCTTCAACAATACTTATGAGGATCACATGGAACATGTGACATGCATATTAGACACCTTGCTTCAACATAAGTTTTAGGTAAACTTAACAAAGTGTAAATTTGGTGTTGTGTATATCTACTAACTAGGATACATCACTGACTACATAGGAATTCATATATAGAGAAAGAGAATCAAAGTTATCCAATTTTTTCCAACTATGCATAATCTCACAAAATTGAGGAATTTTCTTGGGTTCAATATCTTCTACCATTATTCATCATTAGTTTCTCTAACATATATTAGTCACTCAACTAGGTAACACATGAAAAATCAAAGTTAAATAAGATTCATGTGTAATATATTAATTTTGAGGCACTCAAGTAACACCTTTTCACATCATCTATTCTCTCAATTCTTAAAATCATACATTCTTTATAAATTCACATTGATGCTTCTGACTATACACTTGGTGCAGTGCTCATGAAACATGGACATCGAGTCATATACCACTCAACATTGTTTGTGACATGGTGAAAAGGTAATCCACCTATGAAAATAATTGTATTATATTTTTTAATAAACCAAACAATGGTGTCACTACATTATAGTGAAGGAGATAGTAGTTCATTCCTATCATAAGCCACTTCATTTCTATAGATGCAAAATAATTTGGAGAATGCACATCACATGGAATATATAAATAACCTAAATTGGTTTTAAATCATGATCAAGCACAATATAAGTAAAACAAGGTAGTATAATAACTTATCTAACCATTGGTTCGCATCTTATTATAGTGTTGGATATGGACAACCACAACTTCATAGATTGGGGCTCCCTCTAATTAGTTGATCAAGACTTCATAGATGCTTATACCATCCTTGTATAAGGTAAACAAGTTTAAAATTTATACCTATCTAACCAAATTATCTAAAATCATAGGCATCTCTATGTTCCTAGTTGTGTACCTTTCCAATAACTCATTTACGAGGGTCACTACACCAAGACCTTGGGACACTTTGGTGTGGCAAAGACTCTAGCTATATTAGAATCTCACTTCTACTATTTACACATGTTCATAGACATGGAGTGTCAAATAAAGGAATTCATTGTTGTATTTACAAGCCCATGAACAGGAGATTGGGAATTTACACACCTCTACAGGTTCCATCCAGGCCATGGGAATCTATCATCATGGGTTTCATAACTAGGTTTCTTATAACTAAATGCCATCATGATTTTATGTTTTTTGTAATGCATAGGTTCTCAAAGATGGATATCATGATTTCTTATAATAAATACATTGACATGGTTGATTTTGTGCAATCCTTGTTCAATTATGTGTGGGTTCACTTTACACTCCCAATATTCAACAATTTTGACTAATATCTACACTTTGTAAGTCATTTTTATCAAGTATTTTTGGATTGACAAGAATGCAACTAGATTAGTCAAAAACATCTCATACATAGACATATGGATAAATAGAATTTTTCAATCACACACTTGTTTATATTTTTTTAATGAACAATCATGCACACCACTTGGGATGAAAACATTTTAAAAATTCAGCATGCTTACAACAAATCACTTCATAAATCTATGGGGCATAGTAGATTACAAACATGTTTTTGGGTTTCAACCTTAAATTCCTTTGGACATATTCAACTATTCACAAGTTTAAATTGAGTCACACATAGAGTAATAGGTAAGTGGACAAATTTGATATTTTTTTTATGCCACATCCAATCCATTCATTATTGAATTTAAATAAATTCTCTCTCACACACAATAAAAGTAGAAGGAGTGCCATGACATACATCCCCCATATCATGTATTATGATTTGAAATAAATTCTAATTACATCTACAAAAATACCACCTAAAAATTTCATACAAGAAGATCAAACCTCTATGATATGCCCCTTAAACCATTATATGAATAACTTTTGAGAAAGCCTTCATTCTTGATCTGCCTTTATACTTGGACACATACTCAATATTTAATATATAACTTCTCAAGCCTTATAATCTACCACTTATTTAGCCATTAGTGAAAAAATATCCTTCTTATTTGGATCCTAAACACTTGCATCGCATAGATAAGGACTAGATCATTGAAATAATAAACACAAACAACTACCATCGTATAATTTTTTGTTGAGTGGTCAATGTTAGATAATACACTAACTGAGATAAGTGATACAACTCACAGCAATTTCAAATTTATTTCCCTTAGCTACACACTAATGCAATGGATACCATTATTTTTAAAGAAAGTGTGAATGACTTTTGTGTAGATCCTACACAATATAAAATTCTTCTCACTAGTTTTCCTAAATATATATCACATTCCTATGCTTAATTCTTGTGATTTCTTTATTATAAACTTTCATGAATAGATCACATATATCATATCTTGTACAATCCTCATATCATAGCCTTACATGCCTCATTGGAACCTCTTCATAGACTCACATGCTTACACTTATATTTTCTCTAACACATCCACATGAGATCCTAACCTTACTATGTGGATTGTTAGGTGGAAACTTTTATCTAGGAATCTATTAATTGTAATTTTAGTCACCACCAACTTGCAAGTTTAATCATCACCCAGTAAAGAAGATAAAATGAATTGTAACCATATTCTTTTCAAATAGTAGTATTTGTAATTTCTCATGTATTCCTCTTGTATAAATATGCAACATATGCATATATTTAAGAGTCGATGCCATACACATTTGTAACATAGTTAGCATGCTTCAGATATCTACTTTATAACACATGCACTGTAACACATTGTACCACTTTCCCTATTTTTTATATAGGAATTGAATTTCCTAAAAGTTAAGACTTCCACTCCATTAAATGTGTATTTATTATTATATATGAATGTCTTTTCTCATTCATTCTACACAAGAAAACTTGGTTTTGCCCCACACACTTGGCCTTGGGCCTTGTAGCATGAATAAAATATCCAGCTTGATACACCTAACATAATTCTTACTACACCATCCACTTTGATAAGTGAAGAAACAATACAATACAATTATGGAATATATAAATATCCTCAATTAGTATTACTCATTTCAATGATGTAGGAAGATTAAGTCAAAACCTATACGTGGATCCTACATGATTACCCATAATTATTTACTGGGGATTATTAAAATATTCTTAAGAGAGACACATTAGTGGAAATGCATAATATATTACTATATCTAGATGTAAAATCAATTAATAAAAATATTTGTAAAATATATCCCAAGGTGTCATTATTGGTAAAATATGAAATCCAAAGACTTGGATCCATTGCACATTACAATTGGGTTTCTGACATTGTACCTATCACTAACCCTATTGCTGACCTTTGATGTGGCACTTATTATCATGAATTAAATAAAACTGTCAAAATATGATTTTCCATTCCATAACATGGATAAGACTTTCAATTTTATAGCTAGGTATGATACATTTTCATTCATGGATGGTTTTTTAGATATAAGCAAATCAAAATTAACCTAGCAAATCAAGAAATGATAGCATTTACCACTCCATGGGGAACATGTTTTTATATTTTCATGCCTTTCAAACTAAAAAATATAGGAGTGATATATCAAAGGGAAATGACACACATTTTCCATAATTTTATTCATAAAACCCATCAAGGATTATGTATATGATTTACTAACAAAATCTAAACACTAACAAGATCATGTTATAGATTTATGAAAAATATTTGAATGCTTGTGAAAATTCAATATGCGATTAAATCTAAAAATTATATTTTTGGGGTATTTTACCATAAACTTATGGGCTAGATTATCACTCAATGGGGAATTGAGGTTGATCCAAAAAAGGTAAAATCTATTGTTGAGATTCCACCACAAATTAACTTAAAATAGTTATGATGCTTCTATGAAAGAATTCAGGAAATTTGGAATTTCTTTGCTTAAATGGATAATAAAACAATAAATTTCAAACATTTAATTAAAATAAGACATTAAATTTATATGGGATAACATTTTTCAGTAAATTTTTAATAAAATCATGGAATATTAAGCAAATCCACTAGTGTTCATGCCTGTAAAACCAAATAGACCATTACTCCTTTATATATAAGCAACCATTAAGGCCTCGGGGGCCTTATGACCATAATATAATGATTTATCACTGAGAGTGTAAAATTTACTATATAAGACATCAATTTCTTGATTATAAATGAGCATATACTCCCCTAAAAAAACTATGTCTAACATTAGTATTTTTTACACAAAAAATTTCGGCATTATATGCTTAGTAATGAAATCCATGTTATAATTAAAGAATATTCCTAAAATTTTATCCTGAACAAAATCCACATAATAGGTCAAAAAAATGGTTGATGTAACTCACATAATTTTATCTCAATTTTAAATCTCAAAAATTTGTAAAAGACCAAGTTATAGTTGATCATCTAGTTACAGCTTCATTACCATATCCTTCCCAATTACTGTGATTTTTCATGATAAGTTAGTTGCATATAACATATCCCACAATCCATGGACAATTTTCCTTGATAGTTTCATATGTATGACATATGTGGGTGTAGGTATCTTATTTTTCACCCCTGAGGGTGAGTACATGCTAATTTATTATAGACTAGCCTCCTCTTGCACCAATAATATAGTAGAATACAAGGCCTTGATAATCAAAATATCCATAGCATAAAAACTCCATATCAAGGATATTTAGGTCTTTGGTGTTTCTCAATTAGTTTTTAATCAAGTTAACAATTATTACCAAACAAAATAATAATTACTTCCATATAAATAAATTGTTGATAAACTTAAGGAAACATTTGACACATTTTTTATTGACAGTATCCCACAAAAATATAATTATCATGTAGATGCTATGTCCAATGGCATTGTTGATACCTTTTGATATCAAGGATGATTGTATAGATTTTAAAATACAATATTTATTACAACCTTCCATTGCATCAAAAAAATGGATGCTTTAGCAGTTCTCCCTATTACATGCATCTCTATAAATATAGAATGGTACATTAACATTTATAATTTCCTATATCAGACATACATATAAGATCAGTTCACATGGAATGAAAATTTTAATCTAAAAATAGAGTATCTCATTTATTTTATTATTTTTAATCAATTATTTAAACAATTTTTTGATTAATAATTACTTTAATGCACAAATAAAAATAAGCATGAACTGCACTTTTAACAATGCATGATAGTGAGTGTGGGTGTCACTTCATCAACAAGGCCACATCATATAAAATATTAAAACAAGGTTATTATTGGCCTAAAATGTAATAATAATGTATTAAACATGATAAATTATGTTTATAATACAAAAAATATATAAATTTAAATCATACTATCATCTCATGAGCTATAGTCAATTTTCTCACCATGGCATTTTTATTTTTGGGGATTTGATTTAATTTGAAAAATAAATTTGGTATACATCGGTGGCCAAAAATTCATAATCTTAGATATATAATATTTTACCAAATGGATAGAATCAATTCCACATGAGTTTACCATAGGGGATGACATATGCAAGTTCTTAATGACCAATATTATCTCTCATTTTGGCATACCTTCAGCTATAATTACCAATAATATGTCTTAATTTAAAAATAAAAAAGTGAAACACTTTTACATCAAATAAAAAAATATTGGAAAAATATTTGAATGATATAGTATATATTGATAATAGCATATGGTGTATGCCTTATGGGCATACTACACCGGTGTTCACACACCTACTCAAGCCACACCTTATTTAGTAGTTTATGTTATAGAGGTTTTTCTACTAGTTGAACTAAAAATTCCATCCTTGTGTTTTTATCTCAAGGATATTATAAAAGATAATGACTATTGAGATAAATTATTACATCAATTGGAACAATTGAGTGTAAAACACATAGAGACTATTGAACATTTATGAGTCTATCAAGATCATCTTAAAAAATCATATAACAAAAAGAATAGGAAATTATAATTTATTTTATGTTACTTTTTACTAAAATAAAATAAAAATAATACGAATGAAAAAAAGATAAAAAAGGAAAGTTTAAACCAAATTGGTTGCATCTATTCATAGTTACACAAAAATTGGTAAAATGAATATACCAAATAACTACATTTGAAGACAAACCTCTCAATAACCTAATAAACATCATGCACTTGCATAAACATAATACCTAAATAATCAAACATTCAATCAAACATAAAAACATGTAAATAAATGTAAATATACAAAAATATTCAACATTCCCATGTTTATTAGTTCCTTGGCGTTTATGTGATTTACTTTATGTTAGTAGATGACATATCATTTATTTTATAGATACACATATGTTTACACACACTTGAGTGTGATACTATCATATACCAGACTAATGATACTTTCACCTATAGATGTTAGGCCTCTCATTTTTCCATGTGATACACCATGTTATGGGCATTTACTTTGTTGATCATGATTGATACATTTTACATTAATTTATGATCATTTATACATTATCATGATTGAACTTTTATATTAACACTTACACATTCATATACTCATGTTTACATCTTGCACAATATTTTTTTTTAATTGATAGGTCAAAATTATTTTGAAACTAGAGCTATGAACTAGGTAAGTGAGGGTTTTCACAAATGGAACCACATCTAGGAACAACAAAGAGGGTAAAGGATCCCCCTAATAACCCAATAAAGAATAGAAGGTTTGAATGTTCCCCCAACATTTAACAAGTGAAGTAAAGGTACACATGACCTTGGTAAGATTAGAGAACATGAGGATTTTAAGGATTCCCATAACTAGGAGTTTTAAGGGTCATGTAACCTACAAGTACAACAAAGAGGGTTTGAAGGCTCCCCCAACATTTAACAAGTATATTTGATATTCTATGTTACTTGAAATTTTTTTATAACACATGCATGTAGGGACTACTATGATATGCTTATGCTAGTTACTTATACTTCATTTATTCACATTATCACTTCCTTGAGTGTCTTTTTATTACTTATTATTGTATTTATTATGAAAATTTTGGATATGTTTCTTTTTTGTTGGCCCCTATTCCACTATATGTTACTTTGTTTTTTTATTTAAAAATTTTAATGTCATTCCTTTGAGTGTCCAACATTTTTATATGACCCTTATTTTTAGTCTTTTGAGACCCATCTTATGTGGTATTGAATGCTCTTATATGTGTGATTTATTCCTTGTTGAGCTTGTAATACTAATTTATATACATTTCCATGATCCATGGTATGCATCTTATGTATGTTTTGATCACATAATGTGAGATTCATTGAGATATATACTTATACATATTATTTATATATTTTATATTATTCATACACATATTATATAGTTATCTTATCCTTCTAAGGTAAGATAACTACTACATTCCATTTCCCCCACCTTAAAAGGGGGTAATATTAGTCAGGGGATCTCATAGATACATGACTTCCAAACTTATACAATTCTCATAATTTCCAAGGTTTCATTATATTTTACATGATTTAGATATACACTTGGGTCAAAATCCTAGACATTGCATAGATTTTTACAAATTTTTGATAGATATTATATGTAGTTATAGAGCATAGGTTACATATTGATATATAATTCATATTGAGACACATTATAGGTGCATATGCCATGAAATTTCACTAAAAACTTTAAATACATGTTCAAATGTATTTAAACTTATTTATGAAGAAGTAGTGATACTTTACCAAGAAGCATCATTTTCACTATAAAGCATCATTTTGAACCTTTATCAGTCTAAATTAGTTATCTCCCTTGAGTGGTTTAGTTTATATTAAACAAATTTAATGGATTAATACTACTTATATTTTTTAGGTTGAGTTGGTTATGCCACTTAACTTAGATCTTATTATACTGTCACTTGAATTATGTGATTGAGATTTAGTGATCTCAATGGTCATGTTGTAACTCACCCTTTCACCAAATAAGGAGCATAATTACCTTGAAATATTCCTCTACAAATATCCAAGGATAATTTTTGAACCTATCTCAAATCCAATGCTTCATAAGGAATCATATTTACCAAATCAAAATACTAATGAACAACATAGTTGCATTGATACACATGTCTACTTCCTTACTCTCTTTCTTTTCAATCATTTCATTTATGTCAAATTTAATATTATATTCATTGATTCATATTGTAACGTGTTATTGGTTTTAGGTCATACATCAACAAAAAACTCAAAGTGGGATTAAATAAGGGTAAGGTGTGTTATACACACCAATGTATATATTTCTTTTGTTTAACCTAGTATTTTCATAATTTTGCATTATTAAATTAAAGGGGGGAAATTTAGATACTAAAATATGATTTATATAGAATCTCAATCATGTATACTTGAAAAATACCTATCATGGATCTATCCATTAGTTATATACCTTCATGTTGTCAAAAGGCTCAATTCTCTATTTCACTATGCTAAATTTCTTATCATATGATCTAAACCTATCATTTGTAATGAACCATATCTCTTTCACTATATAAAAATATTAAAACCTAATATATATCATTCATTATCAGTTATAGATTCTTAATAACTTCCTAACATGTAAGATACTTATGTCCCACATATGGACATTTTTATTGACACAAGTGTTTAGATTCTTATCAAATTTTTAGTCCTCAAAATTCATATAATTTTCAAATCATTTGAATCCTATAGATTGGCCCATTAGTCTTATTGAACCTTACCATGACATGTTTTCAAAATGTGTGTATAAATAAAAACATAATCCTAACCTTTATCCATCTAGAAAATACCAAGCAAACATATATTCAATCTTGATTAATCAATTACACAACTAAGTTTCATTAGCCTATTTTTTCCTTATTTTCATATCAATCATAGGAACAGTCAGAGAATAGGTCTAAAACACTCAAATAAATCCCATGAGAATTATTTTTTGAGTTACATTATATATCATTGCATGCCCTTACATATAATATATTGCACCCTTATGTACACATAATCCAACACCTAGGGGAGAACTACATATGTCTGCAGCCCTCTTTGGATTATTAACTATGTAGGTACTACTCATTGATAAAGGGTTCCTTGAGGTCAGCTCAACATTGTGAACCCACTAACCAATTTTTTTTCAAGGTACAAATAACTAAAGTGAAGATTTAGGGTTTTGATCCACATATAATCATTAACATCTTTTGCATGTGAATAAAAAATATTAGTAGAAAGGCATTAGAAAACCCATAAACCTCTAGGTGTTCACTTTTTACTATAATGAATATTATGTATCATATAGTTACATTGAGATTTAGATAGAAGAATTGATGCAAGTCTCCACATGTTGACATAAGTGTCTAGGCCTCCAGAAATAATATTTATAGAATTTGACAACTAGATCATGATATTGTCCATACTTTTTTCCACCTTTGCACTTTTTAGAGTTTCCTACACAATTATATATAAACTAAGCATTGTCTCTTCATGTTTATGTTATCAAACTACCATTTTAAGTGTACTTTATATATTTGGCATAACTTGAAATTTTATTTCAAAATATTCATTTATCTTATTTTTCTAATAATTACACTACTCTTGAATATTTTTATTCATCATTGTGCTCTTGAGTGAGAATTATATTTATTCAGATAAAAATAAATAATAAAGTAAGCTATTATATATCCACAAATATAGCATAATAATATCCTATAAAATAGGATAGTACAATAAAAATAAACATGGATTAAGACTCAAATTTGCAATAATATTAAAAAATATAACAATAACATTATAATGATGAATTAATGCATATCTAACATTCTACCCCTTAATTCAACATAGCCTAAAGTGAACATGAGAGAAATTAACTAAATGACTCAAATTTATCCCATACAAGTGACTTGGTGAAGACACTTACACATTTTTATTATATTGGTAAATATTGGAGTTGGATGTTGTATTGTTGTACATGTTCATCTATGAAATGGACTTACACCTTAATATGTTTTGTGAATTCATGAAACATTGGATTACAAATAATTTTGAGAAAACCCTCATTATCACAATAAAATATGGTATATTTCTTCTATGGTACTCCCAATCCTTTCAGTATGTGACATAAAAGTATTACTTCACATATAAATCCTCTTGTATCACACTATTTTGCTTTGGTGAAAGATCAATAAAAAATGTTATGTTTCTTTATCCCTTGGGATATAAGACCAAATCTCAAAAATAACACATATTCAATAGTGGATTATATGTCATCAATATTTCCTACATGATTTGATTCTGAATATCCTATCAAGAATAAATTATCATTCTTATTATACTCTAGGATAAAGTCCATTATACCCTTGATATATCTCAGTATCCATTTAGTTTCTTTCCAATGAGACATCTTCAATTCCTACATGAACTGTGAGAGATAGATAATAACATAGCTCATGTCTATCCTAGTATACATCAAGTAAATAATACTCAAAATCAATTGTTGAGAGATATTGTATTCACTTGTAGTGATGGATCTATAAAAGGCAACTAAAGCCTTGTCTCCATAGGTGTAGAAATTGGATTAGTGTCGATCATCTAAAATTTCTCAAGTGTTTTCTTAGAATATTTCATCTAGGACACAAATATGTGGTGTTCCTTTTTCCATACTTTTAATCCAATGTAATAGTGTAGAATTCCAATATTTATCATGTTGAAGGATTGATTAAGATCATCCTTGGTTCCATCAATAATCTTCACTGAACTTATAGTGATGACTAGATCATTGACATACACAAAAATAATCACAATATCTCCCCCTTGATGTTTGAGGTAGAGATTTAGATCATAGGTATTCCATTATAATCCATACTAAATGAGATGTTCATCAATTTTTATGTACCAAGCTTAGGGAACCTGTTTGAGACCATAGAAAGATTCGATGATTTTATATACTTTTCCTTCATTACTAAGACAAAACATTTTGGTTATATCATGTAAAATTACTTATTTAGATCACCATTAAGAAAGGAACTCTTAAAATCCATTTGTTGAATCCTCCATCCAAATTTTCCAACCAAAGTAAATATCATTTTTATAATCTTGATCTTGGCTATAGGAGCAAATGTCTCCTCATAATATATACCTTTCTTTTATGTATACCTTTTTGTTATAATTCATGCCTTTTGCTTGTAAATAATTCCATCTACTTTGTATTTAGTTTTGAAGACCCATTTATAGTCAATTGGCTTCTTCCCTAATGGAGTCTCTTCAAGTTTACATGTTTTATGTTTCTTCAATGATTGAAATTCTGCATTCATGGCATCCTTCCAAGGTTTAGAATCTAGGGCTTATTGAATCATAGAGGGATCTATTTTTTATACAATTTTGATCATTAGGTATAGATTGACGTCATTTTAATTAATTTTATGATTCCTTGGTCTAATAATTAATGTGTCTAAAACTCTATCCAATTTAGCATCTTTTAATGTACTTGTATACCATTAAGGAATACATTGTACTATTATTTTGGGTAGATATCCAATATCAAACTGATCATCCCTATCATAATTATCACCATTATTGTTATCATGAACTTCCAAATTATCTAGAGGTCTGACTATAGAATCAAGTGAATTTATGGAAGGCAAACTAGTTTTAACTTTATCATAAAACTCTACATATTTATTTATGAATATTTTCCTTGTTTTAGGATTCATAAGTCTATAGGCTAATGACTCTTCATTAAATCCTAAGAAGATATAAGTAATGGATTTATTGTCTAATCTATTTACCTTCTTTATAGGAACATGCATATAAGACTTACATACACAAACTTGAAGATGAGCAATGGAAGGTTTATGAAATATCTAGGATTCATGTGGACTCATCTTATCAAGCACTACAGTGGGTGAACTATTCAAAAAATAAATTATTATTTTCACTATTTCCACCCAATATGTATATGCCAAACCTAAATAGTCAATAATTTATCATACCAATTCCATTATATTATGATTCCACATTTATACAACATCATTCTAATGAGAAGTGTATGGTGGATCCATATATTGGTAAATTCCATTTTCTTTCAAATAAGAATTAATGCCTTATTGGTGTATTTTTTCCTTGATTTGAGTGGAAAGCCTTGATTTTATGATCAATTTTAGTTTCCATTATTGCTTTAAATTATTTGAAATTATGTAAGGCTTGGTATTTAGTCTTTAGATAGTAAACCCACATTTTTCATGAGTAGGGATCAACAAAGAGCATGAAATATTGAAACCCATAGCGACTAGGTCTCATTGGTCTACATATATTGGTTTACACCAGATCCAACTTTCCAAATGATCTTGAGTAACTTTAACTAAAAAAATGTTTGATGTTATTTTATGGAAAGAAAACTAGGGCAAAGGTTTATGTTTTTATTCAAATGAGGAAGTCCATGGACAATGTTATGAAGGCTTAGTGCTTTCAAGTACCCAAAACTAGTATGAAAATATATTTGATGCCACAAATGGGTTGAGTCTGAATCCTTAGATATAAGTGTTTGATTGTTCAACTTATAAAATTCAAGTTGGAACATTTTCCCAATTATTAAGGCATGTGCAACAACTTTTAATAATTTTGACTTCTCTTAGATCATATAGGTATTTTTACCACCTTTACTATCAAAATCAACCTTTAGGTTGTTCTCAGGTAATGAACTAATAGAGAGTAGATTCTTGGTGAGTTTGGGAACATACAAGACATCAAAAATCTTATAAGCATTTTGTCCAAGTGGTAAGGAGATATTCCCAAAGCTTTAAACATGATAGGATGAATCATCACCTAAAGAAACATAATTTTTTGGATAAGTATCATTCATAATGTAGAACTAATCTTATCTTCTAGTTATGTTTTGAGTTATACCTAGTTCGATATACTAGATATAAATTTGTGATGTTGATTCTTCAAGACACTGAGAAGCACAGAGGAAGTCCTCATCATAGTGAGTATTTTCTTATTTAAAAATGTTTCCTTTCTAATTAGATTTATTCTTCCAATTACCTTTCTATTGACTTTGTCCTTTTTTTCAATGTGATGATTGTTGATTATTGGACTTCTCTATGATTGAGGATCCATATATGAATGAATTATACAAATAATCCTTTAGGTCATGGCCTTTCTTTCCATAAATGAGTTAAAAAATATGTTTTTTAGTCCCTTGTGACTTGTGTTGATAGCCTTTGATTTTAACTATTTTATGAATAATGAAGTTTTATTCCTATTTTAGTTAAGGGTATGGATTAATAAATCAGTAAATAATATTACAATAATTACAGTCCTGATTTGTATATTTTATTTTTCTTTTATATTTTTCTAAAAATTAGTGATAAATTACAAGAAATATAACTTAGATTTAAATAGGTTGAAATGGTTGTTGCATGGTCTAAAATTGGTTGTGTAGGACTAGGATAGTGTTGTAAATAAGAATCTAGATTTTGTTTTGTGAAATGATAGGACCACTAAAAATAGGACACCTTGGAGTCTGGCATTGTCCTGTTCTGGTACTATTGCCCAAACTACTCATAGAGACCCAATTTTTTTGGGTTCTTTCTCATGTCCCTGTGTGACCTTATGAAATCTTGAGTCCTAAATGTTGATGGAACTCCTTATAGAGTTTACTCAATCTTGAAAACCTAAAACTTTATTATGTTTGATAGAAATTTAGGTGGAAATAGTGTGTGTAATATGCATTGAACATGTATCCACATCCCTTGTGTTGACATGTTGCCTACATAACAAAACTCTAAAGAGGGATCAAGCCATATGTAGTTCTCCCACATGATATGCTTTGTGTAATAGTGTAATGAGGATGAAAAATGCTAAATTCAGAGTGCTTGAGGTGGATAGGGATTGGTGTGAGGGTTTTAATATGTTTGCAACTATGTTGGGTGTCTATATGTAGAGAATAGGAAAGTTACATTAGTAGTATGCTTGTATTATTTTTTGCTTTGTAATATTTACCACCTCCCTTTGTAAATGAACTTTGGATGGGATTTTATTGGAAACTATTGGTCATGGTTTAAATGTATTCATGCTAGGCCGACATGATGAAGGATAGGAATCAGATGGAAATGACCATTTGGGCTCAAAATATGATTAGATAGGAGCACCAAAAATGAGACACCTTAGGTTTTGATGTTATTGTCTAAATATGGCACTCCTATTCTATAGGCTCAAGACTTGGGGATAGAATTGGCCTAAGAAATAGAGTTTGATTGAGATGAAATCAAGGTTTAAAAGTCTATAGATGACTAGTAATGAGCAAAAAGGTGTCTAGAAGGGCCACAAAGTCATGCAAGAAATTCCTATAGATTGGGTGTCACAAGCCACAATCAAACTACCAATTTGGACATTTTATATGACTACATTTCCTTCCCTTTTATTCTATTAATGCATCAAATTAAAATACTAAGATAAAATAAAATTATAAATTATACCTAAACTTACCTTCAAGGGTGAATTCCATGAAGATGTGTGATGTTGATTGTTCATAGAGAGAGCACATCATGAAGTGTAAATCTACAAGAGAAAATAAAGAGTCAATCAATTATTACTAGGATTGCTATGACTAAAATAATAATTTACAAAATATAGGTAAAATGGAAAGGAAGATAAAGAAACAAATACACCTCACTAGGTACGTGAACCAATACAAAACCTATTATGATGTTGAGTGGTGCTAAGTGTGTTGGGTATGTGTTGAATCAATAGTAATATCCTGAATAGAGCTGAGTGCCCAATTCCATAAGAGTGGATCAAAAATACAAAGTTTATCCCTTTGGATCCATCATTTCCCACTTAGTGAAGCTATATAATCATGCATGTATTAATAGATGTTTAGACTATGTATCCAATCCCTCTGAGTAGGTGGCTGAAGAATACAAAGGCTAGATAATCCTTTGACTCCATCATTACCCACTAAGTGAAGCTATGAATTGATAATAGTATGAATGGGTGGCATATGAGATGGCTCTTGAAGCCCATGAATGCTCTATAATCTAACAATGTGCTATGGATAGTTGAATGTGTATTAGAAACTTAGGTCAATCTTCACCACTTTGAGAAGTGGATATTAGGATTGTACGAATGCCACTCCAAAAATAAGAACCAGGCTTATGTGGAATCCACTCAGGAATGATTCCAACCATGTATAGATGGAATAAATCATGTAATTATTTATAATTCCTAGATAATTTAATAAACTTGAAAAGAAAATAAGTCAAATGTGTTTATCACATTACCCTTAATTACTAGTGTCTGTAACATGGATTTTGATCTACAATTTATACCAACTACCCTATCTAAAATTGGAAGTGAGAGCCATCATGCCACGTATGATGTCCCCTATATTTGTATTATCTAAGAAAAACTATACTATAACAATTGATTCTAAAATATACTATTACTAAATAAATTGTAACAGAACTTACCTCTCTACCTATTTCTAGAAAATCTAGGTTTTTTGTTATTTGGATAGAAGTGCCAAAAATAAGAAACCCTACTATTTGATTATCTTGTCCACTTAGAGCACTCTTATCCTTTCCTATTTATGATGACTATTCTATGTTCATAATTATTTTCTTGGTCTATTCTACCTAATTTGGGTTCTGGTTTTTGTTTTGAGTGTTTTGAAATTGATTTTTGATCAGTAGAGGCTCTGATCTCTAGGATAAAAACCCTTATTTGTTTCCCCCTCATTTTAGGGTAGGAATGAAGACCCTAAAATGACTTCCCTTAGAAGAAAGATCCATACAAGTGTCTTATGATACAAAATACATGATATAGCAATGATAATTATATCTCAATATATAACATAATTTGTATTAGAGATTATTATATCAACAGGGGTATGCCTAGATAGATGTAACAATGTAATAGCATGTGTAGTATACTAAACTAAAAATATAAATTTTAGTTGTTAGTTGTTAGTTATCAAGGATGGATGGAGCATGATTCCCATCATGGCATCTAAGAAATCAAGTTAATATATGATGTGGATAATGGCATTGCAATTAGTAAAAATAAACAAGCAACAAGCATACAAGAGTAGCCAAGGGGTCAAACAAACAAGGGATATGGGCACATGTCACTCAAATTGGAAAGAAATCATATAATTCATGTTCAAATGCCACATACACATATAATTGAAAACATATAAGGTTGGTATGAGGGTCACAAGAACATAGAAGAGTATAAGCAAAGGACATTGGCAACTGTCCTAAGGCACACATAAAAATAAAACCAAAGGACATTGGTAAATGTCCTCAGGCACACACAAGATATAAAATAGGAACTAAGAAATGCAATCACATCTATATATGTAAATAAATAAAGGAAAGCATGTAAATTTTGGAAATACAATCACATCTAAATATTCAAAGGAAGAAGTGAAAGTATGCAAAACATGTAGTACAAAACTAGGTAGATGCTAATAAATACATAAGTGTTATATATTAGTGAGTGTTGATATAGTAATATATGTAAGCTAGTAAGTAATGTATATCAACATGATATATAAAGTGTGTGGTTTAGGAATGACATAACTTGGATGGTTTATTCATGTAGAAGATGCCCCTAGTGGGTAGATATATCTATGTATGTCTCAAATGTAGAAGTAGGATTCCCCCTCAATGTGTAAAGTGAAGAAATCAAGGATTTGGGTGTCACTGCACACATTCAAAAAAGATCAAGGGAAGCATGGTAATATAGATAAATAATAGCATAGAACAACAAAATGTAATTTTGGTATGGTAGTAGAAATGTAAACCATAGATAATGTATATAACTGAAATGTTTTTGGTGTTTTGAATTATTTTAATGTTTTTGGTATGTTTTTGAAATAAGCTATGTACAATCAATCATAAGAAAACTATCTACAAGAAATACTGAGAAGAAATGATACTAATCGATGAGTCTCAAAAGAAACTCCCTATCATGGTGTATTATATCAAAAAAGGAATCATGCATGATTTTGAATCATGAGGTAATGCCTATGAATATGACTTTGAATATTTAGATTTACTATTGGTATATTGGAAATTGTAATAACTTGATTGTTCCACTCATCATTATCATCTTGATTTTGAACCAATGGAATGCTAGTGTTGACTTTTGTGTATCTAGATCTTTTATTTTGATAAATTATGTTTATGAATGATTTGTATTAGGATGTTCAATAAATCCCAAACCTTGGTGACAAACATTATCAACTACTAGAATAGTAATGATGTCTTGAGCATGCTTGCCCAACCTTTGATCTTGATAATCAAACTATTGTAGATATTTTTGACCAAAACCATACTGCTTTGAAAGTTGAGTCTCATTTTGGAGAGGTAGATTTGCATATTTTTGTGCTTTACATGTGCTTATGGTATTGTTTGTTACTCTAATTTTTCTTTTTGATTCTTTTATTGTTCTAAGTTATGCTTTGGTAACCACTTTTGTACTATTTTTGAATTTGACCCTTTATGAATGTGTTCTTGTATCATTGTGGATTGCTTGACTAATTTACCTTATATAGGATCCTCATTATAAATTATCTGTTGTATATGTTTATTCAATTCCAAACATGAATCTATGTGATGCCCATGCATTCTATGATATGCATAATAATATCTAGATCTTCTCACTAGATGTATAAGATGTATTTTGATAAAATTAGATTTAATAAATTCCCTTAGTACCTCACTTGAACTATTATTTTATCTTTGAATTCTTTTTGAATCACTAGTTCTAAAGTTACTTTGTTGTGATTTCATATTTTGATATGTAACATTGCTTGTAACCAATTGACTAGGTGAAGGTGCATATACATGATTGGCACTAGGATGCCTTTGAGGATTTTGTATTATAATATAATTTTTAAATGTTGTGATCTTGTCATTTAATATCCAATTTTTCATTTATAAATCTGAAATTAACTTTTTCATATTGGTGATTTGATCCCTTAGAGTCTCACAAGTGCAAACCCTAATTGCTTTGTATTGAACATGTAAGAACATATGTTGAAGAGGGTTTAAAGAATATATAGGTTGAATGTATACATTAGAAACAATATTATAGGCTACCTCATCTTTTGGATGGGTGATAGCATGGACCTAGTTAGAGGGAAAGTAGTTATCACCCTCTTGGGAGAGATGAGGAGAAGGAAATTCTTTCCTATGCATAAGATATGACATTGAAACTTGATAGGTGGTTGTTAGCATATATAGTGGATCCTCTAAGTATGTAAGGATTTTATTATTAATTTAATAACACATAATAGAGAGATATAATGTTAAATAAGTATTGAAATCTTGTATTAAGGAAAAGTAAACATTACTTTGAAGGAAATGGATCTTAACATTTTTATCAATAAATTTGTTAATATCATCCCTTATTATAAAAATTAAACATGAGATGGAAAGAATGAAGCTTTGAATTAACATATATTAAACTTCATCATTCATATAAATGATAAGACTGAGTATGGACTCATTATTTTCAATAAATGTTTTGATATGAGTAAAATCCATTTTTGATTTTATATGTGAAATCTGATTTAAATGTAAGGTGATACCTTAGGGAGACAAAGGGACCTAGTATATGCAACTAGGGTTTGAAATAAAATGACTTTAAAAATTATTATGGTAATTTTGAAAAATTAAATGTGAAATTCTTATTTAAATGTTTAGGAAAAATCAAAAAAATAATGGAAAAATCATCAAGGAATTTTCCCTAGGGTTTTTGTGTGCAAAGGGACCTAGTAAATTCAACTAGGGTTTAGAATAAATGATTTTTAAAATTAATATGGTAAATTTAAAAATTTAAATATTTAGGAAAAATCATAAAAATACTAGAAAAATATTGGGACCTAGTATAGGTAACTAGGGTTTGAAGGAAATAATTTTTAAAATTACTAAGGTAAAATTTAAAAATAAAATGTGATTTTATAATTTAAATATGTAGGAAAAAATAAAAATAAGTACTTTAAAAATCATCAAAGAATTTTCCCTAAGGTTTTTAGGGTTTTTATGCACAAACAAAGTAAATCAGGTTCACCAAATGATTTAACTATTTTAGGAATAATGGAGTTTTATTCCTATTTTAATTAAGGGTCTAGATTAATAAATTAGTAAATAATATTGTAATAATTATAGTCCTAATTTGTAAATTTTATTTATCTTTTTTATCTTTCTAAAATATTAATAAATGAGGATAAATATAACTTAGCTTAAAATAGTTTGAAATGGCTATTGCATGGTCTGAACCTGGCTGTGAAGGACTGGGACAGTGTCACAAATCAAAATTTGGATTTCATTTTGTGAAAGGATAGGACCACCAAAAATAGGAAATCCTTAGGTATAACATTATTGTCCTCTTCCAATGTTGTCTAAATTACTCATAAAATTTTGATTTTTTTAGGTTCTTTCCATTGTTCTTATGTGAGATTGCCTATGAAATCTTGAGTCATGAATGTCGATGAAACTCCATATAGAGATAATTCAATCTTGAAACCCTAAACCTTCATAATGCTTGATAAAACATGAGAAATAGGGTGTTTAGTGTGTGTAATATGCAATAAACATTTATCCACACCCCTTGTGTGGGCACACTACCTATATACCAAAAATCTAAAGAGGAATCAAGCCATATGTAGTTATCCCACTTGATGTGTTTTATGCAATAGTGTAATGAGGATATAAAATGTCAAATTGAGAGTGTTTGAGGTGGATAGGGATTGGTGTGAGGGTTTGAATATGTTTGAAGCTATATTGGGTGACTATATATAGAGAATAGAAAATTTTACCTTAGTAGTTTACTTGTATTCTTGCCTTATTTGTAAGATATGTCACCTCCCTTTGTAAATGAACTTTGGATGGGATTTTATAAGAAAATATTTGTCATCGATAAATGTATTCATGTTGGGTCAACATGATGAAGGATAGGAATTGGATATAAGTGACCATTTGGGCTCAAAATGTGATTGGATAGGAGCATCGAAAATGGGACACCCTAGGGTCTAGTATTTTTTTCCAAGTATGGCACTCCTATCTTATAGGCTTAGGACCTAGGAAGAAAGAATTGGCCTAGGAAATAGAGTCTAACTAATTTTTAATTAGGGTTTAGAAGTCTATGGATGACTGATAATGAGAAAAAGGGTGTCTATAAGGGTCATAAAAGCACGCAAGAAGGTCTTATGGATTGGTTGTCACAAGCTACACTCAAAATACCAATTTGGACATTTTATGTGACTACACCTATATATGGTTTAGAAGACTTGATATTGTTATTCCCTTCTATTGATGAAATGTGAGAGCATGTTCTTCTAATTCTTCTTCTTATTTATGCATAGACTCTTCATCTTATAACATGTTGACCAAATTGTTAAAATATGGTTTCTATTTTGTTAAATTCAAAGTAGTTTCAAATATCCTATAGGAAGGTGGAAGTGCTTGTAAGACTATGGGTACAAGAGGGGAATCTATCACTTACTTACCTGATTCTTGGAGTGAAGCCCTTAGGTTGTAACAATCCATAGAAAACCTTATAATTTATCTATAGACTTATATTCTAGTGAATTAATAAATAAAAGTGCCTCCACTTTTTAAACTACCTCTTATTAGAGAGTTTCCTCCCATTTTGCTTAATTTTGAGCTCTAAGCCTTGACCTTTTAAAGGTGTGTTTTTGTTTAACAAAATTATAGCTACCAATTGATCTAAGTCTATTTTCAAAAATAATGCCTCTAGATATATGTACCTATGGAATAAACTAACTTAAATTTTGATGGAATTAAATAGACATACCTTTCAAATTTGAAATAACTATATAGGCTAAAAATATACACAATGTTCAAATAAAATCAATAATAACCAAAGAGGTTGCACATTAAATAAATAAAACTATAACATGGTGGTATGGAAGTATTCGCTACAAGTGATAATATAAATATAAGCCAAACACTTTCCTAAAATCCTATTATATTCACTCAAAGATGCTCAGTATGTTGGTATATGCTTTGGATGTTTTATTGGTAAAGCAGACGATAATTAATCTTAATAAATTATAAAATTAAATAGTTATATAATCTTACTTTGTGCAACATGTTTATATATTCCAACACCTTTACAAATTCTTTGCCTTTCCTATGAGATCCACTAAAGCATAGGTTATTTCATGTATCTAAAGAATCAAGGCTCATTATACCATTAATGGATCATGTAACATCCTAGGGAAAACTATATACTTTTGTGTAACTATTATTTTGAGTGATGGTAAGCCATATATATCTTTATAAAAAATAGATTGGCTTCAAACTGGTGTGGGAGTGCTTGGTCTCTTCCCTCCTCCTAGGTTCCCAAAAAACTAGTTTTGATACCAAATCTTGAGTGAGAATTATATATTATTCAGATAGAAATAAATTATTGCATGGGATATTATATAGCCACAAATATAAAATAATAATATCCTATAAAATAGGATAATAAAACAATAAGAAACATAGATTAAAAATCATAGGTGAAACAATATTAAATAATATAACAATAACATTCTAATGATGAATTAATACATCTCTAGTATGTGCATAATCTATTCTACCCATTTAACCCTAAAACCACACATTATACAAAGGGTGAAACAATAACCTAGATACTTAATCATTTCATTTAGCTTGGCATGATACTTTATCCAACACAGTCTTATCCATCCCAAATTAGATCAAAAGTACATCAAAATTTCAACAATTTTATCATCAAGAATATAATGAAGACATTAATAGAAGTCTATAATAGTAGATGACAAGTTATCTTAAATTTTTTAAACAAAAATAATAAATGTCCCTTGGGTAAAATGGTGCATCATGAGTTTAATAAAAAATCAACACTATTTATGGATGGCCAAAAATTATATTACCATGATAATTCATTTGATGAAGTGTATATTCATGCATTTGAATGTTTTTGGAACATAATTATTTGAACATATCTTCACCTATAGGAAATAAAGTAGGAAATGTCATAGAAATAATCTTTCTATGTTGCATTTATTTATAGGTGAAAGGCCAAGTGTTGTCGATTCCATATCATGAGGTGTTTCTTAGTTTTTTGATTCCAAGGAATTTTTTATCTCTACTATTTATTACCTATATTGGTAAGCACATGCACAAATGATGAAGGTGGTTATTCCATAAAATTAAAAAAGACATTTTCATATCCATCAAAATACAAAGTTATTTGTTTTAATTATGTAATGTTAATAGATACATATGGAATCATGAGTGAAACATTTTTAGATTCAGTAGGTAATTTTTACAATTCGCTCTCATTAATAAGCACATCCTTGTTGTGTGAATAATGTGTTATTTTTTATTTTAATTATTATATAACATGTGATCTAATATCTTAAAAAAAATTCTTTATGATATTTGATTATGATTAAAACAATATCCTTTTTTTCAATTTTCCATGAAATATATTTTTCAATCACATTAATATCCTATGGGAATATAATGGAATGTCTAATGTATTTGTATTGTCCTCCACATACATATTTCACCTATAAAATTATATTTACTATTATAAGCATTTTTTAAACCTATGTAAACAAATGCAAAACTACATGGTGTTATTTAGGTTCCATATTATTCCATTAGGAGAAATGGTAGCCATGTCATTTAGAACTACATCTATTAAAAATTAAGTTTCCATTTTATATTTTACTTTTCATGTCTAGATAATTTTCCATGCATATAGAACATGTTTGAACATATGATAATTGATATATTCTTTAACAAATATGCTTAGGTTTATATATAAAGAGATAATTATAAAAACTATCAACAATAAATGTGTATGCCTTTCTTTAAATATCATGTAATAGAGAATCAACATGTCTATCCTTTGTTAAATTATTTATTGTTTGAGATAATGAAGCTTTAACAATATAAAAAAATAATTGATTTTTTAGTTAAGGTTTTCGTATGAGTGCTTTGGATCATACCATATATGAATTTCTTAGGAAAAGGCTTAGTACTTGATGAACAATTACACATCACATCTTGAGAAAATTTTAATTTTAATTGGGTTTCTTTATTTTCATCTACACAAAGTGTTGCATGATTTTAAATTATTAAATGTATATCTATATTCAATGGATGGTATATTTCCATTTTGTGATTATTTATAATATATTTATGAATTTGGTATCATTGGCATTGTTGTTATTTGATATGATATTTATTTTTCTCATAACTCTCAAACCATTATTCTTTAATTTGAGGAGTAGGCATATGCAAATTTAATTTCACACATAAAAATATGTATTTAAAATGATGTATAGTCCACAATAGTTAACAATTTAAATATCAATTATTATTTTATCAATTTAAGAAAATTTATTTAGAATATATGACTAAATGAGGAAAATATGAGCAACATATTCACAATTCAAAAATCCCAAAATATATAACTTCCAAGAAAAATTTCAATTATTTATTGTATTTTCATAATGTAACAAACGTAATTAAATTTCAAAATTTTTATGTTAATTTTAAATTATGTAAAAAATTGAAAGTTCAAGGCATGCATTTCAAAAAAAAGATAGCCATTTTTCAAATTTCCATAAATGAAGGTACAATAATATTATATTAAAATGTAATATAAATACAAGATACACAATAAATGTAATAATACACAATGTAACATTAATTATATATTAAAATTACAATAAAAAAATGTAAAGACATTTAAAAACATTTAAATTAAAGTAATTAATGTACCCATTTATTTAGTTTCTATAAATATAGACACAAATATTATTTTAAAATTCAATATAGCTATTTGGTAAAGGTAAGAATAAAAAAAAGTAACATTAATTTATCATTATAATTATAATAAAAAATATTAGTTTTTATTTAAAAAATAATTAAGTACATTAAATAATATATGACACCCCATTTATAGAAAAGTATGTAGATTATAAAATCCATCACAAAATGGTAACAACCATTTGAATGAAAACTCATCAACTTGTGGAAGCATAATGTTTGAATCTCTCTAGATTAAAAATGGCATATTTAACCTATTTTCCACCATTTTAGTTTTATTTTTTATTGATAATGTGGAAAAAAAATATTGGCCAACAACACAGTCAATGATTTCCTTAGTTGAGTTATCATCCACAGTTGAATCCTATGATCGATTATGTATCTTCATCTAAGGCAATAACTAGTTTTAACTCACCAGTTGCATCTATTATTGATAGTCAATAAAATAATTATAATCACATTTTGTGATATCCATATTACACTTAGCACAATATCAAGTAGAATATTGTTTTATAACATTTTTCTCTTACAATGTCTATCACCCACCATATGCAAAAGGGCAAGGTAAAATAAATTATTCATGATGACATTTGTCATTGTTTCTTCTAACAAAGACCATTTTATTTTTTTATAATTCAAACAATAAAAATTTGATGGTCAAATTTGTTTGAGGTTAAAGGTATTCTTGTATCAGTGAAGGTTAGGGAAATTTATATTTTTTATGCGTAATTCAAGAATAAAACTTTTTAGTCTCCATTATTACAAGTTTTATAAATTATCTATTATAGGATGCAATCTTAATGGTAGTTCCATTAAAATCATATGTTCAAGTTTTTTTCATTGCAATAATAGGAAAATTTTTCCCATAAAGAAGTTCATCTTGTTTGGCACTTAATGTTACAATAATACTATTCCCTCACATGTGTTATATTTACACTATTTTATTTGTACCTTATATCCATATTTTCAATGTACAATGGAAGAAAGAGAGATAAACACAACAACACTAATAATGTCCACCATACATTTGTTAGGTATGTCTAAAATCTTACTAATGTTTTTGAAATGGAACAAATGAGCTAGTATGCTTTATTTTTCTTCATTAAAAACACTCATTTTCTGTGACAATTTTAAAATTATCTTACATGGATGATTAAAATGATTATACAATGTGTTTTCTTCACTTACTCTTCCTTTTGATAGCATACAAATCCTTACATATTCAATCCGATCATAAAATTTGTTACCAACATCATTGAACAATGTCACATATATTTTCCCTCTTGAATTGTCAATAAAATCAAACCCAAAAAATCTTCCATGTTTTTTTATCATCATAGTCTCAAATAGAAAATTTTGCAGTAATCTTCTCTTTACCAACTAATTTTATTACTAATTATCAAATATTTTATAGGAAAAATATATTCTATGATAGATTTTCCCATGTTATAGCTATAAAGATGGTTGGTACACAAGTGTTTCTCTGCAAAGAGGTCTCTATCGATGATAATGCTAACTATAACTGATTGTTATATGTATTTTATATGTGTATTGGATTTTCAAACTTGTCATGTTGGATGTGATCTTTTCTAATTACCAGACAATAATAGTTCTATTCACATGGATGTGTGGAAATAAATCCAAATAAAGATATGTAACTTGTGTGCAAAAGAGAGTACAAAATTAAAAGCATGCATCTCATCTTTAGTCAGCCTATATACAAATTTGGTAATATGCATAATGTATCCTTATTAAATATCATCAAGCACAATACAAACACTAATGCTTATTAGAAATATAGTTTCATGGAGGTTCAACCCATTATAAATTCCAACATGATGCCATTTTTTAGTAATTGAATTTGAATGATTAGGGGCAAAAATAATATTTGGATAAAAGGTTTGATTTTAGTGTCTCTTTTAAGTTAGAAAAAATGGCATTATTTGTTAAAAATTTATCCATTATTTTAATTCAACACTTTAAAATCAAACACTACAAAAAAAGGAAAAATACATTAAAAAATAGTATTTGAAAAAAACACAATTTATCAACTAGGTTGTAGTCCAACAATAAGGATGATGGTGTAAATGGTGTTTCCTAGCTATCCACCAAGGTACATATTCTATGAGATATCAAAAGGGATTAGTTCAGGATCATGTCCCAAGCAAATTTGGTGGAATGGATACCCCTTATTACTTGGCACTAATCCAAATAAGAATTATGTATACCTAATATGTGTAAAATTAGGGTTTCAATATAGAAAATATAATTTAAATATAAGTAAAAAATCATTTTTTAAAAATTGAAAAATAAAAAAATAGGAGGAATATGCCTCTCAAGGGTTAAAAAATGACTATCATATAACAAATCTACTATAAAATAATAATTTTAATTATATTTATATTTTGGTTGATTGGTTCTTGTACATTGAAAATACTATTTTATCAGTTTTATGCCACTTTTCAATGCAAAAAAAATTATTGATTCAACATGTGTCTCAATAGTTTATGGTCTTATACATGATTTTAATTACATGTTTATTTGATAGAGTAGTTATCCTTTTTTATATCAATATTTTTGTCAAGTGACTAATGTTGTCTTATATTTTTTAAAATTTATAAAAAAAAAAATACATTAAAAATGACCTATAATCATTTAAATGCCTATAATCAAAAAAAAAAATTACTTTAATTTTTTTTCTTTCTATTCTCTATAAATTTTTCATTCAAAATCAAGACAATATTTGACGACCTTTTGATTTGGATCTATGATCCTCATTTTTTTCAATTTATGTTTTGGCTCATTTTTACAACATAATGGGGACTATCATACACAAGGCCAAAACTTATTGAGAGAACCCAATAGTATGAATATAGATGGTAAACTATGTTCATTTATATCATCCTTAGCCAAACTTTTAGCATAAGTTTAGTCTCTAAGATTGTGAGTTTACAAAGCCTACAATATAAATTTTTTATGTTAAATTTTGATTTATTTAAATGTTCTTCTCTTATGAAATGTAGCATTGTCAATGTTATGATGTTGAGTGATTTTTTTATCCTTAAACATGTTTTCATATCTTCTTATAGTTTATGTACAATACAATAATTAAATTATTAGGTATAATTACTTTCAACTTTATTATACAAATTATTTTACCCTAGTTTGGCTCTAGAAACCTTGATAAGATATAAACTAGTATGTGAATTTAGATTAATAAATATGATGTTTAATCAAGAATCTGAATATAAAATCTTAAAATAAATTGTAATGATTTGAAAAATGGAATATGTTATATTTATTAATTATAAAAAATGGACAAGTGATTTTTAATTGATTGTTTGACTGTACTAACTTCTAAAAATGGAAAATAGACTAAAGTAGGCATGGGATTAGTCAAGATTTGTAACTATGTTTCTAACTACAAAGGTATAATTCTATTAGTTTTGGGTCATATTGACTATTGATATTGACATGTAGTGTTTGATAGTCGCTATGGAAAAAAGAGGGTATGTGACTATATGGTCACCATTTCCTATATTTGAAAGCTTTATTTGTGTGATGTCGAACTCTAATGATACATACAACTCTATAAATTATTATCCTTTAACTTGAAACCCTAAGATGGATTTTTAGGACTAGAAAACTATGAAAATTGGGAAAGTGTAATTGGTTAAGCTAACCCCAATCACCCATGTTGAGAATTTATCGTCACCTACATATATAATACTCCAAGGAGTGAAATAAATCAACACATATCTCTCCCACTTAGTGTGATTATACAATTGTTTTCCTTTGCTATATGAATGAAATTACATAGTTGGATTTAATAATTGATAATTCTTACTTTAAATTAGCTTCATTATTCTTTAGACTTGGTTGTGGGCTACTCCTAGTTACTGGTTTAAAAATTGGGAAGAATAATTAGTGTTGCTCAATGTGCAATAATGTATAGATGTGTAACAGATAAAATACAAACCCCCTATCAAGTGAGGCCTTTATTTGTATATATGAGTCCAATTGGGTATCTTTTTATTCCACAAACACACTAGTAAGATGGGCCAACCCTAGGGAAAAAATTATTTTAAAATTTATTTGTTGTTAGGAGAGGATCATTATCATCATGCATAGGTCAGTATTGAATGGAAATATAGACCTTGCATAATGGTAGTGACCCATGTATATGAGGACTCAATTGAAGGTCTAGGGATATATATGAGATGATAAGTTAGTTTTCACATAATATAAGATTCATGCATGTGTTTGATAGCAACAAAAATTCAACTTATAAAGTAGCATGTAGGTGTGAGATAATGGTGGGTTAGGACCATACTTGTGTGTGAAAGTCATACATGGTAAATGTATGTAAATATTTTCATTGTCAAGTACTTGATTTTATATTTTAGTATATTCAAATCCCCCCCATATTATTATAGTAATGGAACTGATAGAGTAAAATAAAAATGTATACCTAAGTGTGTACATCAAACTTTGTCTTTGGTAAGAAGCTCTAATTGTGCAAGTCACAAAAATTAAAATTTACAAAAAAAGGTATTCAATTTCCATAAATTGATTTTTTTAATTTAAAATTTTAATTTTAAGATCAAAGGAGTACATTTGTGTGTTGATAAAAACCATGATTCCTTTGTAACTTATTGGAGAAGATGTTTCCTTTTTAAAGCATTGGTGAAAGGTGTTTTATGTTGAATAACTTTGAGGCTAGTTCCTCATGTTAAAACATGGATAAATTAAGGGTAATCAAACCCAAATTTTGTGTAACTATGAAATCCATTTTTTTTGGAAGACCACATGACCAAACCCTCGTACATGTGTGCAAAATAACATGATGTACTAATCAAAATAACTACTCAAATATGATAAAGATGGGAAACACATGATGGGATCACTATAAGTAATGTTATGGCCATTGAGTTTAATTGAACCTCAACATAAATTACCCATAAAAATATGAATCAACCATTGAAAAATGGATTTATATATGTGAGATTTCTCACTACTCAGAGAAGATTGAAATAGTGGTTGCAAATTGACAAATGTAATAGTTCTCATTATAAAATCTGTAAATGTGCATGAATCAATATCATGTACATTTTATAATTTTTCCAACTATAAACTATAATATTATTTAAGTTCATGTCCTAGTTTCATGCATTATGAATCTAAAAGTGTGTATATTTGTATTAACTAGTATCATGCCCCATGAATTTGTACTAGCCAATATAGAATGTTATTTATCTATATGTTGAATCTAAAAACATGTATCTAAAATGTATGTATATGTGAAAAACCTTAAAAAAATTTTAGTATAAAATTTTTACATATTCCCATGCATATGTGCTCAAGTGTGTAAGAATATATACTCAAGTCTCTATAAAGTAAGTGCATGTGCATGGTAGATACCTCCATAATCTATACTAATGTGCTAATATTTTTTTATGTAATTCAACTCATATGATAAATTAAACACTTTGAATATTTTAAATATGATTTTCTATTCATGGGGGTTTGTGCTATGACAAGCCCATTATAATTCACCCCTTTTAAAATGAAGGAATATTTTCTATAAGATACTCATAGGGTAAATTTTAGTGGCCCATATAAAAATGAACCTGGGTTAATTTGGAAATTTTTAAGTTTGTGGTTCTAAATTTTAGAAAAATTTAATGGATTGTGTTTAGGTGTGCAACTGAATTGACATGCAAAACATAACTTACCATAGAAGGTATGCTGATGTGTAACTATACAAAAAATTCATAGATGAATGGTAGTAGTTTTCTTGGATGGAATGCCTTTGTTATTGAATGATAAAAATTTAATCACATGAAAAAAATAATGTTGAATGATAGGTATTATTTTATTTGACATCTATGTTTTTGTTTGATATTATTTTTATCACCCAACAACATTGTTATTACTCAATAATAATATTATCACTCAAAAACATTTATTTCACTTGACAACATAGGTGTCACTCAATAGCATATCTATCATATGATACCATAGCTATCCTATTATAGCTACATTTTCAAATGATAGCCACACTACTAAATGGCATGTTTTGTCTAACAGATGATAATATTTTAGGTGAGTGATAACTATGTTGGTGAGAAACACAAGCACCTATGATTGTATTTATGCATATATGCTTTGGAAATTTAGACCTCAAATGATTATATATTACATATAATGGAAAATAATCTCATATTAACTTTTGAAAAAGTGGTGAATTATATTTATATGTATGAAATTTCTTTTAAATAGTAGGTGAGCTAGCCTGTAAAACTAAATTACACCCATATAATTTAGGTGAATCCACATTGTTCACCACCCAATAAAATAACCAACTACCAATTTTTAAAATCAAAATATTCATGAATTAAATAATAATATCCACTAAAATTTACCCTAGATACTCATCTTAAAATAAAAGCCAACTATATCATGTCATTATAAAGATAACACCATGTATAATTAGGTGAACATTAGAGAGTAAATCATTATACTAATGTATATGTAAATCAAGGCATGTATTTAACATATTTAATTTAGTTCATATAAGTTTAATGTCAATATATATGTATAAATTTATCACATAGTAGTAACCATCACTAAAAAATAACTGAATAAGCCCACACAGTAAAGGTGCATGATATGGATCATAGAACCACTCAATGTTAGAAAGCTTAAGAAGTGAAACAAGATCAAAAATATTAATATTTAGTATCACACATAATTCCAAGGGCCACATGCAAGGGTCATGATGATTTCATATAAAATAAGTCCAAGGTCTACATGCAAGGGAAATAAATATGTTGAAAATAAAGTAGATAAATATGCCATGTCAAACAAGTCCAAGGGCCACATGCAAGGGACATTAAGATTTCACAAAAAAGGGACATAAATATTTCACATAAAATAAGGCCAAGGGATGAACATAATAGACAATTAATGAGTACCCTATCATGAAATATTAATAACATCATTATAAAATAGAAAAATTAAAGAGTATTCTACACCATCCATATGTATCAATGTCACATCCTAGTAAAAACCATATCATTGTAGCATTGTATAAGATGTGAGTAACTAAAAAGACACGTGTAAGCAATATAGATAGTTCATAATGGTATAAAAATATATAAATATATAACCTATGATAGTGAAAATTGTGGAATAAGATGCCCTAGTATTGACATGGCACTCAGTAGAGGAAATTCCAGCATCTATATGTCCATGTGAATTGTATGTGTCCTACATTGCACTAATATAACATGAAATGCATGTGTATGAAAATAATATGCCATGCAAAAAATATGTGATAAATAACTTATGTAAATAGTATAATATAATAATCATGGCATGTTTAGGTCATTTTTTCAAATATTTGAATGTTTTTAAATTTTTGAATTATTTGATTTTTTTGTTTATTTGTGTATTTTAATTATTAAAGAGCTAACTAATGATACAAACAATGGGAGGACCATGGGGAGTGCTTGTATCACATAGTTTTAGGGTCACCTATTATGAATTAAAGGTACCAAAATTAGGCATACATAATCAAATAATAAATCATGTGTTGTATTGTAAATGTCATGAGCCCTTCTCATATAATCCCATGTATGATGGGTAATTATAGAAGTCCTAAGACTCTATAGAGTCCATTTTTTAGTAGGATAATGTCTCACTACATTTTTTTATTTAATATGTTGAATTTTATGTGTTACTAACTGAGTATGCGATATAGGAGATGATGGCCTCTATTACCCCTAAATAACTCTCTAATATGGTTGACACTCAATAGCTAGTTTCCTAGTAGATTCAAATACTCTCCTCTAAACTAGGGGTATAAAAATATCTTGAATATTTTTAACCAATAGATTTATATACTAATAATGTATGGATGCATCAACCAACTATGGTCTTGGTGGGATTGGAGGAGTACATACCACTAACTGTAGAGGATACTCATATGATACACCTATAATTGTGAATACCTTGTTGCATTATATCTCCTTGAGACATCGATGTGGTATATATGATATTTAATGAAGCTTTTGTATCCAAGGTCATACTAAAAACATGAAAATTTCCTTATTACTTTGTATAACTAAGAATTGAGTGGATAGTATGATACAACCCACTTAAACAGGTAGCATTATATATCTAAAGGTATTATATTTTTTCCCATATAATCCCTTAACTATTATTGATGTACCTTATATATCCTATTATGTGTATCCATGGGAGTAAATAAGTTCTATTTTCCAAATATTCTCACTTCACCCATTGTCAAACATGACACTACATATGGGTTGATCATTAATATAAGTTCATATAAATAGTGCATGAAAATTGAATCATCATCGACAATCTCACTATCATGAAATGTGATGATAAAATGTTATACTGAGGTGTTGATAAGTGTACCAATAATAATTTCTACTGGGTGATCATATTTCCTAGGTGGAGGATGCATATAATATGCATAGTTTACTTCTAAAGTATCCTTGGTCTTTATCATATCATGTTTGGTAAATGGTTCATTAAATAGTTTAAACTTATAGTTTTCATTGTGTGTGGTCTATATTCCTATGTGGGTTCTCTCAACTCAACAATATTGTCATCAATAATATCTTGTAGATTATGTCTTAATTTGAAGTATTTTCTCATATAATGTCCTTTAATTTTATGATAGTCATAGTATGCATTGCTATCATAGTTATTTTGTGTAGACATGTTTGGATCAAACTCTTATGGAGGAAGATAAGTGATAAGGTTTAACTCAAGTATTTTATATATAAGTGTATATGGATGTGATGGTAATATAAACAATTACCTCTATGGTGGAGCTGATAATTAAAGTCAAATTAAAGGTTATCATACTAAATTAACTTCCATCTTTGCCTCCTTATTTTTGGAAGTTTGTTTAACCTTGTATTTTGGTTTTCCTAGAAAAAACATTTTTCAGGTAGATAAAGGAGTAGATGTATACTTGAGTTTGTTCAAATCTATGAACTTAACTTTTTTATCTCATATTATGTGACATATCTCATTGAAGGATTTGAATATTTTTAAGATGATTGACTCATGGAGTTATGAAAGAAACCTTTGCCTTACTATGTCTTATAACTCATTTTCATCCATAGTATTATTCATTTTATCAAGCATAGTCTTGTATTGAAGTACATAATAAATGATTGGATCATTATACCCTTGCTTTAGTTTAGAAAATTACACATAATATAGTTTCCCATCAATTTTGATAGTGAAATGTGCTTGAAACTGGTCTACCAAAGGGTGTAATTATCTTACTGATCAGAGGGGGGGGTCATATAACCATCAAAAAGCATATTCCTTGAGACTTCTTGGGAATAACTTGGTTAATAATTTTACATTGTATATATAATCAAAGCATGTTTTGTGTATTGATCAAAGGTGTTATTCTGATCACCTTTACCTTTAAATTATGGAATTTTAGCAGATATAAATCCTACATAGTCACCTATTTTGATTTTCATTGTCAAATAATCAAAACAATAAAAAAAGATCAATGTGCAAGATAAGTATATTTCATATTATTACTTTATAAAAATAATAACTTTTCATTTTATCAATTTATTAAAAATTAGAATAGTTGAATATTGTATATCTTTAACATTTTGATATTTCTAGCTTTGCACCTATATTTAATCACATAATAAAATTCATTTGTTTCTTATAAAAAATAGGGTAAAATAAATATTTGCATCTATATTAGTTACTTTTGGCACTTTCTTTATTGATATCATTAATGTATGAATTATTAGTTCATATTTCAGATCTGAACTTTAATTCCTTTACTTTGGTATCCATGTTTGTGTAATTTGATATGTACTATTATCATATGCCATTTTGCCTTTCCTATATGATTTATTTCTTTTGAATGTTTAAAAACCTTCAAAAATTTATTGCTTTTGAATGTTTAAAATCCTTCTCAAAAAGTAAAAGATAAACTAGAATTATCCTTATTCAATATTTTATTCTTTTTTTAAGCAAGGTTGTCCAAAAAAATCATTGTCCTATAGAATGGTGTATTGTACAACTAATAATGTTCTCATTATATTGAGTATCAAAATTATTGGTAAAATAATATGTCTTGTAATTAAAACTTTTATAAGTTATTAATATCACTCAATATATTCCATACTTTTTATAAATTTAATTATAATTGTATTATGTTGTTGCATGTTATCGATAAAAAAAATCCTTTATATGTGTTATTGACAATTTTATTGGAAACCTATAAATGGGGGGCCTTATAAACTTTAGAAGTCCATAATATGATGTTTTTCATACAAATCCTAAGGTTATTTCCATGAGTCTAAATTTATAGAAACTCAAATCATGAAAATCAAAGATTGAATGAACATTTTAAGTTATTTTGAATCATGGGTTTTGATAAATTATTTTAAAAATTAATGCTCTAATTTATCAAATAATAGTACTAATATATTATTCATCATAGTTTTCCTATGTATTTTGTGTGATCACAAGACTACCAACTAGGAATTGTTAACCACCCATGATTGGGCCTCACTGTTTGTGATAGGTGACACTATTGCATCGCCTATAACCTTTAGATTTCTCAAAATTTTCTAATTCCTTGGATAAATCCTGAGATTTTAAAATGTTGATATATTTCATTATGACATTACATGTATATTTTAAAGCTTAGAAGAATTTATAAGTATTTTGAGTCTCTAAGATCCAAACACACACCACATGGTGTATTTTAGTGAACCCAAAACTCATAGACTTTATAAAAAAGTGTCAATTTGCTAATAGGTCTAAGCTCCTAGAGTCTAATGGTTTTGAGCTTTCATAGTTATAAACATTTGAAACTTGACATATTTTCATCCACCAGAACTCTAGAAGGATTAACATGGTTAGATGATTCATAGTCTAATAATTCTAATATTTCAATTTCTAAATAGGTGACATTTGGCACCTTTTCATTCAATTACAACTTTGAAAGTATAAAAACAAATTCAAGTGTTCAATGGTCTCATGGCCTCAAGTATCCAAGCCTCCAGGTCTCTGAGATCATACCACATATTAGCATCTCATTACTTGGATCCCTCTGGGACATACATAGTTTCAATATCCAAGAAGTTAGGGATCTAAAATTTTGAGTTTTCATAGGCCCAATATTGCTACAAATGTCTCAATCATGTTAACTCGTAACCCCAGAGCATACAAAACATAACTAAAAATCCAAATATTTGTCTAAATAGAGATCAAACAAGTATCATAACTTGAAACAAACATGATTGAGATACACATAAAAAAGGTTGATAATAAATCAAAAGAACCATTTAATGAATAAGTGATAGTTTTCTCAAAAGAGATAACTAGACATGTAAAGCTAATGAAATGTTTCAATTTGGCAAGCAAGTCAACCCACATAAGCTAACTGGCACTTTCAAATTAAAATGGGAATTTAATATAAATTCCATTACTTACATTTATGACATATAAATTCATTAAAGACTAATATTCTAGATTTATATATGCAAAATCTATCTGAAGGGAAGTCATTTTTCCATTACGCTCTTGATCAAGCATTACAATTTTGAGCTTTTGAGCATCCAAGAAGCCCTAATTTTATCAAGTGAGATTACCAAAATGAACCAATAAATTTACAAGAAGAATTAAATCATTCAATCTAAAATAATGTCCTCCTCTTCAAATTAGGGTCATCCTCAAGCTTCTTCCATGTATTCGTGTGCTTCAGGCAAAGAATTTTTAGATACTATGTTTAGAAGAGTGCCCTAGAATACAAATTCCTTCACTACTCGGTGCTAAGGGATGAATTAGAATCTATGATGTTTTATTATATATAAGATCAAATTTATCTAGACAAGAATAAATATTTAGATGACCTAATATCCAATAAATCATAAGGACTCCACCAAGTAGTAGCAAAATTAGAGGTAATGACTTGCATAAACATACTTAGAGGTTTATTTTTTAATCGAACACTTTTTAGGGATTTTATACACATTAGGGAAAAAAACTTATTTGCTTATATTTTAGGTAGGTCATTTGAGAGGTATCTTATGTTTTTGGTCCTTGAGACTGTGTATAACCAAGTCTTGGCCAATATTTGGCTTGAGTAAAATATCGTAGATGGAAAGTTAAAATAATGGTTGGTTCAAGGCCAGAGGATGAAATCAAAGGGAGGGATTCCATCCAATTTTATTATCAATTTTAGACCAAGAATTAGGATATTTATGGCTCTCCTAAATTTATTATATTATTTTATTAATACTATATATGTATAGGTTGAGTGGGTCCTTATTAGACATTATTTTACATATGACAAAATAGTCACCCTAGGAGTGATCATAAATGTCATGTTGAAGTGTAGTCATTAAAATTAACTATTCATGCCTTGTATTTCATTTTGAGGTCACTTTACCCTTAGTATAAAATGTGACCCATATTAAGGGCCCTTTTGATCCACTTTTAGTCACATGGTAGCTACAAATAGCACCCAAGCCTATAGAACACCACATGAGACCCATAATAGCATAATTCATTAGTGATTTAGGTCCCTATAGCCTCTAAAAGGTAATTTGCATCCCATTAAGAGGATTAAGGTTAGTATATAACTATTATTAAGTCACCCTCCTAAGTCATTTTTATCAAAACACTATATAAACACTACTCTCACACTCTTACAGCCTAGGTAGACATTATAAAAAAGAAGTACATAAAAGAAACACTTCACATTGAGGTAAATATCCAAATTATTTAAATATTATATTTATTTATCCCATACATTCAATAATGCATCCCTAGCATAGGTATTCATATATCAAGTGGCCTTGAGGGCATCTTCTCATACATTCACACTCAAGCATTCTAACATTCACTTTCACTTACACCAAGCACTTAGGTGGGAGAACTACATTAGTATTGATCCCTCCATGGAGTATTAGTATGTATGTAATGTGCCTACATATGGGTTTGGATCACACATCCATCACATTAGACTCACTAACAATTTTTTCTCATGGTTTTTATTTAAACCCTTACAAACATGGAAACTTAGGGTTTTTGAAGGAAAATAAAGCTATAAGAAAAAACATTATTTGAAGAACTAAAATTTTGACTAGAGCTGGAACAAGACCAAATCTAAAAAACCCAAAAAAAATTTGAAAAGAGGATATTGGCACCAAAGGAGGACACTAGTTCCATATGGCACTACTATCCAATTAGGTTTCTACTATCCATGAAGGATTTTGGTACTTGGATCCTATTTATGACACCTTGATCAACTTCTATTCCAATTTTTAGCCTCCAAATCATCTATCTCAATCTGTGTTTTTAGATAAGTACTTGTTTACATCATTTATTTCTATTTTTAGAATGGTCAAAATAGGTCAATTATATTACAAAATTGCACATTTCTACCCTAATTTACTATACTTAAACCCTTTAAAAACCTAGGGATTAAAATCCATAATTCTAAAATGTTAAATCATTTGGTGAACCCAAATTACTTTAAATATTGCACAAACCCTAACCTTAGATAACCCTAGGGTTTATGTTTCCATCCTTCTAATACCCATACTCAAATATCTATATTATTTTATTTGTATTTATCATACAATCATGGTAATAATGAAAGATGAATTTTATCAATATTTAATACAAAGTCTTCTAGCTTCCTTTACATGTTTTTTTCCTTTCATTTGGAATGAATTCAAAAATGACATAAACACATATGTACATGATGTTTTCTATCAATTAAAATGTATGTCATATTTCATTGTATCTCTAGTATTTTATTGTCCTCTTATGTGTAATTAAATTAATAAACAAATCCTTACATACATAGAGCATCAATTATAATATATTTTAATGGACTTAATCCATAAATTAATACCCTAACAACCATGTTTAAAGTTTCAATGCCATATCCTATGCATATGAAAGAATATCTTTATCCTCATCATATCCATGAGGTTGATAGTTACTTTCCCTATAACCAAGTCTATGGTATCACTCCTCCATGAGATGATGGAACTTATACTATCTATACTAATGCCCATACTCAACCTATCCATGTCTCCACCTCTCCCCTATAGGGTGTGTGCTTACATGTTCAATCAAAAGAAACCAAGGTTTACACACTTGTGAGACTCTAAGGGATCAAATTATCAATATGAACAAAATAATATAAGAATTATAAAATTAAAACTAATTATTAATTGAAAAAGTTTCATTATTGGAAAATAAAATTACATGTATAAATTCTTCAAAATATGTTATTGTTTAGCATGTATATGCATCTGCACATAGAAAAATTATGCCTAGCACTCTTTCATATCCAAATCATAAAATAAAGATGAGAACTACAATCAATATCAAAATAATACACAAGATGAGAATCAAGACACTCTCTCCCCACTTAAATAATGAAAATCTTATTGTCAATATGAATGAGATATTACAGAGTTTTAAAAATAGACTTTGGGAACAACCTCATGATTGTGCATAGATTCTTCAAGCTAGAATGGAAATAAATAACAAATAAAATTATGGTCAATCTTTTACACTCCAAAATAAAAATATTGTCACACCTACATTTGGGGCAACTTAGCTTTTACAACAACCTATTTTAACTATACAATCTCAAACAATGGCAATACCTCTTATGGTTAGTTCCTCCTTTCCATATGTATAATCCCTTATGCATTAGATTCATTCTTTGTAGGATAAGGTATTAAATTTTGAGAATGGATCTACTAGGCCATCATATGCCTTGGATTCTCATGTTATTTTGCATACACCTTTTTCATATCACATAGAATTAACTCTTTTGTCATCCATATTCATGGCACCTAGGTTTATTGTGTATGATGGTAAGGGTAACCCACCATCTACGAGATTTTGATATAGCATGTTTATATTATGTGTCTAATGATTGGATCCTTAATAATTTTTTCAAATGAAATCTAAAGGACTATACCTTACAATGGTTCTATGATCTTCCAAATCAGTCTATCATCCCATTCTATCCATTGCTAGATATGTTTTTTAGCACAATTTTCAATTAACATCAATGATAAGATATCATATGATTAAGTAACACAATTGAAGAAAAAATACAATGAGACTATTATAGAATATGTCTTGTGATATAAAACTATATTGGCAAAGATGATTATCCCCATGGTAGATAGAGAGATACAAGACATATTCAAAAAAGGTTTACTACAAGCATTACATGAAGCTATCTTGTTCAAGAAGTTTCCAACATTCACAGATTTATGCCACATAGTAAAAGAAAGGGAAGTTAGGCTTATCTCTATAGGTAAATTAAAATATACAAGTGGATTAGAGTAAAATAATAAAAGTTATAATAATCCTCCACACAAAGTAAGGGCCACTAAAAATAAGAGTGATCCAAAGGCCACAGTTAACATAGCTTCATAGTCACCTCCTCACTTAGTTTTATCCTTTCCTCCACAGAAAGTTTTTACCAACCTCAACTTGTTTTATATTAGCTCCTAGAATGAAATTTCATATCTCTCCCTCCCATAAAATAGGTTTATTTGACATGGCCTATTCCAAAACACTATGATTCTAATACATTCTATGACCATCATAGGGCACCTGACCATACTATAAATAGATGTATCGACTAGAAACATAAGATACAGTATTTGATAGAGGCAAACATAATTGATGTGGGAATACCCATAGAGTCACCTAAATTTCAACAAATGGAAGATAAGGCATTAAAAAAAAATTGGATCCATTTACAAAACATGAAACTAATGAGACAAGTGACACTTCAAAGTTTTCACTATACATAACAGGCACATCCAACACCAACATCATATCACACTAATATAGAGGATGCACACCCCATACACAATATCATTACTATGTATCATACTACAATACTAGCTAGACCACAATTACCAATTATAGTTCTGAGCATAGTTTCCATTAGTACACCATAGACTTTAATTGGGTCACTAGTGTAGGTGAGGCCTACTCTTATAGTTTTACCACATGAATAATATCCCATGGATACCTTCATTAGAGATACCCCTACATCAAATATATGTTAGATATTATAGAGGTCCTTCCTCTACCCCTTTCTTTCTAAGATCAATGTTATTAATTTTTTAGGTTTCTTAGCAGAAGGCACCCATACCAACTTCAACATATTCTACTAGATGGGTCCCTAAGACCCCTACAATTCACAAGACACCCTAGTTAGCTTCAAAGATTCCTAACACTACTTCACAGGTAGTGACATCTATATATCACTCAATAAAGAAGGTTTTGGGACCTTAGTTACCTTTTCATATAGCATACATGATTATTGTCACTTTATTTAACATAGGCCACATTGATAGTGAGTCTCCCATGATACTTATTAGTTAGTATGTTCCTCCATTCTTATAAATAGTCTCTTTCACTCTTGTTCCTTTTATATAGTTTCATTTTCATGTTACTTATACATAGATTATATACAAAAAAATACAATATGCCAAAACACAAAAACATTTAAATATTTACTCATAAAATACAAATTATAGATTCTATGCATTGCCATGTTTACACATCTTATACTTTCAAGGTACTAAATATGATAGTTATCTTAGTATAGTTAATTTTTATCACACATAAATGCTTAACTTGTACTTGTTTAGTGTTTTTATATACTTACAGGACCCAAGTCCACTACATAGTTCTAGAGTTTTTACTATCTACCCACTGGGGTCATATAAATAGATACACATGTTCCTCATTTGATACATTCACCCATTTGGGGGCATCCTATACACAAATTTTATTTTCAAGTTGCATCTTCCTAAACTATACATCACAAATTTAGCATTATTATATCTTGACACTGATCATCTTACACCACTCACATTCACTATTCACTATTACAACTCTAGACTCAGCTTATGTACATCTTTGCTCTTGTAAATATTTGAACCAGATTCTCATGAATAATTTCATTTTTATATTTATTAGTTTATACTTGATTATGTCTCTATGATTTTACATATATTAAATTGAATTTTAATATGGCATTGATATATGGCTCTAAGCCACTTATTTTTATTGTATGTATGCTTTGGACATATGCCCATGTCCTTATATGTGCCTCCTTAATTATGTATGCAGACATTTTCACATGTCCTTTCATGTGGCTCTAAGCCAAATTGATTATTGTTTATGTATGTGGACATTTAAAAATGTATTATATGTCTTTCTTTCTCAAATCTATTAACATGTGCCCATGTCACTTGTATTGTGGACCCTTTGCCTACTTTGCATGCCTTATTTGTGTTGTATGTATGTTTTATTCTATGCATCATGTCTATGACACTTGCCTCTTGATTTTTACACACTTTAGTTTTAGATGACATGATGGACCTCATGCATCTCCCCTTCCTACTTGGGTGTCATGATGGACATCATGACCCATCCCCCTAAGTAATTACTCAGTTATTACTCAAATTGTTTGCTCACATACATTGTTATATTTGTCTTGACAACCTTGTGAATTTTAGATCTAAAATACATCACACATTACAAACTTTTGCTTATATTATCTTACATTCTAATGTTATGTATGCACATTATATTGGTTTATTATGAAGGTATCATATATGCTTCAGATAACACATAATTTTTAGAGCTTCTTTTAAGGTCAATTCTTGCACATGTTCAATAAATCCCATAAAAAGAGGGAGAATTCATATGGGTTTGTCAAAAAAATAAGGCTATTTGAATGCACTCAGAGTATATTTTTTAGCACATAGGTACATAATCCAAAAATCAATTTTAGGAAAACATAGTGGGAAATAGTGACATAGAGACCAATTTTAATTGCACAAAAATTAGAATAGGTGGACATTAGCACCCAAATTGGGACACTATCACCACATGGTGATATTTTCCAAGATATGGTGATACTTTCTAGTAGCCTCATTTTTAAAAAATTATAGATTGTCTAGAAAAGTATGGTAGGTGCAATCCATGTTTTCATAGGTTCAATTATAGATTGCCAATGTTAGCTCAGTTTAACTCAGATTCATACTTAGTTGTTCATATTGGGGGAATCATGTATGGCATGATCATTCCCATTTTGATTTTAGATACTTAGATATATATTATTACAAATCAATCCATAATCCATATACTCATTTATCATATTTGGGGGCATGTGCATGGCACATTATTTCTATATGCTCACTTATACACTAGTTGATTAGATGGAATAACAAACCCCATGTCATTATATATGTCAAACATACCAAACACCATGTTCTAAGTTACACACTAGATTCATTCCTTACTCCATCTATAGTGGTTTGCATTCTTGAGTGGTCCAAAGTTGCCTAATATTCCTGAGTGGCCATAGAGCTGACATATATAGTTTTAATTATAGTTACACATCTTTAGTTACATCATATAGTTTCTATTTTAGATGTAGCTATTATACATGGATAGGCAATGATGGAATCATAGTCTAATTATGTTCTTGATCTACCTACATGAGAGTGTTAGACACACCATCAGTCAAATTCAATCTATTCATAGGTCATGACCCACCAAATAGAGGTGGGAAATTATGGATTCAAAATCAAATAGAGTTATTGAGGCACCCACACATGAGGAATGAGTAATATATCAAATCATTCCATATTATTAAATGATTTATCATTATCTACTTGCACACACATAGGTTGTCATTAGGTTTATGCATTGGTTCACATACTTATATATGCAATGGAACATGATTCACATACCTAGATCTAGATTCACATACCTTGCCTCATAGGTAAGTATAGGTACACTTCTTTTTATTTTATCCTAGTCATTTAACTTTGATACATTTATAGATCAAAGTGGGAGAATGTAGTCATTAAAATTAAATATTGATGCCTTGGATGTCCACTTGAGGTCACATTAACCTTGGTATAACACTTGACCCATTTTAGGGATTATTTTGATCCACTTTTAGTCATGTGGCAACTAAAAATAGCACTCGTGCCTATAAAACACCACATGAGACCCATATTGGTGCAATTCATTAGTGATTTAGGTCCTTACATCCTCTAAATTTACATATCCCTAAAAGGATTAGGGTTATCCTAGACATATTTTTAAGACATCCTCCTAAGTCATTATTATCTGAATGTTATATAAACATTACTCTCACACTTTTACAAATTAGGTGGACATTATCACAAAGAAGCACACAAAATTAATACTTCACATTGAGGGAAAGTTCCCAATTCTTTAAATATTATATTGACTCATCCCATACATTCAAAAATCTAGTCCTAACATAGGTATTCATATCTCAAGTGACCTCCAAGGTATCTTCTCATACATTCACACTTAGGCATGATAGCATTCACTTGTACTTGCACTAAGAATTTAGGCAAAAGAATCACATCAAGATTGATCCCTCCTCAAATTATTGGTATGTAGATAAAGTTACCACATAGGGGTGTGGACCACTAGTCCATCACATCAAATCCATTAACCCTTTTTTCTCATTGTGTTCCTTTAAACCCTTATAAGCATGAAAACCTAGGGTTTTTATAGGAAAATAGATATATATGAAAAATTATTGATTAAATAGACCTAAAATCCATACAAAGACTTGAATAAATGACTAGATTTCCTATGGAAAGAAGGACCACATGACTTGAGGATGAATTATTGATGTTGCAAAGTTTTTGAAACACCTTAAGCTAGCTTAAAATGTAGATTGATTGATCTTTTAGGGATAGGTCTAAGGTTGTAAATGGAAGGATTCAAATAGGTTCCATATAGTCTAAAAAATTTAGGGTCATGAGAAAGCTTGCACATGCCTCAATAGTTCATTCGAGCCTTCAAAGATCCAACAATAGTTTCATAAATAAGTCTAGAAGAGCCTACAGGCCAAAAATATAAAGTGTAAAACCTTTTATTTGGATAAGTTATATTATTGTGGATATTTTTATTTGGCTAAATGTTAATGTTTTGGAGTAACTACTAAAACTTCTTCTGAGAAAATTGTTTTAGGTTATTTAATTAAGTATTGGGAATTGTTTTGAACATTTTATCTGAGATAAAAATCCTAAAAAGTAAGGTCTTTCAGATATTTTATCCACAACAAAGGAGCTAAGTGTAATTGTATTGGGAAAATTTTCTTAAAGACCTAATTTTTTCTAGATAGTTTGTCCAGAACAAATGTCTCGATATAAAATTTTCAAGGAAAATAACCCGATGCAAAAGTTTTGAACATGCAAATTCTTTCAAGGAAATTGTTCTACAATAATTTTCTTGAATACATAATTACATTTGCCAAAAAAAAATTGGTAATGTTGATCTATTAGGGTGGTGATAAGTGCACAAACATCAAAGTAAATCTCAATAGTCATCCATTAGAGTCTAAGGATTGACGGTCATGTAGACGTCATTGGCATTACTATGAACATCAATTTATATTCACATAGACATCATAGTTGGGTTTTAAGGAATAGTAATTTGCATTCAAAAATCATCAAAAATTCCCTAAGTGAATGTGAGCTTAGAAAATATTGAGATCTTGGGTATCTGAACAGAGATCAAATGGCACAAATGTGAGCTGGGGTCAATAAGTTAATAAGCCCTCGTAGACAAGTGTAAAGGTGATAAATGGTGAGATCTCTAGATTTAGATATAATAATGAGGATAAAAGATATAAAATTAAATGTAACTCAAATTAAGTATGACTCCATCACATGTTACAAGCATAAAAGCAAATAAACTAACAATGGATCCTAAGTGTAAATACGAGGCTACCAAGTGGCACTAGATCTAATAGAGTTAACAAGTCAAGGATAGATTAAATGGCATGCAGTCATTCATAATAAGTAGGGTCAATGGTGAAAATGATTCAATAGGTAAAAAAATTGAGTCATATGGTTGATGGCCAATAAAAAAAAGTCAGCTTAAGATGTTTTTTATGAAAGTCAACAAGGCAGTTTTTTACTAAAGCAAGTAAGATCATGGAGTCAAGTTTGAGTCTAGATCAAGTTAAAATAGAGCCAAAATTTTGAAGTATTCCAAAAGGGAAGACATATAAACTTCAATTAATTCATCACCATAACTAGCTACATGAAAGTGACCCTTTCTCCACTCTTGCCTACCATGATAAACTAGTAAAGAGTAGTTAGTGCCATGACAAAAATATAACAGATTGATTTGATGGTTGCAACTACATTGATGCTAGAACCTATCTCAAAAAAAAATTATCCCACCATTACAACCATAAATAATTATTAGTGAAATAATAATGTAATGGTGTAACTAATTGAATGTGACCTGGATCAATCAAGAAGTTTGAATGAACATAAATGTAGAGGTAGTTGTAACTAAAGTTCAAATAGAGTTGTTCTTTTTTTAATTCATTTTTTAAATACTAAAATCCCTCTCTCTTACTCCCCTTTTATATAAATATGGGTTTTGATCTATTATTTAACATCCCTTAGGCTGGTATGACTAGAGTCTACAAAAAATTATATTTTGTACCTCTTGGAGTAATGAATAAAGCATTTTGTAGTTGTTTACCTTTAATTACTTAGTGTTTTGTATTAATTTGATATAAAAAAGTGGTTCCCCTTGACTTTTCATGTCCAATTTCAACCTAAGTAATAATAAACTTTCCTTTTAGGTCATTTAGCATTTCTTAATGTTGATGTCTTAGGTATAGAGTGGACTGTTGACTATAAGTACTTTCAATCAAGCCTTACCCTTATTGCCCTCCATCTTAAGTCCATAAAATTGACCTCTAAATGAAGTAATTTTTCTTGGAAAACATTTCAAGTATTTCATTAGTTCTATTCATATCTTATTACTATGATAATGATTTTAATCTTAAAATTAGATATTTGAACATTTGGTGCATCACCACATGTTAGAATAGGTTTTAATTTATACAATCCCTTAACTCTTTTCACCCCAACCTGTTTAAGTCTTAGAAAAAGAGGTCAAAAATATCATATCTGATGAACTAGCCTCATTAAAAACCTTAGAGGTTTGATCTAGATATAGGAATCCCACAACCTTAGATTATTCCCATGTTAATCTAGGTATGAGTCAAACTTGAGTAATCTGGTATCTATTAGTGCTATCTGGATAGCTAACATTAACACTCCTCTTTAAACTTTATTTAGGGATATAAAAAAGACAATAATGGAGGAAATATCACTAAATATCCCCCTTGATGAGATCTTCCTTCAATCCTAACTTGTTACAAAATAATACAAATTTTTCTTTACATAATGGCTTAGTGAATATATCAGCCATTTATTCTTTAATAGGACATAAAGAGAGAAAAAATTGATTATCTTCAAGAAGTTTGCATTGAAATTGATGTTGAATTTCAATCTACTTAGACCTTACATGGAAAACCATAGTTTTTATTAAGGTAATAGTGCTTTGATTATCACCAAAAATTAGAGTAGCTAAATGTTGAGGGTGGTGGCCCAAATCTACAAGAAGTCTCACGATTTAAATAACTTCATTTACAGCATGATTACAAGATTTATACTTAGATTTTTTTAATATAAAGATACATTGGTATGTTTTTTATTATTCCATGAAAAGTGTTGAAATTCAAAGAAAAAACTAACCACTTGTGGATCTACAATCATTAGGATCATCGAACCAATAATAATATGAATAACCTGCCAACAAAAAATTATTATTTGAGGTATAGTTGATTATAAAATTTATATTACCTTTAATATAATGACTAATTATTTTATAATATTTAAAATGAGTTGCTTGAGGTTTAGATATAAAATGGGAAACCAATCCAATATAAAAAATATATCAAGATGAATATGAATAAGATAATTCAAACTTCCAACTAATTATCTATAAAGAGTTAGATAAATAATTTTATTTTCCATGTCACTAATTCTTTTATCACCAAGTACACAAGGATTAGAAACAGGTTTACAATCTAATATATTAAACCTAGATAATAAGTCATATGCATATTTATAATGAGAAATAGAAATGCTATCTTTTTCTTGACAAACTTGAATGCCTATAAAGTAATGTAATCAACCCATATAAATTATTTTAAAGTTATTAATCAAACCATTTTTATTGCAAGAAACCATTAAACTATTATTACCAGTTATGATTAAGTCATTAGCATCCAAAATAATGATAACTATGCCATTTGGAGTGTTTTTGACAAAAAGACTAGGATCATTAGTGTAGACATCCAATTCCTAACACCCTTTGTGTTAAAATTATCAATCTTACTTGAATTGCATTCAAATGTGAATTTTAGGTCAAAATCCATAAAACACCCTAAATGGTTTGAACTTGTCACTTAAAAGTGCTAGTTTAGGTCAAAGTATCCCTAAATAGGGAAATGTATTTTATGAGCCAGCTAACTTTGATCAAATTATTTTAAGACAAAATGACAATTTCACCATTTAGTGCTCTGGATCACTCTTTTCTTCTAATTCATTGGTACACATCATGTACCTTTGTTATTTGGTTTTGGCAACATCCTAAATGGGAATATAACTCCAATGCATCTAACATTGCCTTCTAGTTCTTCTCCAGACAAATTATGAACCAGTAATATGACCTTTTGACCATTTTGATTAATTATGAACCAATTTCCAAAGAATTTAACTAAACTTGATTAAACTTAATTAACATAATTAATCCAACTTAAGAGCTTAAGTAAGAATTCCATAGATCTTTTTGAATATCTCATTATTGGAAATTGATTTTGAATATCTGCATCACCTAGTGACATCATCTATGGGGTGGCATCCATCAAGCCATAAGTGCAAAAAATATTAGTATTATGGGTCACCCATGTCTAGTTAATGCCTCCCATGCCTATTTAATACTTATTTATCTTGAGGATATTTGTGATTTTAATTCCAAATATTAGGATTATTCATGACCACACATCTCATTCTTGAGATAGATGGTCATGGTTGATCTTGACCAATCTCAAAAATATATAAATAGAGAGGCTATGGACATGAATTTTAACCTTGATTTATGCAAATTTATTATGCAAAATTATCTCCACAATCCTTTGCAATAAATCATTAAAATTAGTTACAAGCTTCATTGATAGGCTAGTTTAGTGATTTGGAATCATGAGTCTAGGTTTTATCGAGTGTTCTTGATACATTTGAGGAGTTTTCCACCTTGGTTGACAAAGACAAGGATGCTTGATCAAGGGATAACATGCTTTTGAGCCACATGGGTATGGTGAATCCCTTTGGGAAGGTAATATGATGTTTGTTTCATTTCATTTATTTCTTTCTATCCTTTGTAATTACCATAGGAATATATATGCTTAGTTAGTTATTTAGTTATGAATTTTGAATTAGTTATGGACTAATGTTTGACTAACTTGATTGATGAAGAACAAGAGCTGGACATCCTAACATTCTATGAAGAATATTTGAGAGGCTTCATGAATATAAAGTCTGCTTGAGTCCTAAAAAATGTGTCTTTAAAGTCACATCAATAAAATTTCTAGGGTTCATTATATCATAATAAGGGATCAAATTTGACCATATAAAGGTCAATGATATTATAGAAATGCCTCCTCCAAACAATCTTAAATAGTTGTGAGGTCTACAAGGAAAGATCCAATCTATATGCAAGTTCATTTCTCAATCGGTAGATAAGTGCCACCCATTTAACCATCCCTTAAAGAAAGGGATAACATTTGAGTGGGACGAATATTATCAGATAACATTTTTAAATCTTAAAACATACTTGGTTAATCCACCAATCTTACGGCCTCTAACAGAAAGAAAGCCACTACTTCTTTATATATCAGCCATAGAACATACAATGGGGGCACTTTTGGCTCAACATGATTATCATGGTAAGGAACACATTGTTTATTATTTAAGCCACACATTGGTATCCTATGAACATAATTATATGCCTATTAAGAAGTTATGTTTAGCTATGGTGTTTGTCATTCAAAAATTGTGACACTATATGTTAAATAACAAAACTATTATCACAGCTATTGGCAATTCTATTGGTCAATATGTCACCTCAGATCATATAACTAGAACTAAGTCCAGATGTGTGTATGCTACACTCTATGTAAATTTTGAAATAAATAAGACTCTCCCTATGTGCATTGAGCTTAACTCTAAATATGGAACCTGGACTCAGCCAATTACTTATGAGAATGCTACCACTTTCTATCAAATATGTAATAGGAAGGGACATCTAATGACACAATGTAAAGTGAAGCAAAGGGGGATGAAAGAGGATTCCCAGAATGTAGAGGAGGAGCAAGAAAATAGCAAGTAGGAGATAGAGAATAATGTCAAAATTCCTGACAATACAGGAAAAGGAGAGAAGGGGAAGGGAAAGGAGGCTACCCCTAATAGTGAAGGTGAAGTCATCCCAAAGGAAAATATAGGATTAAATGATAGTCATAAGGCTACAGAAGAAGGAGAGGAGGAGAAGAGAAAGGAGGATATCATCAGTAGTGAGGGAAAAGAGGTCCCAAAGGAGAATATAGTATCTGATGACAATCACAAGGCCACATTTAACATAGTCTACACTTTAGAAAAATAGACTAATATGTTTAAGGAAGGGGTAGGAGGGGACCTTTTGCTAAAGGAAGTCAATGAAGATGAAAAATTTTCAAGGATTGGATAGGAAGAAGTAACACCTGAAATTCATACTCAACAAGTACCAGATCAACAGTCAAATACAAACATTTTCTATGCTCTGGAAGATGGAGGCCAGTTAGAAAACTACTTGGCAATAGGGGTAGTAGGACAAGATGGCAGAAATGAACAAGAAGAATGCGTTACCCCAAATAAAAAGATTTGGAAAGGTAAAAACTATGCAGATGTTGGTATTGAGCCCAAACAAGGGAGGCCAACCCTAAGGGAAACAAGACAAAGAGAGATTGCTAGGGAGATTGTCAGTGGAAAATAGAAAACACTAGAGTCCCAACCCTCCAAACTCTCTAAATGAGAATATTATCATGGAATTTGAGGGGATTTAATAGTCCCTCAAATTAGTTTGAGGTTAAAAACTGCATTTTAGATAATAAACTAGATATTCTATTACTCCAAGAAGTCAAGATGAAAGAGGAGAATTTTGCAAAAAATGTTGACTATATATGGCCTAAGGCAGCTTTTTGTATTAGTCCTGCTGAAGGGGCTTCAGGAGGGATTGTCACTATGTGGAATAGTGCTAAAATCCAAGGATCTCTTATGGCCCATTATAAGCACTTTTTGATTACCAATTTTTCCCTAAATTCCTTAAACTGGACGTTGGTAAATGTTTATGCACCGAATAACAGAGCTTTGAGATAGAAATTATGGATAGACTTGAATAGCTACAGGAATAATCCTCAAAATTATAAATGGATGTTAGCCATATATTTTAACACACCTTTATACCCTTCAAAAAAATAGGGTGGAATTATTGATTACTCAGACAGCATGTTTGACATTGCTGAATTCATCAATAATTGGGGATTATTGGACATAGAACTGCATAACCAAAATTTTACTTGGACCAATAGAAGAAGAGGAGATCAAATGATTCAAGTTAAATTAGATATATTTTTTGATATCAAGCAATTGGAATGATTATCAAAATATGTAGGTGGAGGCTCTACCTAGAACCATGTCCGACCACTGCCTGATTATCCTCAATTGGAGAGATCAAGGACATCACGAACCTCCTCCATTCCATTTTGAAGCTATTTGGATTAAACACAAAGGTTTTAGACAAATGGTGGCTCAATGGTGGAATATTCCCATTCAAGGTACTCCCATGTTTAGAATAGTCAAGAAACTCTAGCACATTAAACAAGAAGTTCATGGCTGGAATAGATATAGTTTTGGGCAGGTTTTCCATAAGAACAAAAATATAATGGGAAAACTCAAGGCTATTCAGCAACTGATTGATCAAGGGGATGACTATGAGGGTACCTTAGAAGAAGATAATAGCCTATCTTCAGAATGGAAGAATCTAATGAAAAGGGAAGAGGTTTTCTGGAAACAAAAATCCCATGTTCAATGGCTTAAAGTGGGTGATAAAAACACTACTTTTTTCATCCCTCAGCTATGAAACATAGAAAAGCCAACTCAATAATTAAACTTGTCCTAAATAATGGAGATATTATTACAGAGGATAATGAAATAGGGGAGCAAGCCAAGGTGTTTTTTCAGAACCTGCTTATGGAAGAAAACAATAATGATTGAATTGATAGATCTATGAGTCAATTCATTGATAAAATCCCTTGTTTGATAACAGAAGAAGACAATCTAGAAATGTTAAAGCCTGTATCTGATGAAGAAGTGCATGTTATTTTATTCTCCATAGGTGCTTTTAAAGCCTCAGGTCCTGATGACTTTCCTCTTATATTCTTTCAAGAATATTGGGAGATTGTTGGAATAGACCTCATGACTGCAGTTCATGCTTTTTTCAGATCTGGAAAACTTTTGAAACAAGTCAATAATACCTTCATTGTACTTGTTCCTAAAAAATCTCAACCTTTGCACCTTACTAATTTTAGACCCATTAGCTTATGCAACACTGTGTATAAGATATGTACTAAATTGTTGGTTATGAGAATTCAACCCTTGCTTGACAAAATTATTTCTCCTACTCAAAAAAGTTTCATCTCAAGCAGATAGATTCTTGATGCTATGATCACCACTCATGAGACTATCCACTCCATGGATAAGAATAGAATCCCTGGGATGGCCCTCAAGCTTGATATATCCAAAGCTTATGATAGAGTCTCATGGACTTTTCTATTCCAAGTGATTAGAAAATTTGGGTTTAATGATAAATTATCTTGCTTATTATGGAATGAGGTCTCTTCAAATAAATTCTCAGTGTTGTTTAATGGTGATCCTAGAGGGTTTTTATCCTCCTCAAGAGGAATTTTTTAGGGAGACCCTCTTTCCCCATACCTATACATCATTATGGCTGAGGCACTAGGAAGATACATACAAGCTGATATAGTTTCAAAAAAGCTAGTAGGCATCAAACCTGCCTATTCCCTTCATCTTATGGTTATGCAACAGTTTGTGGATGATACCATCTTATTTGGCATCTCATCAGTGATTGAATCTAGAAGATGGAAGAATATACTTAATGATTATGCCAAAGACTCGAGACAAAGAATAAATTTCTAGAAAAGCAATGTGTACTTCTTCAACACTCCCAATGAACTTAGACATATAATCATTGATATCTTAGATTGTGCTAAGGCTGGCCTACCAGCTACCTACCTAGGTCTCCCACTCATGATCAAAGAGGTATCTTCAGGTTTTTGGAATGGTATTATGGAATGCACTTAGAGGAAACTTCTTGGGTGGAAGGGGGAACTACTCAGTAGTGCTTGTAAGCTACAACTTCTTTGGGCATCCTTGCAAGGTATTCCTACTTACTTCATGTCTCTTTTTAAAATTCTTACATATTTTGCTGAAAAGCTAGAATAGATCCAAAGGAAATTCTTATAGATGGGAATGGAAGACAAATAGAGAATGTCTTTACTCAGACGGGAAAAAGTGTGTCTCCCAAAATCTCATGGTGAACTTAATATAAGATCCCTTAGGAAAATGAATAAATCCCTCCTCTCAAAAGTTAGCTAAAATCTAATTCACAACAATAGTGAGTGGGGGGAAATAAAGTATGCCAAATACATGCATAGCATTGATGATTCCAAATTTCTTCAATAGGCGGGATTACCCCAAGGATCTGTGATATGGAATAAAATGCGAAAAAGTAGAAGTCTTCTCAAACAAGGAATTAGGTGGAAGCTTGGAAATGGCCGGTAGATTAAATTCTAGGAGGATAATTGGTTAAGGGACAAGCCTCTCATCTCCCAAGGAAACTATGGAGAAATTATAGACCTGACTACTTAGTTCTTTAGTGATAGGGTTAGTGATTATATGGAAAATAACAATGGGATAAGGAGCTAGAAAAACCTTTTAGATTGTTGTGTGCATAGGCCTGAGCTTATCCCAAGAATTCAAGGGATCCAACAATGTGTTCAGAAGATCAAAATCCCTCTCTTCCCTCAGGAGGATGAACAATACTGGTGTCCAAATAAGAATGGATCATTCTCTGTCAAATCTGCCTATCATCTACTTACTCCTAAAGCTTAGAATAAGGAGGTATGGAAAAAGGTTTGGAATCATAAACTCATTCCAAAAATTAACTTGTTTTTGTGGGCTGCTTCCCATAACAAAATCCTTACTTAGGACAACCTTTAAAAGAGGGGGTTTACTTTGGTCAATAGATGTTTTTTTGTGTGGTTCTAGAGAGGAATCAGTTTCACACATATTCATACACTGTAAGTTTACCCAAGATTTATGGGGCACAATACTTAACAACTTTGGCATTGAATGGGTTTGCAATTCTAACCTTAAAGAACTAATTCTCAGTTGGAACTCAACTTTCACACATTCATAGATTAAGGAATTATGGAAGCAAGCTCTGCCATGCTTGAGCTAGACTTTATGGAAAGAGCAAAATCACAAATTTTTTAGGGACACTACTAGAAATGTTGCTCAAGTGTTTAACTCCTTTGCTAGGACCATCTTGGAAAGTGTTACAACAGCTCATATTAGTGTTGTGGAGAAACCCCTATCTCAATTTGAAAGTCAAATTTCTCCCAAATGGAAGGTTTTAAACCTTATTCCTAGGCATGATAATTCCAAAATTCTTTAAAGACTTCATACTATATGGATACCACCTAAACCTAATTGGATGAAACTCAATTTTGATGGGGCATCCAATTTGAGTGGTAAATCAAGTGGAGGAGGAATAATAAGGAATGAAAAAGGAGGGATGTCTATTGTCTATGCTGGTGGCATTGGTTGCCAGACCAATAACTATGTTGAAGCTATGGTTTTACTTTGGGGATTAAAGTTAGCTATATCCCTAGGAATTAGAAATTTGGATATTCAAGGAGATTCTAAGTTGGTCATAGATGCCATTAATAAAGCATCTAACATTGGTATCTATCTAAAAGACATCATTATGGACATCCAGTTTCTTTTACAAAAATTTTTCGAAGTTGAGATTATCCACACCTACAGAGAAGGTAACAGGCTCGCTGATGCTTCTACCAACCTTGGTCAGCAATTCTCTAGATGGAGGTTATGGCGACAAGGGGCTCATATACCCCTAAACATTAGAGAGATCATTTAGAAGGAGATGATAGAGTATGAATGATGCACATTGATGACAAAGATAGATTTCGAAGGTCGTCCATGTGGAGAAGGCCATTGTGGATCATGGAAAATGATAACCTTAGTACTTCCTTGATTGTCATGATTAATTCCTTATATCATGAGTTAGAGGTGTGAGAGTCACATCATGAAAACCAAAGGGGAATTATTTTCAAGCATGAGAGTAGATGTCACCACAGTAGGCCATTTTGTAAAATGAGCCTTCACATCTGCATTCAATGCAAATCGAACTGAGGGCTAGTTACTTGTTTGAAGCTCAAGGTGGTAATTGAGAATTTCATCAGCTGGGTCTATAACTATAGAATGGGGGGAGATCATATTCATATTGAAATAGTCTCCTACTACAAATTTAAGGACAACCCATTAGTCTGGCATTACTATAAAGAAGGAGGTATCAGCATGTACTTGGAAATGTTGAATGGTTATGAAAAAAATTTGTCTGAGCAGTTCACAAGATCTTGGTTGAATAGGTAGGTCACTGTGGGGGTATTACCTTTGAAATCTCTGAAAAGGTAATTTCAATGGCCACAAGAATGACCATGCAAGGTTTAAATCTCTAAAGGAAAACAAAAATCATGGATTTGGCTAGTCACAAACTTTTTTTGGGTGAAGGAGAAGAACTCATCCCATATCAAGGAGGGTTCAAGTGTGCCAAACTTCTAGAGCCATGAGATGGTGTTTGTTTCATTCTTATGAAATACTTCACTCTTGAGGGGTGATATACCAGGTTTGATAACTATCACCTTCCTTTGTTAAATCATTTTAGACATAATGCTATTATCAACTTTCCTTTCTACCTACTATCCTCATTAGAACACTCTATCCTGAGGGTGAGAGCCAAAATGGCCAAGAAGCCAGACTTAAAACCTATTCCCCTACACCAGGGGCTTATTTTATGTCTCTATAATTTCCACCTTTCCCTTGAGCCAAACATGAATATCAATGGTGTCAATGAAGACATTCCCTCAAACCCAATTTCTAGTGATGCAATTGATGAATCTTGGGTTTTCCCTGCTCCTACCAAGACCAATGATGCCCCTTTCTCCACCCCTATTATGACCCCTGCTAATAGTCTGAGCTGCCTTGTGAGAAAAAAGGGAAGGAAGAGGAAGGTTGATGGAGAAAAAGGAAATTTTGAAGAGACTAAGGAAGGGACCCAAAAAAATCTAGATGGGGCCATAAGGGGCCAACGTGGCAAACCCCACAAGCCCTCCAAAATCAGTAAGGATGGTTTCCCTTCAGGAGTTTGTAGGTCAGAGCAGATCACTAGAAAACCAGCCCCGAAGATAAGGTTGATTGAGTATTTTAAAAGTGCTTATGATGACAAAACCTAGGATGAATAATATGCAGAGCTAAAAATTCATGAAAACTTGGAGGACACTAGTGGGAAATAGGCTTCTCAGGTTTTTAAGGTAATTGAAGAGTAGGGTGTTGATTCTAAGGGAACTATTGATAATAAGGAGAAGATGCATGTAGAAGAATCTAGTGAGGGTTCAGAGAATGAGAATGACTAGAAAACAAAAATTGGGGCCTTGAAGGATTGCATTCAAAAGTTGGAAAAGGTCTTTTCCAAAGGCCTTCGAAATAACATTCTATTGAATATGACTATGTTAGAAGCGGTGGGTAATCCAAGGAATGCTGAAAATGTAGACAATGAGAATCTTAAGGATATTGTTAATTCTATAGTTATGTAGTTTCATCCTTTCTGACTCTAGTCTTTCCAGTGTTTTGTTTTGCTTCTAACTATGTTTCTCAGTTGTGCCATTGGTTCGATGCTAGCATATTTTGTTTGCTAGACTTCTTATCTTTTTTGACTGTATAGGGTTCGGCCCCTAGTTTGCTGCCTTAATTAATCTAAAATTAAACTATTATTATCACCAAGGTAGATCATCTCAAGTTACTCTTATCTAAATAATCTCTTTAAGGATGCATGGATAAATGGATTATACTCCTCAGTGAGTTTGATATTGAGTACCAAAATTAAAAGGCAATCAAAGGACAAGTTCTTATTGAGCAAACTTGCAAAAGCTCCTATTATGGCCACTCAACCTCTCAACTTTGATATTCTAGATGATTCTATCATGATGATAGAATAAGCATCATAATAACCTAAATAGTTGATACTCTATTTTGATATATCCTTCACCTATCAAGGGTCTAAATTTGGCATATTATTGATCACACCATAAGGGGATCTGATCCCCAGAGCATTCCATATATAATTTCATTATACAAACAATATGGCCAAATATGAGGTATTGGTTATAGGGCTCCATCTTGATGTACAGTGGGATATTCAAAGCTTAAAGGTCTATAGAGATTCATAGCTAATCATAAATTAGAAAATTTACTAGTATTAAACAAGAGATGATAACCCTGTTCCTTATAAGCAAATTGTTGATAACCTCAAAACACATTTTAAATCTTTGTAGTTTGAGAAAGTTTCATGAGTTAACAATAGATATTTCAACACCATGGCAAAAATTGGTTCCATGATTCAAATGCATGATAGTGCTAAAGAGTATCAATTCCTAATTGAAAATCTTCTTCATCTAGCACATATTCTATCAGGTTTAGAGAGGATATACACCGTTTTTGATCCTAATCCCTCACCTGAGCTACCATGGTACCAATATTTTTATAACTATTTCCATAGTCATGTATTTCCCACCAACCTTTCCAAAAACAAACAAAAACTATTCCTTAATTTCATAACATGTTATATCCTCCTTGGAAACACACTTTATCATAAAGGCTATGATTGAATAATTCTTTGTTGTTTATCGTTAGGAGATTCCAAGCTGACACTAAAGGAGGTTCATGAAGGAATGTGTGGGGCACATACTAATGGTGTAGTCCTAACAAAGAAACTCCTCAAAATAGTCTATTATTAGCCCAAAATGGAGATAGATGCTTGTAATTATGTAAAGAAGTGTTTTCATTTTTAGTAGCATGTCAACTTGTTACATGCACCTTCCTTACCATTGTAGTTGATTACAACACCATGCCCATTCTCAACATGGGGTCTTGATCTCATTGGGAAAATTAACCCAACATCTTTAGATGGCCATAAGCACATTTTGACTGCAATCGAGTAATTTACCAAGTGGATTGAGGCCATTCCTCTCACTTATGTTATTTGAAAACAAATAGCCAAATTCATTCATTACCATATCATTTTTTGATATGGCATCCTAACCTGTATTATATATAATAATGGTGGATCCTTTGTGAACCAAGATGTGAAATCTCTTTATTCAAAATTCAAGATCAAGCACAAGAAATTCATTGCATATAACCCGCAAGGCAATGGAAAAGTTAAGGCATCAAATAAAACCATTTTCATTATCTTAAAGAATATTGTCAATGATTTTGGGCATAATTGGCACTTGCAACTCTTTCCTACCCTTTGGGCTTATAAAACCAATCATTTCACCCCAATTAGAGCTACTCCATACTCCCTTATTTTTGGCACTAAAGCTATCATCCTAATTGAGATTAAGATCCCATCATTAAGAATATCACTGGAGCACATTGAAGATAATGAAGACGAGCCTCATGACTACATGAACTAGAGATTATTGATGGTAAGTGCTTGGCCGCCCTAGAAAACTTGCAAGCCTATCAAAATAGATTATGAAGAAGCTATAACAAATGCATTCTCCCTATAGAATTTGAGATTGGTGACTTAGTTTTGAAATAAAACTAGAAGAATATGAAAGTTAAACCCAAAGATAAAGGCAATTTTTAGCCTAATTTGTTAAGAGCATATATTGTCAAAGAAAACTATGGATCAGGAGCATATCAATTGTCTAAACCTAATAGTGAAGAGCTTTTAAAGACCATGAACATCATTCACCTTAAGAGGTTCTATGCATGAATAAGTTTGAACCATTGTCTATAAGACCCCTAACCTGGGGGCAACTTATGTTATCATCATTTTATCCCACCCTTTTATCTTACCTTAAATGCATTTTATACTACCCTGGTCTACTTTTCATGATTCTTGAGAGTAAAGGCTTTGAATCCCTAGTACTCTGAACATATTTTTCATCTCATTCTAGATTACTCTCTTCAAGAATCATAATATTTGTTATGTCTAAGGCATGCTATAAGATTGAACACTTTTTATCCCTTAACCAATTATGATCTTGATTATGTCTCATGAACATCCTCAGTAGTAGTTCTATAAAGTAGTTTAGCTAGGATAATATTATGTAGCTTTAGACAAGTGAATAGAAACATCTTCTCAGTTCTAAACCATTGCTACATGGTTATATATAGGTGAATGTAGATACTTCTTTTTTAATTTATATTGCACATTATTCTATATCACATTTTCTACTCTTAATTGTTTTATCAAGATACTCACTCTCACTACTTTATGAGCATGGGTTGTTACAGCTGGCTTAGCTATCTTATTGGAACCTCTACTCTTAAGATGTGCATCTTCTTGACTAGATGGTCCCACCTTGTACATATTTTATCCCAAAAACATTAGAAATATTTTTAAAATACCAAAAACATTAGAACATGATCCACAAAAGATCAAAAACATTGTCTCTTGCTTCTATACATTTGTACATTCCCATTCCACTATGTTACACTCCTTTTTTTAAGCACAAAAACACTAGTTCATTTCATCTTTTCCCATGCACTTACCATTTTACAAGATCATTCTTTCTCATCTCATCAACTTCTAGACCATTTTCTTTTGTTTTTCATATCTTCCATTTCTTCTATAAAATTAATCATGTTGGTCTAATCAATGTTTTTCTTCTATCACATTTCTTGGGAGAACTACATTTGGCCTGAAGTTCATGTTGGAACATGTATCTATGAAACTATGTAGGTAGTTTCCACTTGTCTTATACATCTAGAGTCAGCTCGGTCAACCCCTTCCTTTTTTTCTCTTCTCCCATTTATTTTTTCATTGTTCCTCTTTAATTAGGGAACAATTATCATGTCATTGTTCTTTGTTATGATGTGGTAGAAAGTAACACCTCTACCACACATACATGAACATTTATCTTTAAACCACACTAAATTGGTTTTTTTGTGTTTTTAATTTGAATTCTCTTAGTGTTTTGTGGTGTTTTCTTGGTATTTTTTTGTGCTTTCACACCTCTCCTTTTATTTCTTCTCCTTTTTCTTACTTATTGTCTCATCTTGGTCTTGTGTTTCCTTGTTTGTTTTTTCTTATCTCTTTCATGTTTCAAAACATCTTGATGATTCACATCGATCTTGATTATTTATATCTGAATCCTATATTATTATGTTTTTTTTAGACCATTTTGTTTATTTTATTATTGTTGGTGTCTTATTTTTCTATTTGATTTTACTTTTCTATTTTATGTTCAAGAATGCTTTGATCATCCACATGGATATTCATTATTCATTTCTTGGTCTCATGTCATTAATACATTCTTGACATTTGTTTTTAAACATTTTATTGTTACTTAAGATCATATATTTATTTTAAGTTAGGTTCATTTATGTTTATCTTTTTCTTTGTTTTTTCTTTTTTTTAAATGTAAATCATTGTAACTCTAGTTTTGGTCATTATTTTACCATTATCCTTAGGTATAGGTAATCACATTTGAACTAGCTCAGCACAATTAGAATCTTATCTCATTATAAGTTATTCATACTTATAATGCCTATTTTGTTTTGCTATAGAAATCACTTTGTGATCAAGTCTCAACATCTTAACGTCAACATCAGCTCTAATGAATGATTCTAAAAAACACTTTGTAACACCTTGGATCATGATATGGAATTAGGCTTCTAGGTAGCATGCATGTTAGGCTTCTTTATCTATGTTTAGACATGCATATCTTTGAATACATTGTAAATCTAATCAATTCTTGGAAATTTTTCATCATTCCTCATTCCATTCTCTCCTAAACTTGGGTGAACTACATTGGCTTGAAGTTCATGTTGGAACATGAGTCCATAGAACTATGTAGGCAACACTCAATTTCTATTAACATTAGCTCAGCTATCTCCATTCTTCTTTTCATCTCTCTCATCACTTTGTGCATTCTCATATGCTTGGTTTTATATGGATTTTTAGCCATTACACCATCATATGCATGTTTTCACCCACTCACTTTAACCTATCTTTTTATTTATATCCTTGAGATATTTTGCTTGTTAATTGCCCATGCTAGGGCACATCTAAACCACATCTAAATCAAATCAGCTCTACTGGGGTAAATCATTATTTATCCTTTATCAATGATTGAAATTCACCCTACTAGAGCAAAACTATTTTATCATGATCACATTTACTCTACTAGAGTACTTAGTATTTCTTCTATTTGGAGACCTTGTTCTAGTGGTGCTTCCCTTCTTGAAGAAAAATGTTCTCTCTTTTCCTGTAATTCCAAAATCTTCACACTAATGCCCATGATGGTAATATTTTAGTGTGCAACTTGTCTCAAGATTAATTAATGTTGTAAGTGTGCAACTTGTACTCTTAAATTGAGTACATTTAAAGTGTGTCCCTTCGATTTATGGATTGTATATTTCCCATTATCCATATCTCTAGGGCCTATTATACCTATAATTATATTTTAATCATTGATTGTAATCACATGTGTAAGCATTCACTCATATGGATGTGATTTATTCCATGGGTTAATCTCTCACTTTCTCTCTCTTTTTGAGAGTCCATCCTTTTCTTCCATCTTCGTATGTCCTCTTGAGGGGGCATCATGGGTCTATTCTAATTTCTTCTTGAAAACTCTTTTCTTTGAAAAGACATTGCTTCACCTAAATGTCTCACTACACCTTCTCAAATAGGGGTAAAATTTAGGCATCTAATTCCTAACACCATTTGTTTTGAAATTATCAATCTTACTCGAATTGCACTCAAATGCACATTTTAGGTCAAAATCCATAAAACCCCCTAAATGGTTTGAACTTGTCACTTATAAGTGCCAATTTAGGTCAAAGTATCCCTAAATAGGGCAATGCATGTTATGGGCTAGCTAACTTTGATAAGATTATTTTAAATCAAAATGACAATTTTTCCATTTAGTGCTCTGGATCACTCTTTTCTTCTAATTCATTAGTACACATCATTTACTTTTTTTATTTGGTGTTAGAAACATACTAAATTGAAATATAACTCCAACACATCTAACATCACCTTCCAGTTCCTCTCTAGTCAAATTATGACCCAGTAATATGACTTTCTAACCATTTTGATTAATTATGCACCTATTTCCAAAGAATTGTATTAAAATTGAATAATCTTACTTAAGCTAATTAATCCAATTTAAGAGCTTAAGTAATAATTCTATAGATATTTTTGATATCTCATTATTCGAAATTGATTTTGAATATCTGCATCACCTAGTGACATCATCTATGGGCTGGCATCCATGAAGCTATAAGTGTATAAAATATCAAGATTATAGGTCATCCATGCCTATTTAATGCCTCCCATGCCTCTTTAATGCTTATTTATCTTGAGGATATTTATGAGTTTAATTCCAAATATTAGGATTATCCATGGCCACATATCTCAGTATTGAGATGGACAGTCATGGTTGATCCTAACCAATCTCAAAAATATATAAATAGAGAGGCCATAGACATGAATTTTAAGATTGATTTATGCAAAGTTATTATGAATAATTATCTCCATAATCCTTTGCAATATATCATTAAAATTAGTTACAAGCTTCATTGATAGGCTAGTTTAGTGATTTGGAATCATGAGCCTAGGTTTTAGGGAATGTTCTTGAGACATTGGAGAAGTTTGCCACCTTTTTTCACAAAGACAAGGATGCTTAATCAAGGGATAACATGTTTTTGAGCCACATGGGTATGGTGAATCAATTTGGGAAGGTAATATGATGTTTGTTTTCTTTCATTTGTTTCTTGTTATCCTTTGTAATTCCCATAGGAATAGATAGGCTTAGTTAGTTAGTTCTTTATGCATTTTTTATTATTTATGGACTAATGTTTGACTAACTTGTTTTGTAATCCTCTCTAAAATTATAAATATGAGTAAATCCTTAAGCTATAAAAAATTGATAGATTTTAGAGTACCATTCTCTAGGAGATTGTTTCAAACCATAAATAACTTTGTTTAACTTGCAAATAATATTTTCATTGACTTTCTTAATAAAATCATGGGGTTAAAACGTGTAAAATTATTCATATAAGTCACCATTTAATAAATCATGCTTAACATCCATTTTATAAATAGACCAATGCATGTGAGCATCTAAAGTTAAAATAACCTTAATTGTGGGCATCTCAACAACAGGACCAAAAGTTTCATTATAGTCATTTCCTTCAATTTGAGAAAAACCTCTAGAAACTAGTCTAGATTTATATTTTTCAATTTTATTATTAAATTTGAACTTAATTTAAAATAACCATTTATAACTTACCAATTGATGCCATTTAGGGAGAGGGACCAAGTCCCAAGTGTTGTTAGAAATCAAAGAGTTGTATTCATTATGCATTTATTTTTCCCAATGAGGGTGACTTTGAGATTATTTGAGTGTTTAAGGATCATTATTAATCATAATTTTAGACATCAAAGTATAATTACAAAATTATTACCTAGTTCTATGAGTATCATTAAGTTCTACTTCAAATTAAGAATCTTTTATAGTAGTTTTGGCCCACTTATGCATCACTTTTGGTAGAAAAAGACTAGAAGAAGGAAAATTAATTTGAGGAACAACATAATTATGCACAAAATAATTATGATCATCACTTGTTTCAAAAGGGAAAGAAAAAGAAACTATATCAAGTGAATTCAAATTGGAAACACAATCAAGTACACCATTTTCAAAAATGTTAACGTCCCTTTTAATATTTACTTTATTAGTTTGAGTATCATACATCCTATAAGATTTAGATGATTAATAATAACCAACAAATATAAAAGTCTCTACTTTAGAATCTGACTTCTTATATTTTTCTATTGGAATATGAAAAAATGCATCACATCCAAAAACTTGTAAATGCTTCAAATTAGGATTTATATCAATCCAAGTTTATTTAGGGGTAATATTAAAATAGAATTAGTGGTAGTCCTATTGATTAGATAGAAAACATAATACATAGAATCAACCCAAAATTTGTAATACATGTTTCTAGCATGTAACATACACCTACCATTTTAGTGATAGTCCTATGTTTACATTCAGAACCACCATTTTGCTTAGGTGTGTGGGAAATAGTTTTCTCATGTTTAATAAAATGTTGCTTATAATATGAAATAGATTAATTATTAACATATTTAGTACCATTATTGGTGTATAATATGTCTAAAGAATAATGAGATTATTTTTTAACAAAGGTATGAAACTCAATAAAAGTGTCTAAAACTTGATCTTTAGTTTTTAAGAAGTAAATCCAAACTCACCTAATGCAATCATCAAAAAAAATTATAGCATAATTTAAACCATTAATATAAAGATTTTTCAGAGGGCCTAAAATATCAATATGAAATAAATGAAGCTTTTTAGGATCACGCCAAGAATGATTTTAATAAAAGTTTCTCTATATATTTTACCATCCGTACAACCACTACAAGTAGAATTAGTGGAAGGAATTTCAGGCAAACTTTGAACCATATTAAGTTTTTTCATAAGTGAAATACTTTGATAATTTATATGTCCTAATCTTTCATGACACAAGTTATCATCATTAGAAATAATCAAGACATGAGAAAAGGAGGAAGAAGAGAATCCAATAAATATGAACAAATTATCATTGTCTAAAAAATAGTAGTAACTACTTGAAAATCTTGCTTTGTAGATTTAACATAACAAGTGTCATTAGAAAATTATACTGTATAGTCATGTTTTCATAATTGAGGAACAAAAAACAAATTTAATTTTAAATCAAGGACAAGCAAGACATTATGCAATTCACCATTAAGGATTTTGATAGTTCAAATGGCTTGAACATTATAAGAAGCATGATTTGTAAGACTTAAATGATTGTTAGAAAGATCTATTTATAAAGAATTAAAAAAATTAGAATTAGATGTCATATGTTGAGTAGCACCATAATTAACAATTCATTCAATATGAGAAGCACATAAAGCACAAGTAAAAATAGCTATAGTATTAGACTTTTATTTAAATTGAGTCTTAGTAGTACTAATACTAGAATTATCTTTGACCTTAAGATTTCCAATTTTGATATGATGTTTCTTCTTATGGAAATGATATTCATCATGATTTTTTTTGTCACAATAATTACATTCTAACTTTTTCTTAAATTTGGAGTTAGATTTTTAATATTTTTTATCATGTTTATTATTAGACTTAGCATGTTCTTTACCATTATTATGTTGGTGTTTCAAAATAAAATCATGCTTATTTATATTAAGACTACTAAATTTAATCAAATTACATTATTATTGATGAAAAAAAGTACAAAATAAGTCAAATGTCAAAAAAATAGATAAAGTAGTAAAAGCTAGTTGTGAATGGACATTTGTAATAAATTATTGAAAAGGTCAAGGTAGACATTTTTTCATGATAATATGAATCAAATTCAAATCAAAAAGTTTAAAATTTAAGACCAATAATTGAGAATGCAAATAATAAATTTTAATCAATAAATTATCCATAATTTTTAATTCATTATATTTTAAATCAAATAGTTGATCTTGAATTTGAATTTTGTGAGATATATTCACAATGTCATAAACAGATTTAAGTTTAGACCATGTAGTGGATGTAAGAAGAAAACTATTAATTTCATATAATTGAGGGGTCATGACCTTTCTAATAAATCATAAATCCTAATCATTTTTTACTTTCCATTTATCTTGAACTTTAGTGGAGGTGGTCTTTGTATCAAGCTTTGGATTTATACCAAATAATACACACACCAAGTGTTTGAAAGTGAATATGTATTGCATATACAATTTTCATAATTAGTAATTGGTAGATGTGAGTTTAAATTCATGAAAAAATTGAGTCATTATGCCTCAAAATCTCACCAAATTATCATAAAGTGAATAGGCAAGAAAAATCACTAAACAAAAAAGGTATAAAGGAGGTGAAAGAAATATGTTGAGAAGTATTGTCATTGATGTCAAGGTCAAGGTTGATGCCATTAATGCTAAGGTGCATCCGGTAAAGATGCATGGTGAGTAGTATGTGAGATATGAAGCATGTGATAAGAGAGAATTTGAAGGCAACCTAATTATTCTATTGAGTTTGATGTCAAGATTCAATTCAAGGTAAGCATGTTTTGAGTACTAGTCCTTGAATATAAGGTGCCTTGAGAAGCCTGTCATAATAAGTATAATAATATCATGATCTTGTACATAATGAGAATTAAAAGGTATATACATAGGTATTATATTATCTAATGAGAATTAAATTCATTTGAGAAAGGTTTAGAAGCATCAAGGAGTGTTTCAAGGTCAGTTTTCAAGCTTCAAGTGCTTAAAAGCCAAGTCATGACACTAGTCATAGCATGAAGAGATTTTGTGAGAAGATATGAGCTCGATGGCATAGTAAAATGAATGAATAGAGGTATAATATTTTGTATAAGGATGTTTGAACATGGATATGAGTCATTGGATCAATCATGAGAGTCACAGAGTGATCCTACATGGGTAGCACCTATAGACCTAGCATACAACTAGATTAGTTTTAGACCCTGCCTAACCTAATGAGGTATCATGAAGTATTGTCAAGGAATATGAAGAATATATGGTAGTATTTGATAATTTAAATAGGTTTTATGACATGTATATGATATGTTTATATATTTTACAATGGATATATGGTCAGTTTCAAGGCCTAATGTGACTTGTATGTCAAGGCCTAAAGAGCAAAAGGAGAGATGGTGGCCAGATGGGGTACCAAGATCAATTTTCAAGGAAAGTATGAGTATGTGATCATTGACAGAATTATTTCATGTTGTTTCAAGTATTATGACCAAGTTTCAAGTATAAATTTAAATTTTAAGTGAAGAAAAAGTGTTTTAAGGTCTCTCAAGTACACATAATGGAGGGTTCTCAACCCAAGAAGAACTTTCAAGTGTTCATTAGCATGTATAACCTCTGCATGGAAAATTGAGATATTGAGGAGAGATGGGGAAGGTTCCTAGATAATAAATCCAAGTATTAGTTTCAAAAATGAGGGGAAATCCTTTATGAACAATCATTAATACCAAAAATGGTGTTAATTTTATACATAATATTTTCAAACTTTTATTGATTATTAACACTTTGTATCTTGCAAGAACCCATAGTCTCAATCTCTCTGAGTTTCCTTAAGTGGTGCACTAATAAATGGGTGGGAATAACATTAGTGCTTCATAATATTTTTTTCCTTTTTTCCACTTTCCATCTACACACTCATCTCCCAAAAACCATTTACCCTCATCTTATTCTTCTTAGCCTTACCCATTCTAGTCATTTACCATGCCTTATCCCTGATTTTCTTGCCTTAATTTCATTTTGGATAGTTAGATATACTATGTCAGCTAGATAAAACCTATATAGTCTAGGGGTATTTTTCACTCTTTGAGTTTGTTATCCCTTTAGTTGACCTAGCTCAGACCTAGTGAATTCTCCCTAAAAACATACAGGGTCGACTGGGTTGACCCTATATAGTTGACATTTCCAAGAGGATTTAGGGAAAGATCCACCTATAAATATAATTTCATTTCCAATAATTTGTAATAAGATAATTGAATAATAATAAGTGTGAATGAACATCTAATTATTGACCATTCTACTTGAGGAATAAAGCTTAGGGTTCCATCCTTTCTTTGGAGATACAGATCTTGTCTTGTGGAGAAGTATTTTGGAGCACAGATAGGTTTTTTAGCCTAAATCTAATTTTTATTTGTTATCCTTACATACCACAATAATATCTTACAAAAAACCTTGGCCAAGGGAGAAATTGAGGCTTAGTGGGTTTGTCTTCAGGGTAAATATTCCTAACTTTATTTATCCTTTGTAAGAGTAGATAGATAATGTAGTTGTGCTTTTTTCTTCCATGTATTAGGATTCCATATACATTGACTTGAGTATATGTATTTTATACATGTTTAGTTTAGTCTATTTTATTTATAACCCCCACTTTGTACCACAATATTTGGTTTGCACTAAATTAGAATTACTTTCTTGTTTATTAGATATAGATTGAACATTAAACCTAGAACTATTATAGGGTTTTTTCATGATTGTGTTAGATTGTAGGCTTTGGAACCCTTCCTATCATGGTTTATTATGATAATCAATCCCCTAATATATCCTTTTGGATCCCCATATTTTTCATACCCCCGCTTAACAAATGTATCTCGAAAGTGTAGGTATGCTCTATCTTTTTTGAGCTAGGATTGATTTATAGACATGATGCATTTTTGATTACATACATTTTGGTGAACCTGATGTGAACTAACCCTGGAAATATTTATTAATATTATTTCATTCTTTTATCATTATTTTTATCATATATTTTCCATACTATATTGACTTTGTCGACCCATTATCTAACTTCTATGCACAAGTTTTTTACGTATAGGCTACTAGATTTACCTTTTTAACCCAGTACAAGTTTTTAGTTTTTTAGACATCCAATTTAAAGTAATAGGTTGACCCAATCAAAACTTTATTATTTTAGATATTAGGTTCAACATACTAGGTCAACCCAATTAACCTTGTATATTTCAAGCACTCAATAGTAAGTTTATGTGAATATTGATCGACCTAGTTGACCTAGTTAGTAAAATTTATAAAAATATATCAAGGTTCTTATATAATAATATTCATTATCTCATCTCTGATCCACCAAGGTTCCTTTCTATCTCTATGTCTCTTTCTTTACAATCTTTTCTTTCATAGTCTACAGTCTTCAAAACTTCCGTTGTACATTCAACTAGATCAACCCTACTGACTTGGTTATGTGTGCTTTATAAATAACTAGGTCAACCCTACTGACCCTGTTCATTTGTTAGACATTGCTTCCATAGTAAAGGTTTGACCCTATCAATCTTGTTCTATATTTTTTGCATACAATATATACCATATCAACATTGTACCCTTTTTCAAAGTTGGAATTAACCTTATATGCTAGTAATTAATCCACACTTTCATTTATTGCTGCTTACATGCTTAGAATAGATCATATAGCTTAATTAGGTGGTTTTCAATTAATAATTTAGTTCTATATTTTATATTTTATTCACACATAACCAAATAACAAAATCTAAACAAACATTTTAATATTTGTCTACCCAAAGCCAACCTACTTAGATTTCATCACCAAGAAGGAAGCTAACTTGATACTCTAGTCAAGTATAAATCATGGTTAATGGTATATTCTGGATAAGCACCTAAAACCCTTATAATTATGGTGTGTGAATTGAGGGAGTAAGCCCAAATACCAAACTTGTATCATTGCCACTATAGTGTTGTTCAACCCAAACTACCTGAATACATCCTTAGATTATCATTTTAGTTCCTTGCCTACAACCAACTTCCCATCACATCTAAAATCATATCTTAATAATCTAATAATAATTTAGGTTAACCAATTAGTTATCTATTTATTTATTTATTTGATTGATTTCTCTTTGCTCAATTATATTTTGTAGTGCAAAAAATTGTATTAGCCAGTGTTGGTGCAAGGTTTTGTGTGGTGTTCTTCAATTGGATTGGCCAACATTAATCCAATTGACTATTTTTTTTCTTTCTATCATTTATTTTCTAAATTACTTACAAAATTTATCTTGTTTCAATCAAAAAATTCGTCATATGTTTCTTAATTTTCCCTCTCTATTGTATTGGGTCAACCAAGTTGACCCTCTACCTTTTTCCAACCTCTATTAACTATATTGGTTTAACCCAATTTGCCCCATATAGTTTATAGACCCTATTTCCTCTTTTTCCAATCCCTATTCACTATACTAGATTGACCCAATTGACCCTATATAGTTTATAGACCCTATTTTTGTGCTAGTTTGACCCAGTCAACCCTATACTATTCCTTTCATTTCTTGTTTCCTTGCTTTCTCATCTCTCTTTCCTACCCTTCATCATGGAATTTCTTCTTGATAACAATACTAAGTTGTAATTAGTAGACATGATGAATTTTACCAACCCTTATAGGGTCTCCCATAGACATAGTAGGGATCCTCTCTTGGATGTTAGTAATATTCATATTACCACTCACACAATGAACTATGGGACCCTTCCTAATACCTGTTCTCATTATAATACTATCTTATCATTATAAAACCAATCTAAATTATAGTTACCCCCAAAATTCTCTTCTTTATCTCTCAATTTTATCAACATCAAAGAAGGGATCCTTCTACCATTTATAATCTTATGAATAGCGGTCAAGTTTAAGAGCCTCATTCACTTACTCATACATTCTCAACTAGATTTTAGGGTACCACTTTATTTTATTCTCAACCTCTTCCTTTGATTATGACCCCTTCTCATACCATGACATCTTCTTCTATAACTTTTTTGACTTCCATGCCTAGTATATCCACTAATATGGAAGGTTCTACATCTAATGGGCTCCTCATAAGATCCATTATCCTTAATCCTTCTACTAGTGCATCATTTTATACCTAAGGTAATCATGATACTAGTGCTTCTTCCTCTCAACCATTCACTAGTCCATCTTTTTATACACAAGCATATTTTGCCACTAGTTCTTCACATTCTCATAAATCTTCTCAAGCTTTTACTAACATAAATGGTGGTACCTAAGCCATGAACAGAAAATCTAATTCTTCTAACAATGTTAATCAAAAACATCAACTATTTTTACAAACACTCAATCAAATGAATACCTTTCAAGCTCATAACATAAATCAAATGATGAGAATGCAAAACCACCTTCTCAATATTCAATCTCATCCTCAACCAATGGCTTGGGGAATACATAACCAAAATGTTCCCCCTCCTCCTCTTCAAGATTCATAATTCAATCTCATTCATCAACCTCCTTTGGTCAAAAAAACCATTAAGGATCTCCAAAATAAACCTTTTACTACTCAAATTTTTAGCATTGATATTAGAGGTATCACACCTACAATTTCTTATAATGGATCTACCAATCCCACCTTTCATCTTAAAACATTTAGAAATATTTATAAGGATTGGATCAAATTGAATACCTTTGCCACTACCAAAATCTTAGCCAAAACTCTCACAAGTGATGCCTTGGATTGATAAAACAAACTTAGAACTCATTCCATTTATAGTTTGGAGGATTTAGTGAATGTTTTAATTCAAGAATTACAAACTAGTGATCTTCTTGAAAACACTTTGGCCCACTTCATAAATTTAAAACAACTTGAAAACAAAACTACTCAAGCCTTTGTTAAAAAGTGGAAAATTTTACCAAATAAATGTGAACATAACATGGATGATGACAATCCTTTCCACCTCTTTACCAATGACCTTTTACCTAAACTTCAATATTGGGTCTTCACTCTCTCTCCATGTACATTGGAGAAGGCTATTGACCAAGCTAAATGACAATATTTCCTTATGCATCAATTCAAGCCACCCCAACCTTTTGTGGGTCCTCATCTCTTAATTATTAACAAAAAATTAAATGTTACTAATGATGATGCTATAGAGTATTATGATACCATTCAAAATGTTCAATCTATCATTCTTACTCCTTCATTGGAACCATCCCTTCCTTCTCAACAATATACCAATCCTCACGTATCCTCACTAAACAACATTAATGTTCATAAACCTTTATACTCTACTAAATTGCTTAATTATATACCTAGGCATCTTCCACAATATCTTAACCCTAACCATCCTATGAAATCCAAGTATTATCCTATCAGGTTTTGTTGGTTTCATGCTAGTTAGGGTCATTCTCATGAGACATATAGATAAGTTCATATTTAGCTATGGATTTTCTTCTTAGTCCTAATTTTGATCATGATTATATCATTAAAAAGAATCAATAATCTTATGAAATTGCTTTAAAATATTTTTAATCACATGATAAAACTCAAGGTTTAAATGAAACCAACACTCATTTAGCTATCTACAAATACCCTCTTCCTAATCACTAACCTATTTAAGACAAATCCACCCCTTCCACCAATAATGTAGAAAGTCTTGTTGAACTCACTTCTAAATAAAATATGGTTAACATAATTAATATTATAAGGGTGGTTTATTTTATCGATTCTCAAGCTATCTACACTCCATCTAGAACATATTGTGTTATCCAAAATTCTTCTTTAGCTCATTCAAATGAGTTGGGGCAAGATGACCTTATCACTTTTGATAATTCAATTTTTTATTCTCCCTTAGATAACACTTCCTTTTCTCTTTGTACCACTCTTCCATCACCTTATAAAACTAATGATAATCAAATTTCTCCTAACACTTCTTATACCATTTCTCAAAATCAACTTGAACTAGCTATTTCATCATCATAACATGATTTACAATCTTGTTTTAAATCTTCTTCTTGTTATTAACATAAATTCCAATGTACATTGACTCCTCCTTCTGAGGACCTCCTTAATAATTATTCACCTATATCTAATAACCTTATTATGGGATATGATGAGTGGGATCCCATCATGGAGCTCACTAATCTCCCATCCCAAATTTTGTTTCTTGAGCTTATGAGGACTTCTCCTTGTCATAAAAACTATCTTATGTAACTATTATTCAAGATGAAAGTCCCTTTTCCTCCCATAAAAAGATGGGAGGTAGCCTTATCTAGATCTAAGGATAGTATATTAAAATAATGTGAAGAGATGTTTATCAACATTAATGAAATTGTAGACACTTCTATTTCCTTAAAATTTCCTTTAGATTCTATGATTCTTGACAAGATTATGCTTCATGTGGATGATCTGTGGCTCACTCACATGTCAATCCACTACTCAGGAATCAATATTAATGGCACTAAATGAGGTAAGCTCATTTATCTTGGCACCTATGCCACTACATGTGGCTCTCTCCACCAATTATGATATCCAATCACCTTTGTCTTCGTTGTAGCTAGTGCAACTATGTACTAGCTCAGCCATATAGTTTTTATGTGCCTATATGGCTGCATACTATGTCTAAATTTCTCACCATCTATAGTGTTTTCACATCAAGCATGTCAAATGATACATGGTCTAATCTCCATATTTTGAAATTGGAGATTGGACCATGTATCATTTATAGACATTAGAGATTGGTCCAATCTCACATGTCAATCCCACTACTTAGGAATCAATATTAATGCCACTAAATGAGGTAAAATCATTTGTCTTGGCACCTATTCCACTAGATGTGGCTCTCTCCACTAATTATGATATCTAATCACCTTTGTCCTCATTGTAGCTAGTGCAACTATGTACTAGCTCGGCCATATAGGTTTTATGTGCCTATATGGCTACCATACTATGTCTACATTTCTCACCATCTATAGTTTTGGCACATCAAGCATGTCAAATGATACATGGTCCAATCTCCATCTTTTCACTTGAGGTGACTTATCATCAACTATAGGTATGCTCTATCTTCTCTGATCTAGGATTGAATTATAGACATGATGCATTCTAATTGCATACATTAACCATCTTTAAAACCCTAATAGTGACCTAATGTGAAATATCTTATTCTAAACTACTCATAATTAATTAGTTTGTCTTGTTTATATATTTTAGCATTAAGTCAATTCTCTCAGGCATCTCTAAGTGTGACTATTTTGTCAATTGAGTGAGTGGACCCTATAAAAAAGGCCTTATTTCTCATTAATTGGTTATAGCATTCATATTTGACCAAGTCAAAATTTATAAATTGATGTAAGACAAATCTTGAGACTTTTATTTAATTTCCATGGTGGTTTATAAGTAGGTTCTATCCCTCAAGTGTGTTAAACTGGTCATATAACTTGACCTATCAGTAAAAGGCCTAATGGTGCAAATAGTGAGAAAACTAGGCAAAAGTGAGAAGGCGATTAGGTATGTGTTATCATGGATTAGGGATGAATACAATTATATAGATAAATTATTTATCACTTATAATATATGTTAATTTTGGATAGAATTTTTGAGGTCAGTAATTATGATGAAAATGTTGCTCATAATTTGACCTATCTAGTGCAAATGAGATAGTGAGGGTGTAAGTATATGCGACTAGTCTAAAAAACCAATATTTCCATATAACCATATTATCTGAAAATGTTGCTCATAATTTGACCTATCTAGTGCAGATGAGATAGTGAGGGCATAAGGATATGAGACTAGTTTGCAAAACCAATATTTCTATATAACCATATTATCTATCTATCTGATAATGGTATAATTATCTCATATGATCATCCAAATACATTTAAAGTCTTTGAAAGTGTCTACATAGTTGTTGAAGGTCAATATCATCATGACTATATTTTAAGGAAAATTGGTAGATCTAGGTAAGCAAGTTGAAGTGGTGAGTTTGGAAATTTATGCCATCAGTTGATGCATATACTAAACATTATGTTTTTTTGGGTAATTTTACATCCTATCTATAATTTTTAGAATCTTGAAATTTAATTTAAGAGGTTGAAACATTGAATCCAAATGGCTTGTCTAGTTGATTGAGGTCTGAGAGAGAGAAGGTCAACAAATTCATCTACAAGACTAATCAGTGCCATTATAGATTATGATCCTTTTGTTAAATATTTTTTTAGGATGATTTATTATCATATTCATGTATTTTAATTCCTTGATTTTGTTCTATCATGTGTCATAAGTTCATGTTTCCATGACCGTGTTTTGAGGCTAGTTGGCAGTTCTAAGTGGGCTCTTTACAGAGAAGATTTTGAGTCCTTTTCCCATAAGTTATGAAGTATAAATCATATTTTTATGACACTAAGTTAATTTATCTTATGTGTGTGTGTGTGTGTGTGTGTGTGTGTGTGTGTGTGTGTGATTTATTTTTGTGTTTATTTGTAAAAAAAATTCTTATGCTTTAGTTGTTAAAGATAAACTTTCTAGGTATGCATAGGCCTAATTATGAACTATACTAATGGCATGCTTCAAGTGGTGGTTGAAGTTAAAAGGTATTGTGGAGAATAGATGAGATTATAAATAATATATTTGAGTTTAATATGATATTTTCCTTCCATGTGAGGTTTTTTAATTTTATTCAAGAAGATCAAAGGGTAATGTGTGCTAAGTAGGCCTAATGGGATTAGGTATCCATGAGACCTCAAGATGAAATAAGGCCTAATTAAGGTAGGTAAAAATTAAAGGGAATAAAATCACATTTTATACATATCTATGAGATATATTAATATCTATTTAATTTTAAAACTAAGAGGGTAAGGTTATTTGGCTAACTAATAAGGATATGAACAAGAGACTTGTATAAATATTAGGCAATTTAAGGCCTATTTATGTGTGTGTGAGTGAACAAGATTACATATTGGTGAGTAGAAGAAGGTCTTATAAACCATAATATGAGTGTTTAGGATCATTTATAAATATTTTATATAGGTTTTACATATGGTTAATAAGGTCATATGACCTAATAAAATCAAGAAGAGGGATAGTTGAGTAAAGAAGGCTAAAGGCCAATTTAAGAGGGATAAAAGTGTGTGAAGAGATGAAAAAGGAGATCATCATATATTGTATAATAAACAAGGTATTTTTAAGGTGATCAATTTTTTTATATGTCTAAGTTATTTTTGAGTCATCTAGGGGTTTTGTTCCTCTTTATAATTTGGTGCTTGATAAAGCCTAACTAGTTTGGTGAGCTAGTTAGGGTTGGTGCTCCATGTGAAGTTGGTGTTTTACTAAACTTGATATTTTGATTTATATGAATATAATCAATTTTCATGAATTAATGGGTTTTATTTACTTTGATTTTTTCCCACATATATGGTGTGTTGACTTGTGTAATCTTTTTCCATGCTTGTATAGCCTATTACTTATGGATTGCTTAATCTATATGTTAATGTGATGGTTCATGTATGTTAAGAAGGAATTGAAAGAAATTTTTTAAAAAACTAATTTTCCCCCTATTAATTATTTTGCTTACAATATTTAGTATCATTTCATGATCCTTTGAAGTAGGTCTAAAAGTTTAAAGGAGATCCTAGAAGCATGGATGGCTAGTCAACAAGCTCAAGGTGGTTTCTCTAATATTAAGGCTCCATTATTAAATGGACCTAATTATACCTTTTTTAATGATATGATGAAGATATATATAATGTTTTAAGGTCATTATATTTTTCATTTAGTTTTGGATGGCTATAGTGATACTCTTATTTCACTATTGATACAGCATGTAAGAAGGCTAGTGAAAACAACTCCAAGGTAATGAATTCCTTTCTTTATGTCCCATAAAAGGTATATTTTTTTAAGGTGATGAACTATATATCAGTCATAGAGATATGGGAAAAATTTAATACCATCTATGAAAGAGACATCAAGGTGAAGATGGATAAGTTGCAAACCCACTGAAGATAGTTTGAAAGTCTGAAGATGAATGAAGATGAAACCATTACAACCTACCTATTAAAGGTTGATGAAGTCATCAATGTCACTAGAGGATTAGAAAAAGAGGTTAAATAATCTATATTTGTTAAAAATTTATTGACATCACTAACTCCTAAGTTTGACTCTAATGTATTTGGAGTAGAAGAGATGAAAGATTTGGACAAACTAGATATGGATGGGCCTCATGGCATATTGACTGTCTATGAGATGAGAATAAATGAATACCTCCCAAGAAGTAAGTTGCATTCAAAGATAATAACAAGTCAAAATCCAGGAATGGCAAGGATGAGAAACTTTTAGATGTTGATGATGATCAACTAATAGCCATGTTTGCAAGGAAATTAAGAAAGGAACTTTAAAGAAAAATAAAAGCTTATATACTAATGAAGATAACTCTTCTAAAGTAAGTGACTCAAGTTCATTTGATAGTGATGATGGTAGTAATGAACTTGAACATAACAATAATGAAACCTTATTCATGGACATAGAATCAGATAATGAGGTTTGCTTTAGTGGTAAAAGCCTTATGGTTGATATAGAATTGGATGAAGAAGACTCTGAAGTAAATCTTGAGGTAGAATTGGTAAGTACCCTAGAGTATTTAAGTTTATAAAGGATAAAGAATCAATAACTAAGATCATTAGTTAATGACTATAAGGAATAGATTGGTTTATTTAAGGAAAGTTTGCGTAACACTTCTAAGGAATATGAGGAGATCATCAATCAATTTGAGGCATAGATAGAGGTAATCAATGCAATCCTCAAGGCTAAAGAGGAAGAATTCACTAGGTATGAAACTAAAGTAGGATGTCTAAAAGATGAGTTAGATCAAACATATATCAAGGTGAAGAGCTTTCTGAAGTTTGAAAAAAGAAATAAGGCCCTAGATGACATCTTGAGTAGTCAAAAGTTTGTAAGTGATAAGACAGGTCCTGGTTTAAAATAAGACTAAAAGGTGGTAGCTCAAGTCAAAGAGAAGGTTATTGAATACAAGAAGGTTATCCTAAAATGACCTATCAAATAGCCTAAAACTATGAGGTATGCTAGTTCATTCAATGGCTACTATTTTTTATACAATTAGTTTGGTCATAAATTAATAGTGTAGAAGACTCTGCAAGAATGAATACTCATGGGACTCTGAAAGGAGACACGTGTCAAATTAATCAAGAGGTATATACAAGGCAGTTTTCTATATTTGTCATGATGTATAACAAATTACAAGATTATATCCTAATAAATTTAGATGGTCATCAATTCAAAACTAGAGGTTTGAAGCCCCTAGAGTGCAAAAAAAGAAGGAAAATGAATGTATGGAAACCAAAGATATAAAATAAGCATCATGATCACTTTATAAGCTCAAGTGGACTATTTGTTATGATATAACATACCTCAAATGTGAAATCAAGTCATGAATGTCTATTGTCATCTCATATTTATGATCAAATGGTTGATGAAGAGATCAATCCTATAGTGTCAATCAAGCCTAAAAGGATACTAAAGGATATTCAGTCTTGTCAGAGCATGGAGATATAGGAATCTCCTAAAATTATATTATTTTAGTAACTTATGAAAATTAAAGACTCCATTATGCTTCTTGGAGATACTATTTAGTTAGCATAAGCACTGTGGATGCTCGATTTGAGGAGGAAATATTTAGTTTACTAATTGATCTTGATCTATGTTGAGAAATGGACTTATGTTCTAAGTTCATCTAAAGGAGGTATGTATGGATTAAGGTGAATCATGTTACTTTGATGCTTCATAATTTGTGTTACAAGAAGGTGTGGTTCTAGGTGATAGTTTTTGGAAGACCCTTTATCATTAACATTAAATGAGGATAATTTTCAAGAAGGAAGGTTGACCATATTGGGGGAGATGAGAGTGCTCAAATTGAATAATTTTTTTCCATCAATGATAAAGAGGAAGTTCGTTAAGAAGTGTTGTCATTGATGTCAAGGTATATCTAGTAAAGATGTATGGTGAGTAGTCAATGAGATATGAACCATGTGATAAGAGAGAATTTGTAGGAAACCTAGTGATTATTCTGAGGTTTATTTCAAGATTCAAGTCAAGTTAAGCATGTTTTGAGTACTAGTCCTTGAGTACAGGGTTCCTTGATAAGCCTAGTCATAATAAGCATAGTCATATCATGAGTTTGTGCATGATGAGCATGGAGAGGTATGTATAGAGGTATCATATTATCTAATGATCATGAAATTCATGTGACCAAGGTGTATAATCATCAAGGAGTGTTTCAAGGTCATTTTTCAAGCTTTAAGTACTTGATAAGCCTAGTCATGACACTAGTCGTAGCAGGAAGAGACCCTGTGAAAATATATGAGCTTGGTGGCCTAGTGAAATGAATGCATAGACAAATAAGAGGTTGTATAAGGATGTTTTATCATGAATATGAGGAATCATATCACTCATGAGAGTCTTAGATTGATCTTATATGGGTAGGACCTATAGACCTTGCATGTAACTAGATTAGTTCTAAACCCTTCCTAAACTAATGAGGTATCATGAGGTATTGTCAAAAAATATGAAGAATGTATGGTAGTATTTGATCATGGTAAGAGGTTTTATGACATGTATATGAGATTTTTACATCTTTTATAGTGGATATAAGGTCATTATCAAGGCCTAATGTGAATTGTAGATCAAGGCCTAGAGAGCAAAAAGAAAGATGGTGACCAGATGGGGTACTAGGATCAGTTTCCAAGGCAAGTGTGAGTATTTCAAAATTGAAATAAGTTTTTAATTTTGTTTAAAGTATGTTGATCAATTTTTGGGTTAAAATTTAAAGGTTAAGGCAAGAAAAAGTGTTTTAAGGTCTCTCAAGTGCATAGAATGGAGAATTCTCAACCCGAGAAGAACTTTCAAGTGTTCATTGACATGTGTAACCTCTACATGGGAACTTGAGTTATTGAGGAGAGATGGGTAATGTTCCTAGATAATATCTCTAGGAATTAGTTTTTTAAATGAGGGTAAATCTTTTATGAATAATCATTAACACCAAAAATAATGTTAATCCTCTCTAAAATTGTAACACTGACTTGATGTGAAATATCTTATTTTAAACTACTCAAAATGGATTAGTTTGGATAGTTTATATATTGTATCATTAATAAAAATATCACAGGCATCTCTAGATGTGATTATTTTATTGAGTGAGTGGACCCTATAGGAAAGTTTGTATTTCTCAAAAAATTATTGTAGTAGTCACATTTGACTAAGCTAAAATTGCTAAATAGATGGAGGATAAAGCTTTATACTATTTTTTAATTTACATGTTGGTTTATAATAATTTTATATCCCTTAGGTGTGTTAAACCAGTCATATAAATTGACATATTACTTAAAGGCCTAATGGTGCGAACAGTGAAAAAATTAGGTAAAAGTGAGAAAGTGATTACAGATGTGTTATCATGGATTAGGGATGAATCCAAGTGAAGATATACATTTTTAAATAATTTTAAGACATGTTCATTTTGGATATAAGTTTTTTAGGTCAGTATTTATGATGAAAATGTTTCTCATAAGTTGACCTATCTAGTACAGATGAGATAGTGAGGGTGTAAGGTTATGAGACTAGTCTACAAAACCAATATTGCCATATAACCATATTATATATCTATATAATAATAGTATAATTATCTCATAGGATCATAAAAATACATTTAAATTGTCTTAAATTGTCTACATATGTGTTAAAGGTTATTATCACCATGACTATGTTTCAAAGAAAACTAATAGTTATAGGGAAGCAAGTTGAAGTGATGAGTTTCAGAATCTATGCCATGAGTTGATTCATTTAATGAAGATGATGTTATTTTTTGGGAATTTTATATCTTATATATTATTTTCATAATCTTTTAAGTTAGTGTAAGATTTTTTAACATTGAAGCTAAAGTGGCTTATCTAGCTGAGTGAGGTCTGTGAGAGAGAAGGTCAATAAATTAGTCTGCAAGACTAATAGGTGCACTTAGATATTATGATCCTTTTATTAAATATTTTTATAAGGATTTTTTAGTATCATATTCATTCATTTTAATTCATTTATTATGTTTTATCAGGTGTCATAATTTTATGTTTCCATGATTATGTTTTGAGGCTAGTTGGAAGTTCTGAGTGGGCTCTTTGTAGAGAAGGCTTTGAGTCCTTTTTACCTAATTTATGAAGTATAAATCATATGGTGATGAATATGAGGTCATTTATCTTATATATATGTTGTTTTTTTACATGTTTTTTTGGAAAAATTGTTTTTATGCTTCAGTTATTCAAGACAGACTTTATGAGTATGCACATGCCTAATTATGAACAGTACTAATGGTGTGTTTTAAGTGGTGGTTAAAGATAAAAGGTATTATGGAGACTATATGATCTTATCAGGGATATATTTGATTGTAATATGATATTTTATATAATTTTAGGTGTTTTAATGTACTCCAAAAATATCACAAGGTAACATGTGCTAAGTAGGCCTAATGGGATTAGGTCTCCATGAGAACTAAAGATAAAATAAGACCTAATTGAGGTAGGTAAGACCTAAATGAACTAAAAGAATATTTTATTAATGTATATTAAATGTTATAATTTCCATTTCATTTCCTAACTAAGAGGGTAATGGTATTTATCTGACTAAGAAGGATATGAACAAGAGACTTATATAAATACTAGACAATTTTAGGCCTTTTTGTATGTGTGTAAGAGAGCAAGATAACATATTAGTGAGAAAAATAAGGTATTATAGATCATAAAATGAGTGTATAGGATCAATTATGAATCTTTAACAAAGTTTTTCCATGTGATTAATAATTTCATATGACCTAATCAAATCAAGAAGAGGGATAGTTGAGTAAAGAAGGTTAGAGGCTAGTTTGACAGGGATAGAAGAGTGTGAAGAGCTAAGAATTTATATCATCATTTATTGTATAATTAATAAGGTATTATTAAGTTGATTAATTTTTTTATGTGGTTTAATTAGTGTTGATTCACTATGGGGTTGGTGCTTCCTTACAAGTTCGTGCTTGGTAAAGCCTAATTGGGTTGGTGCTTAGCTAGTAGGGGTTGGTTCTCCATATGAAGTTGGTGCTTCACTTAACTTGATATTTTGACTTATAAGATTTTATTAAATTTCATGTGTTATTGGTTTTTCTTCCCCTTGATTTTTTCCCACATATATGGTGTGTTGACTTGTGTAATCTTATTTCATACTTGTATAATTGATTGTTTATGCATTGCTTGATCCATATGTTGATGTGATGGTTCATGAATGCAAATAAAGAATTGAAATAAAGTTTTTAAGACACTGATTCAACCTAACCATCTTAGTGATTTTGATTCCAAAAAATCCCAAAGAAAATACTTAGCTTAAATGCAAAATAGATATCAAGGAAGAAATGGGAGCCAAAAAAGGATAAATAATTGTATAAAAGTAATTACAAGATCGCGATTAATAATAATCCAAATTTAAAAGGAAAATATAACATAAAATATTTTTAGAATAGTTGGGTTACTTGAAATTAAGTAAAAAAATAATATCAATTATTTTAATGGTGAGCTCACTCTAAAAATTTTAAGAGTGAGCAAGAATTGATCGAAGTGAAACTTGCATACAACAATGTGGATCTTTCTTTTTATTTTTATTTTGAAAGTATCATAAATATAAATGTATATTTAATTATTAAGTTAAAAATATATATTTAAAATATCACTTTGAGTCTCTTATTATAAAAAATAGATATTAAAATAAATGATTAAATTAGAATTAAAATCTCAAAAAATAAGCATGGATTAATTTTTTGTTCTTTTTTAATATAAAAAGGTAAACCTACATACAAAGTTAAAAAGAATAAAAGGAAGAGTGCTCTAATTAATTTTTGATTGATCTAAAGTGATAAATGAGTTTAAATAAATCACTTAAATGCTTCAATATTAATTCAAAAATCCAAGAGTACGACAAAGATAGATTTTATTTGTTTTTTAAAAAGTTTTAAAAAAATAAAATTGGGCAATCTTAAAAATGGGTTGATCTAGAAAAAATAAAAGACCAAAATTGAATTAAATAAATATCAGAAGATACTAAGCTAAAAATAACATCTAGTTTAGATAGGAGTTAGTTTGAATTTAAGAAGATCAAATCTACAAAATTTTAGAAATATATAAAAATGTAATGCATTAATGAAGTGATGGAGAAATAATGAAAAATATGGTTTTGAAATGAATGCCCATGCTGGAAAGCATGATAAAAGAAAATAAAGAAGAGTTAAAAAACACATGTACCTTCCATTAAATAGAAGTGCAATGTCCTTAGTGATATGATCATGACATGAACTTATATGCCTCACACAAGGGAAACATGAGAGAAAGAGTACACACCAGTTAAGGCATCGACCTCTATAAAAATCTCAACAAAAAAAAATCTGACCAAAACTTGTGAGAGATATAATTTGAGTTAAAGATCTGAAAATATATACATGTGTGTGTGTATTACATCAAGCAGACATATTTTTTTTTGTATTTTGATTGATTTTATTGATCAAACATAAAATATATGTTTGTAAGAACATTTAAGTAGACAATAAATAAAACTCAAAAATATTAAAAGATCATAAATATATGCTTAGAATAAAAGGAAGGGGTTCTAAAAATAAATATTATTAGTACAGAACTAATAAAAAATCTAATTAAAATAAAAACTAGAAAGTTGAAAGTAAATATATGTTAGTAATATATTTTTTATTTTCTTGATGTGCATGCAACACAAAACTTGACTTGGAGTGCCTATCAACCATATGAAAGAAAGAAAGAAAAGGGTCCTTTCAAGTAACCTCCAACAATGAGTTAGAGAGTAATAAGGTAAATATAAAGAGAGAGAAATTGACTAAATGGATAGTAAGGGTGGAACCCTTGAAAAATAAATCTGTAAAATCTTCCAAAAAATTATTAAAACTTTAAAAAAAATGTGAATAAGATGATCTTAGATCTGATACCATGAATTATTTATCCCAAGAATAATCATGAATGAAAAAGTATGAAAGTTCATAAATAAAAAAATCACAATACATGTTACCTCTCAAGGTAAAAACCACAAATGAGATAATAATTTTAAAGTGGGAAACCAAATGAATCATAGAAAAACCCATGTGATCTTATTACAAGGCTTGCTAATAAAATATCCACAAGTACAATATTGAATCAAGAGCAAAAGAAAATAAGAGAGAGAGAGCTATGAAATTTTAGTGGGGAAATGAAGAGATAAGGCGCTCTTTTATAGAGCAAGAGGAGGAGAATGGGAGTTACAAAGAATATTATTATTACCTTATAATCCTCCTATGTGTGTGCCACTTATGTCCTAGTATCTTAGAAAGTGAAGATAGGTGTGTGTTATGTGGGGAAAGGAGTTACTCATTTAAGTAACTACAAAGTAATAAAGGAGCATAAATAGGTGAGGGACACCTCATGAAATCTAGATTTATGTGAATTAATAATTCACATACTTAAAAATTCCACACACATAAAAAGGAACTTAGGATAAAAATAAATTATCCTAAATAAAGGGTAATCCTAACAAATAAGGTAGCAAGAGTTAAATATCTTGGGGAAGAGTTCAAGAGCTCAAAATCTGAACAAGCAAGGTTGATAGTTGAGGCATCAAACTCTTCAAACCTTCCCTACTCAATTTTCAGATTATAAATAAAGATTTCAATGTATTATATGTATTATTTCAATAACTCAAAGAAATAGAGGTAGCTTCTAGATTAGTCCCCAAGACTAAGTGTTTCTACTCATTTTTGCTTTTTACATTCAGAAGAAGAAGAAACTAAAGATAATGGCCAGGGGTTAGATGATACCCAAATTAAGTTGCACACTGTATCTAAACATTGTAGGAGCTCCTCTTTGGCTGTGGAAGAAGACACCTGTAGATAAGAAAAAGACTCAAACACAAAAAATGTTAGAGAGATATATGGTGGACTGCCAAGCACACGCTCGGTCTTGAAAGCGTAAAAGCTACCTCAAGGGATGATAATCCACTATTTGACAAAAAGATTATTGTATGAAAAGAAATGGTGAAAGACTAAGAAAGAGAAATCGAGATAATGCATACCTATATTTTGTAGTCGATCTGTCATAGTCACCAGCGTCGATTGTACTATCGACATCAATTTGTCAATGTTGCCATTCTCGGTTAGGCTACCAACGTCGGTAGGGGCAATGGGCCTTGGACAGGTTACAGGGTTATTTGTGTGGTTGACAGAGGAGTCTAGGAGTTTAAAGGCTTGTGAAAGATTGTAGGAAAGTGAATAGGGTTTGAGACAGGACAAGGGTAGAAGGTAGGTGTGAGAAAAAGGTCAGGATATGGGGAAGGCCTCTCAGCCTTTCCAGGAAGAAGGTCAGGTCGGGTTGATAGTATTTAGAAATAGTAAATAGAAACTAATTACCAAGTTATTCTAAATAAATAAATGGAGATAGAAGAATACTTAGCTCTGGTTGTGGCTGATGTCAAAGATCTCATGTAATGTTTCCAATCCAATGTTTGGAGTGATTTTGCAGAGTTTTTATAGCCTAAAGAGCAAAAGTTGAAGTCTGATGCTTGGTCTCAGAGTGTGTGCATCCACATCCAAGAGTCTGAGGGAGAGAGCCAGAGAGAGAGATTAGATTCTTGGGATGAAGAGTCTAAGAGAGGGCCTAACTGAATGTTAGAAGTTGGTTTATGTAACTGATGTTAGCGATCCCATTGGCATCGACTGACAGTTGACTGAGATCGGCAGCTGGAGAATGGGTAAAAGGGATAACAATCTATTCTCTATCTGCCAAGTGCATTTGTCATTGGAGAACGGTCAAAAGGTGGGCTAATTACACATGAGAGTTAGTTAGGAGGTTAGAAGGAGTGAGAATAGGTCTTGGGTGTCTCATAGGGTGAGAAATGGTCTAAGGGTGAGGTGTCCAAAGTGAGGTGTCCAAGGTGAGGTGTCTAGGGTGATGTCTAGGTGATGTCATTAATTCAAAATAAGTAGTTTATTTTAAATTAATGAAGTGTGTAAGTGTTTAGGAGGGGACCAAGGGGGAGTCGACACAATTTTGGTGTCTACATTTGCCCCTTTTTGTCTTGTTGGTTATTATTGACAAACTGCAAGACAAAAATAGGATTAAGTTACCCAAGGTATAGGATGAGGTCCTTTTTGTCTTTTTAGTTATTCTAATGAACTGCAAGACAAAAATAAGTGTAGGTTACCCCAAGTATGATGATGAGGTATTCCCCCTCAAAGCAGGAGTCGAGGAAAGGTAATCTGATATTGGGTGCCGATTTGATAAGCAGTAGATGAGTATGGTGAAGATAGAGTGTGAATGTTGCAATAGTTGAGATTGAGCATATACCACTTCACGTGATAGGTAGGTAAAATTGTCATAGGCAAGGTCAAGGAGTGCTAAAATCAAAGTAACTATGCCCTAGATTTTAGTCATAGCTAATTGGGTTATTCAATCAAAGTTATAGCTCCAATGGTCGTCATGTTCCAAGTATCCTGGGCTTGGGAAATACTCCTGGAAAACATGAAAATGTCACAATTATTGGGGATTAACTTGGGCATGATCCGATACTTGTGAGGGTCGTCATGTGGGGTATGGACAATTTGCTAACTATTCGTGAGGTAGCATATATGTAATCAAAACAACCAAGGCAAAGTTTTCTCAGAAGTGGTCATGGTCTGAGGAGATAGTCATAATCTCCAAGGTTGTTGGTCGAGTTGGGTTGAGATATAAGTGATCTCAAGAGTTGTGTATTATGGTCAGGGAGATGTGTGTGATCTCTAATGTGCCCCATGAGAAGTCAAAGGTGACTTCTACAATGTCAGGGCTAGTGGTTTGGTCATGAGTTTGGGCTGGTATGGATAGTTGGTCCATTAGGTAAATGAACCAATGAATGGTTGAGCTAACCTTAGAAGACCCCATGTCAACTGAGTGTTGCATACATAGCCCCTGTTTCAAGGGCCTCAGGCCAATGTAGTTCTCCCCAAAAGGGAAGAAGAGGGTAGGTTATGGATTGGTTTTGACTAAGTTAAGTCATGGTTAAAGGTTATATGGTTGGTCCATCAAGTAGATGAATGAATGAATGGCCGAGCTAACCTCAGAAGACCCCATGTCAACTGAGTGTTGCCTACATAGCCCATGTGAGGGCCTCAGGCCAATGTAGTTCTCCTCAAAAGGGAAGAAGAGTCAAAGTGGTTGATAGTTGGTTTGGTCAGGTTAGGGTTTTTAGCATTTCCCATATATGTGATGGTACATGCTTAAAATGATAAGTATATGATGATGTTACAGCTTTTTCCATATTATGTGATGGTCTATTCTGTAACATTGGTGATGTGGTTTTTCATCCCTAGCAATTTTCCATATTTGTGATGGTGTATGCTAAAAATGAAATGAGATGATGTTGTTATAGCCCTTTCCATATTGTGTGATGGTGTATTCTATAACATTAGTTGTGTAGTTTTTCATCCCTAGCAATTTTCCATATTGGTGACGGTGTATGCTAAAAATGAAATGAGTACGATGATGTTATAGCCTTTTCCATATTATGTGATGGTGTATTCTGTAACATTGGTTATATGGTGTTTCATCCCTAGCAATGTTCCATATTAGTGATGGTGTTATGTTAAAAATGAAATGAGATGATTTATGCTTCAACAAGTTTCCATATTGGTGATGGTATATGCTTGACATAAATTGTGTTGGGTTGATAGTTTCTATGTGTATTGTTGTCCATAGAAACTAGTGTGAATGGGCTATGTCATGTTAGTGGTCTGAAAATGTTTGATTTGGTTTGGTTGGTTTTGATTAGATAATGGTCTGGTTATGTGTGACCAAGATGTATAAGAAGTGAAAGGCGCATTTCTCTTTCATTGACCAGGACCATAATGATTGCATAGATAAGGTTTTTGGAAACAAAATCCCCATTCATTCATTACGTCATTGACCATTGGTTTATGTTAGAGAAGTACTAGAATCACTTGACATTAAGTGAGCTCAAATCCCTTGGGTATGTTAGGGTAATAGGTTTGATTTTTTGATAGGTGAGGGTTGCATAACCCTTTTGAGCAGGGATAACTTTGCCCCTTTTATAGGTGACCCTGAGAATGACTATAGGCAAGTCCATGAATATATAGTTTGTTAGTCTTTTTTTTTTGGTAGAATGATCAATGCAGGAAGTCCACTTGGGGATGTTGTGTTGTTTTATGGTCAAGTTGTGTTGTGTATGTAGCAAAATCTAGGCGTAGCCATCCTTCGAGGGAGTGGTCTATATTTTGCTTTATATGTGTTGATGTCATTGAATAGCTATCCTTCAAGGGAGCAGCTTATTTATTACAGCAATGATGTAGCTGTCCTTCGAGGGAGTAGTCTACATTTATAGTTTATGACCTTTAGTTAGGCATCCCCAATCTTATATTTTTTTTATTTTTGACTGAACTTTTGGTGATGGGTTTTTGACTTGACTATAGAGGTTGAGGGGTTTCCCTTTTATTAGGACAAGGCATTCATGCTTGAAAAAAGGGTTGACTAATGTTTGTAGGAAAAAGGGTTGAAAGGAGTAAGAATGACAATGATGAGGGGTTTCTCAAGGGATGAGCTCAAGTTAAACATCAAGTGAATGATTACTTGATTAATAATAGAATGGTCAAGTATGTAAGGCATTAAGGGGCTCAGGTTCTAGCCAGCCTTCGAAAGAAGACAGACAATAAGCATTTGATCCATGCTTGTGTTATGATGTAAGGTCTGAGTCAATTAGGAGTAAACTTGCCCCATTTGCTTCTTTCCATATTGGTCACATGTCAGTTTTCTGTAAGAACGAGATCTCTAATTTTGAAATTTTTCTCTTTCTAATTTTGGTTGTGGGTGTGTTTTGGTCAATGCTGGATGTGAAGTTGGTTAGCATGTTGTTGGAATTTGGTGCAATGCCAAACATAGTCATTATAGTCTTGGTTAATAGTGGGAAAATAATAGCCTAGGCGAAGGATGCGCTTGGCAATCGAGTTACTACTAAAATGTCCCCCACAAATCCTATCATGGACTTGTTTGATGACATGGGATGTCTCAGTGGTTGTTAGGCATTAGATAAGGAGGCCGTCGAGACCTCGTTTATAGAGAAGACCCCCTAGCATGGTGTAGCAAGTAGTACTTTTGATAAAATCTCACCATTTATTGCCAGAGAGGTTAGGAGGGATGATAAAATATGTCAAGTAGTCCACAAGTCATTTATACCAAACGTCACGTAGACTAGAGAAGTTAGGAGGAATTTTCCTCAGAGATGATAGTTGTGATGTGCCCACGATAGAAATCTTGGGTTTTGGTGGTTGAGAAGGCTTGACAAATGGATATGTCCAAAGTGGAGAAGCCTCATCTTTACCTTTATCTTTCACAATTTAGGGCCTGATGGCCACATCAATTGTGTTCATTTTGAATAAAGGTGGTTGAGGGACCATAGTCTTATGTTGGGATCCTGATTTAGGTGAAGAGGTTTGGGATGTTGTTGGTGGTTTGTCAAAAAAGTGGTCTAAATAAGCCTCAATGTGAGGGGTGTCCTTTTTTAGGTGTTGGTGAATGACAATCTTAAGGGCACAGCAATGCTCAGTATCATGTCCAGGTGTGTGATGATACCAACAGATTTTAGTGTTATCAAACCAAGATGGTTTTGGTCTAAGAGGTTGGTATGGCTTAATAGGTAGGAGGATAATGCTTGAAGACTGTAATAATTGACATAACATCAAAGCATAAGAGCCCTTTAATGGGTGTGCATGCATTGCAGTAGAGGTTGATAACTTTTATTTAGAAGTTGTATGAAGAGTTTGTCGTACCATCTTTTTCACTAGTGGTGTGACCACCCACATAGATGGCACTTTGTTGATGAGAGGTGATGGATTAGGGATCACTCCTTTAAGATTAGAAGGATGTGGACCCAGGATAGATGGCAATGGTGAAGGTGGGAGAGGAGTTTTTTGACGTGGTTTAGTAGCCTTCTTTAGTTTAGTGCAAGGACTACTATTGTGAGGGGTGAGGTTCAAATCTACCTTCACCAGATCTTCTTCGACTGAAGTGGGTGAGGTGGAAAGTTCCTCTCTTGGTGGAGAAGGGGTTAGCGAATGTGTCTCTTCAAGTGGAAAGAGCTTAGGAATGATCATGGCTTTCATGTGTGGTTTAGGAGTGGGGCAAGTATGATCCCCCATTGATGATAAGAAGGATGAGGGTGAGGCATCCAGCATTGGTGTCATCAAAGCATCCTCCAATATGGGAGAAGTCAAATTAGACTCTCCTACATGTGAAAGGGGGCTGGATGGAGGATAAATAGGAGAAGAAGGCTCTTCTACTTGTGGTTGACAAATAGGATAAGAAGGCTCTTCTACCTATGGTGGACAAATAGGAGAAGAAAGCTCTTCTACCTATGGTGGACAAATAAGAGAAGAAGGCTCTTCTACCTGTGGTGGACAAATAGGAGAAGAAAGCTCTTCTACCTGTGGTGGAAAAATAGGAGAAGAAGGCTCTTCTACTTGTGGTGGACAAATAGGTTGACTAACCTCTTCAGACTGTGGGAGAGGTTGGTTAGAAACCATGTCGACCGTGCGTATATTACACTCCTAAAAGTCATCGGCTATGGTCTGAATGTTATTCTGACTAGGAGGATGGTTAGGAAATGGTTGTCTAAAGACATCCATGTTTTGGTTATCCATCACATTTGGGTTATCCAAAACAAGATCCCCTTTGTCTAGCATGTCTTGGACAATGTTTTTGAAGGTTTTATAATTATCCGTCTCATGACCTTTGACATGATGATAGTTACAAAAGTCATTTTCAATATACCATGTAGGGATAAATTTTGAGGGGTCAAATTGAGGTGGTCAAATTTGAGGGAGATGGAGGACCCCCTGCTTGACTAGTTTATCCAATACAGAAGCATATGATTCTCCTATTAGAGTATATTGACACTGTACATACCATTATTGGAATTGTTTTGTGATGTATTCTAATGTGGAAGGCTGAGATTGGTTGGGTGTGGTACAGGATGATGACCTAAGTACCATAGCATTTGTTGATCCCTTGGATTTGGAGTGGGAAGAAGAAGGTCTGGAAGAAGGGTCATTAGATTTTGCGTTGGTATTTTTACTACGCAATTTGACCTTATCCTCTTCGACTGCATGGAGTTCAAGCTTTTAGGCCATGGTGAAAGCTTCATCAAATGTGTGGAATGTTCAAACCCACAAAGTGGATGAGATGTGTTTGGCACATGCTCATGAAAAGAGCTCAATGAGCTTAGGTTAAGGTAAAGAAAAGGAGATTTGGTTGATTAAACCTCTTCAACGGGCAACAAAATTAGTTATTGATTCATCGTCAAATTGTCTAATAGAATATAGGTCTATGATGGAGACCTTTTTAGTGATGTTGATTGAAAAGTGGTCAAGGAATAGTTGAGCTAGTTGAGTGAAGGTAAAAAGAGAATGACTGGTAATAGAACTATACCAATCAAGGGTGGTGCCGGAAAGTGACATGGGGAATGTGCAAATTAGTAACAAATCATCATGCACTATAAGGTAAAAAGCATGTCTAAACACTCGTAGGTGTTGCTATGGGTCCTCCTTACTCTGAAAGTGAGTAAATTTAGGGAGTTCCCACTGGCTAGGATATGGTCAAATAGGCACTAAAGGGTGGATGGGTTCATTGCAAATTTGTTCATATGACAAAACATTGCTTGAACTAGAAATGGATGTATTGAGGTTGGACATCTTATCCATCAACATCTTAATTAGATCGATTGATGGATTGGTAGGAGGGGTACCCCCTAGGTTGTAAGGTACCTGGAAGGTGTTAGGAGGGGCGTATTACGTACTTGGTTGCATTTGTATAGGTGCAACATATTGGTAGTTCATCATAGGGATTGATGTTGAGGTCAAGGGAGGTTGTGCCATGAAGTTAGAGGGCACAACTTGACTAGATGCCGCCAAAGGTTGTTGGATGGTGGCAACACTAGTTGGAGGATAGGTAGTCACTCTTGTATTTATGGGCATAAAAGTGGGTGGGATAGAAACAAGCAAGTTTTAAAAAGGTGTTGAACTTGTTTGCATTATTTGTGGTTGAAGGGGTACATAAACCCCAATGGAGGTAGGTCCAGAAATAGAAGGGGAGGCCAAATCTTGAACATTGGCCATGGTTGGGTTATTAGTCGAGGCAATAGCCTGAGTGACCATAGGTTGAGTAATGGAGGCTAATGATATTATTGTCATTTCAACTAAGGAAGTTAGCATCCCAAAAATAGGATTACCTAAAGGGTCTCACATTTGGCCTCTTGCAAGATAGTGTTGGAGAGCCTTGATGTTATGGTCAAGGAATCTCTCAAATTATTGATCCCCTTTGGGAACAATAGGAGGTTGATTTGGGGTTGGCTAGATAGGAGTATGCTCAGTATCTGAAGTATACTCCATTAGAGGGCTTGTTATAAAGGGTGAAGGTGGGAGTGGTTGTTGCCTTGCATGGTCAACAAGAGATTTGGTTTGACTACGTGTCAAAACCATTCAAGACAAAATGGATTCAAGTTCTAAAAACTATGTATTTTAGTTTCAAAATTCTAGAATGTGTGTTTAACAGCAAAAAGTCAGGTTTTAAGGTTGTTGTTTTGAAAGAAAATTTGTTGACAGTGATCAACATCGATGGAAAAACCAATGTCAGTGAGGATATGTTGCCGACGTTGGTGGGAAAACTAATGTCGGTGAAGATAAGTGACCGACGTCAGTGGAAAAATTGAGGTCGGTTACTGTGTTTTTCCAGAAACTCAAAAAACTGACAGTTTTTGGAATAAAAAGAAATTTTGAGCTATTTTAGATCTCAAAATGATGCGACCTCTCCAGCTACAAAAATCAGATAAGAAGAGAAAAATAAATGATGGCAAGAAACCTCTAAATCTTATAATCCTAAGAATAAATTTTAGAGTCGTGGTGGCTTATGCCTTAGAAGAATGTGTTTGGGAATTTGGCTTTTAGAACGGGTCGTAAAAAGGAAGTCTAAGGTTGGTTTTGGGTTATGTTTTGGTGCTCAAAAATCTATGTTAGGTTTTATACATGGCTTGGTGTTGGGGGCTTTCTCCCTTCACTTCACGAACCCAGAGCTGAGCTAGGCCACTTAGCCAATATATACTTTGCCTATAATTTATACTCTGCTAGAGAATAGAGTGGGTCCTCCTCTTGGTAGTGAAGTCCAAACAAGATCGCTAGGAAGGGTAAGGTATCCACTAGGTGATGAAATCCTAGTCAGGCCTTGTCTCAATTATGTTTAGATGTTTAATTTGATGTGATGTGGTCTGGTTGTGTAACATATGTGCACTATGATTTATTCATAATGTATTTTTAATTACTAGATGAGCTAAATATGCATTCAAGCAAGAATGAAATGCAATATATTTTTAACCCAAATTGAAATGTTTTGTTCAGATGTAAACAAGTGGGGAAGAGGTTAAGAGTATGAATTTTCAATACTCTAAAATGCAGGTAAGAAGTGACAAGAAGAAAAAGAAAAAGTTCTTTTTAACTTGTGCTAATTGTTTCTTTTTGAAATAAAAAGAAAGAGGAAGAGGATGCAAGAAGAGAATCTAATGCATCTATATGAAAGTTTGCTTTTTAAAAGAAATGAACCCAAGGAAAACTCCAGGGGTCCCACTGGGTGTGCAAAAATGTTTCTACTCATTTTTGCTTTTTACATTCAGAAGAAGAAGAAACTAAAGATAATGGTCAGGGGTTAGATGATACCCGAATTAAGTTGTGCACTGTATCCAGACATTGTAGGAGCTCCTTTTTGGCTATGGAGGAAGACACCTGTAGATAATAAAAATACTCAAACATAGAAAATGTTAGAGAGATATATGGTGGACTGCCAAGCACACGCTCGGTCTCGAAATCGTAAAAGCTACCTTAAGGGATGACAGTCCACTATTTGACAAAAAGATTATTATATGAAAAGAAATGGTGAAAGAATAAGAAAGAGAAAGAGAGATAATGTGTACCTATATTTTGTAGTCAGTATGTCACAGTCATCGACATCGGTAGTACTACCAGTGTTGGTTTGTCAATGTTGCCATCATCGGTTAGGCTACCGACATCGGTAGGGGCAATGGGCCTTGGACGAGTTACAGGGTTATTTGTGTGGTCGACAGAGGAGTCTGGGAGTTTAAAGGCTTGTGCAGGGTTGCAAGAAAGTGAATAGGGTCTGAGACAAGGCAAGGGTAGAAGTTAGGTGTGAGAAAAGGGTCAGGATATGGGGAAGGCCTCTCAGCCTTTCCAGGAAGAAGGTCGGGTTGGGTTGATAGTATTTATAAATAGTAAATAGAAACTAATTACCAAGTTATTCTAAATACTAAAATGGAGACAGAAGAATACTTAGCTCTGGTTGTGGCTGATGTCAAAGATCTTGTTCAATGTTTCCAATCCAATGTCTGGAGTGATTCTACAGAGTTTTTGTAGCCTGGAGAGCAAAAGTCAAAGTCTAATGCTTGGTCTCAGAGTGTGTGCATCCACGTCCAAGAGTCTGAGGGAGAGAGCCAGAGAGAGAGAGAGAGAGAGAGAGATTAGATTCCTAGGAGGAAGAGTCTAAGAGAGGGCCTAACTCAATGTTAGAAGTTAGTTTATGTAACTGACGTCTGTGATCCCGCCGGCGTCGACCGACAGCTGACTGATGTCAGCAGCTAGAGAATGGGTAAAAGGGCTAATAGCCCATTCTATATCTACCAAGTGTATTTACCATTGGAGAATGGCCAAAAGGTGGGCTTATTATGCATGAGAGTTAGTTATGAGGTTAGGAAGGAGTGAGAATAGGTCTTGGGTGGCTCATAGGGTGAGAAATGGTCTAAGGGTGAGGTGTCCAAAGTGAGGTGTCCAAGGTGAGGTGTCTAGGGTGATGTCTAGGTGATGTCATTAATTCAAAATAAGTAGTTTATTTTAAATTAATGAAGTGTGTAAGTTTTTAGGAGGGGACCAAGGGGGAGTCGACACAATTTTGGTGTCTACACTAAGTTGACTTTTAGTGTTTCCATGACAACTCAAGGTGCCAAATTTTCAATATTTATTATCCTAAAAAAATATTATAGACCTAATTTTGATCACTTAGGGACCCCTGGTGGTTGCTTCAATTATAACATTAGTTACTCCATTGAATTCTTAATCAATTAGTGCCACATCAACACCCTGATAAATATAACTATGTATTTGCATGTTCAAACCAGGTTATAAGTTTAGTTCCTGACTTACTTTCTACTCATGTACATTGTATTTTTAGTTGAAGTGTTTATTATAAATCTTATAATTATAATTCATATTTTGCATGATTCAAAACACATTATTCTATTTTTGAACTTGAAAATTTAGATGATGCTTGAGAAATGAGGTCATCCCCATCCCAAGATTATATATAATTGTAACCTCCTTGTCCTAAAGAGGATAATTTTTGGCTTTTAATACTAATAATAAATGTTGAGAAGTTATGTTAATTTGATCTTGATGTGAAAATATTGATTTTTATCCAATTTTGTGGAAATTAGGATGTGCTTCATTTTGGTATCTTATTTATTTGATTGTGTATGAGTTATTTTTTTAATATAGTTTTTCACATTAAGTTATAGATGATTTGAATTCCTTTTGCATGTTGATTATAATTCCTCTTGTAGATGTCCAATAACAATATGATAAATGTGACAACCTTTAATATTTCACATTCAAGTTTATTTTATTTTGGTTCCCTTTGACTTATTACTATGTTTTATCATTGGTGTACTATATTATCTAACATCAAATATTGGTCTTACATTTTATTATCCTTTCTTAGTTCAAGTGCTAGTCTAAAAAGGTTTTCACCTTGTGTGGTTTATGGGCATTTTATTTCCTTTCTTTTTCCTCTTTTATAAGTTTATTTGAGAATATTTTCCACCTTAGTTAAAAATATCATACTTTCATCCATATCAATTAGATATAAGTTCATCCATAGATAACCCATCTATGGTTAACAATCTATATTGCTCACTACTATTCCACCAATAAGTTGTTATAAAACCTAATACCCTGTAACTCATGCCTTGAATGGAAATAATTTCATTGATCCTAAAATATTATTGGATACCTCATAAAGGACTCTATGTTGTGTATAAAACCCACATCAATAAATACTTAATTTTGTGATAGAAGGAGAATGTACACCTCTACCTCTATTTTGTTTGAAAAGAATCACTTGAGCTACACTAGAAGCACCTATAAGATTGATAAGGTATACCTTAGATGATAACTTGGTATTACCATGTTTAAAAATCCATATAAAAATTAGGTCAAATAAAGGAGTAAGGATAAGTCCCCAAGACCAATAATTATCTCTAGGTAGAGAGTATCATCTATTGTGACTTTTGATCCCCCCAACAAGCCCCCATATTCCAACATGGCTAAGAGATTTTACGATCAATTTTTTGGAGCTATCTATGATTTAATAAAAAAAAAACCCTAATAAATATTTTCCTTCATTTTCTCCCTTGAGAGTAAGGACTAAAAAAGAACATATTAAGGCCTTTAAAACCACTTTAGAAATCTTGATTATAACCTACAAAGATGTGGCTTGCTTAGTATTTCCCTTCACCTTGAAAAGCATAGACTATCAATAGGTTTTTAATATCCTAGAGGGTTTCACTACATCTTGGACCATTTTTAAAGATACATTTATGGCACTATTTTGATAGGTCACTAGTTAATGTGTTGTTTATCAACATTTTACCAATATGAAGTGAGAGCCCAATTAGCCAATTCATGGTTTTAATGCTTGATTCTAAAAGATGTAAAACAAGCTTCAAACTACTTACCTACCTAAAGAGGTATTATCTCTCAAAATATACAAAAACACCCTAGACCCCATGAATATAAGTTTTCTTTTATAGAGTAGCTAATATTGGTACACTACCATTGGACTATGCCAAAGCTATCAACTAGATAATCAATTAAATCCTCAATTTTAGCCCTTGGCCCCACTTAATTTTGGTCTTATTTTCTAGGATTTCTATCCAATTCTAAATTTAAACCAAAATATTATGGCCCAAAGCTAGAACCCAACCTATAAGCAATTACCTTTGACCTATGTTGCACCCAATCAACACCTAGATTTCTTGAATAATCATACCCCTAACTAGAAAAACTTGAATCAGTCATTATTACCATTTAATACTACCACAACATAGGGTACCACTTCTAATTCTATGAAAAATATAATCAAAATCAATCCAAATAATGGTCCAAAAATTGAGTGATGAATTTATAAGCATGTAGAAGCATATGGATAACATTGAAGACTAAAACACTAATCAGAGCATTGGATTCTAGAGATACAATAAGCCTTTCAACAAGTATGGAAATAATCAAGAACAACAAGTTCCATCCAAAATGGGACTAGAGATGAACATCATGGAAGTACCCCTTCCTAAATGGTGTCATGTACATAATACTATGTAGCATCGTGAGTTAGACTACATCAAGTGTTGTAAATCCTTCAAAATATTTCATATAGATAAGGGCAGGTAAGAAAGTTATGTAAATTAGGTAAAACCATCTTCTTCCTACTTTAGAACAACCAAGCATAGCTAATGTATTTAATACCAATGGTTTTCTATTTCCATAAGAAAATGATAATGAATCAAAGGAGAACATTGATGAGATCTATGCTTTCTAGTAGTATCATGAGGTAAGAACTAATTACAATTTGAGGAGTAAATACCCTATCACTACTTTGATCCCTCAAAATAATAATGTTATCACTCCTAAAAGAGATGATTAGTTTTATACTATATAACCAACTAGCAAAATAGGGTTCAATGTTGTCAATTATATGAATAAAATTAAGGCTAATATCAACCTACATGAGTTAGCCTAGATTACTAAGTAAATAAAACTACTACTTAAATATCTAACTATAATTACATCTAATAAGTCCAAGGCATCCCACACCAATTTCATATTGTATAAAGATAAACTTGATGTAACATCATTCCCACTAATCATCTGAATGTTTATAAATAATATACAGAACTATTTGGTTAACTCAAGAGCCTCAGTCGATGTGATGTCGATAGTTGTCTATTAAAAGTTGGTTCTAAATATAGATAAGTCAAAGAGAGTGGCCCTATAGCTAAATAATCCTTTGGTCCCATGTTTCAACTAATTAAAAAACATGTGCATCTATTTGGCATTTGAACCACATGTGAAATAGACCATAGTATCTTGGTCATGGACATTCTAGAAGCATATGATTTATTGTTGATAAAAGACTAGTCAAAGACATTAAATGGGTATATGGACACTAATTTCTTTCATGTGTGGCTACCATAGAAAGGAGTGTCCAACCAAATTTTAGTAGACCAAGAGCTAAATATGAATCATCTGCTTATGGATTATAACACAACTAATGAGAAAGTAGACTTCATGCATTCACATGTATGTGTGTATATGTTTAATACTAAACAATAAAATATGTTGTATGAACAATAATTTGAAGGTCATTCTTAGCTATGGACTCTTCATTTTGATAGAGATAGATCACAAAAAGGTTTGGGCATGGGTGTGGCCCTCACAGATCTATATGGAAAGTAGTACTTAACTACTTATAGATTATAGTTCTCATGCATAAACAACTGAGTCGAGTATGAAGCCTTAATCTATGGCCTTCATCTTACATTAAATCATAATCTCAAATAACTATAAATCTTTGGTGACTCAAAACTGGTATTTAACTAGATTAGGATCAAATATTAGTTCAAACTCACTTATTTAAAGAAGTACAAAAACTAAGTGTGGGACCTAGTTGAGTCATTTGAAGCATCAATATTAAATCCATCCCAAGGGAAGAGAACCAAATCACAAACTTGTTATCAACTTTAGCTACTAATATAGCACCACTCAAGGAGTCTAAAATAAATAAATTTTGAATGGATCTAGTGCCTTTCCCTTTTATCCCAAACAATATAAATAACTTCCAAGTGTTCAAAGATGATCAAATAATTATACAATCATTGAATATTTCTAGATATTTGAAAGCCTAGTTAATAAATGAAGAAAATATCAAGTTTATATAGATTGAAGACATGGTAGAGGATGGAATTTTATAACTAAAGGAGAAACACATCCCTTTGGGCATGGTCTCCTTGGAATGAACTTTTGATGTAGGTCCCCAGGGCTAGAAGAAAAAATAGCTCAAAGCAACAAAGTCTAATTTCATTAAAGAAAATCTAGGAACTGACCAACATCCCCAGCTTGTGAATGTGGGATTGATTTGTATATAAAATAAAAATTAAAGGTTGAAGAGATTACTTATAGAGCATAAATATGTCATCACATGTACATATGATGACCTAAAGTTCTTTGACCCTAGGGTTATCACTCATTCCATTCCCTTAAATCCAGAGCATAAGCTTTTCAAGCAAAGACAAAGGTTAATGAATCAAATATTGGAACCTCTCATACAAACTAAAGTATAAAAGCTAATGGATTCTTAAAAAAATCCCAATTAGGCACTCAAATTGGGTAACCAATCTTATACTATTCAAAAATAAGAATATAGAAATCATAATCTATGTTGATTTTAAGAACTTAAATAGAGACTCTAATAAAGACAATTACCCTCTAACTTATTTAAATGAGGTAAATTAAATGGTGGGTGGCTCTCAGATGATGTCTTTCTTGGATGAATTCTCAGGCTATAATCATGTACTCACTGAAGTATAATATCGGATAAAGATTACCTTTACCACCAAGTGGAAAAATTTTACATATAAAAGGATATCATTTAGCCTAATTAATGTAGGATCCACCTTATAAAGAGTAATGTGTTTTTCCTATCAAGGATTGGTGGGGAAGTGTATCATCATCTACATGTATGACCTTATTATGTTTTCAAAAGAAAGAGTTGATCATAGAGAACAACTATAAAAGGTCTTTGATAGATTTAAAATATATGGGTTCTCTCTAAATCCAAATAAAAACATCTTTGGAGTTACTAAAGGAAATATCATAGGTCATATTATCAGCAAAGATGAGATCTCCGTTGATCTAGAATGGGTTCAATCTATTTCCAAGTTGACTACACTAAATAGCAAGAAAGAGTTGAAGTCTTTCTTTGACAATTTTAACTTTATAAAAATTTGCTTCCATTTTTATAGATATTATTAAGCATTAAATATTACTCTAAGACAAGATCCTAAGATAGAATGAAAAAATCTTTTTAGGACATCAAGGTTGAAATTTCCCAAGCTCCAATTCTAATTAATCTTGATTTCAATAAATATTTTTATATTTATTCATTCACCTCAAAACATATTATTGTTATAATACTTATACAAAATTTAGAATATAATGAACATTCCATTACCTTCATGATCACTAATATGAAGGATGCAGAATTTAAATACTCCATGATTGACAAACAAATATATGCCTTGATCAAAGATATAAAAAAAATAGGAATTATATTTTGAGGAATAAAATATATGCCATCATCCTATACCTAATTTTCAAGATCACACTTCACCAAAATTAATTGGGAAAAATAAGAGGCAAATGGATTACAAAATTACAAGAATTTGATCTTGATATGAGACTAACAAAGATAGTTAGGGGCTAGGGAACCATCCAACTAATGGTTAAAATTGATCCACACATCAACATTAAAAAATCAATGAAACTCAAGTAGCTAGGGGTGAATTTTACTCACAAATCATCCATTACCTACTCATAGGTACATGTCCATTTGAATTAAATAGGGAGTAGAATTGATCCCTCGAGATAAAATAAGCTCATTACATGATAAAAAAATGAATCCTATACATAAAAAACTATGAAGGCATCTATCTTAGATGAATTTCAAAATAAGAGGCTAAGGATATCTTAAATAACTTATATTAGAATATGAGAAGTGGACATCCTTCTAGAAAAACTATAGCCCATAAGATTTTGAGGATGGAAAACCACTAGCCTAAAATATTCAAGAACACCGACAATCATATTAGGATGTGCCATGAGTGTTAGGTGTTTAGAAAGAGAAAAGTGAATGCTTCCATGCCTCTTTAACTAGTCATTAAAGGTATCCCTTTTCCCAATGGTTTATTGATTTTATTGGGGTGATAATCCTAAATTCCTTAGTAGAACATAAGTTTATCCTCATAACTATCAATTACTACACAAGGTGGATAGAATTTATACCCACAAAAACTCTAGAACAATCAAGTCATCATGTTTTTGGAAAAAATATATTGACCAGGTTTGTCACTACCATTTCTTTAGTTTTTTATAATGTTCTAACCTTTCAATCTTTTGAATTTATAAAATGGGCCTATGAAAATCAAATCACAATTAAGTTCTCTTCTAACTACTATCCCCAAAGAAATGGAGTAGATGATTCTATGAATAAGAATATGATGGATGGAATTAATAGTTTAGCACAAGATAAACCAAGATAATGGCATCTATTATTGAAAAAATGCACTATGGGTAGATAGAACCAAGCACAAACAAGCCCTCAATAATTCACCTTTTCTACTAGTATATCTATAAAAACTAGTCTTCCCTATTACTCTTAATATATCATCATACCAATTCATACAAGAAGATATGAGTGAAGATGAAATGGTTTAATCTAGACTACGTGAGATAGTCCAGTTAGAAGATGCAAGAACTGAAGCAATGCACAACTTTAACAAATATTAGGATATTATCAAGTAGTGGTTTGACAAAAGATCCAAGATCAAGGCCTTCAAGATTTTATACCTAGTACTTTTATGGGATAAAACATATAAAAATAAGGGATAACATGATAATTTCACTTCTTTGTGGATTGGACCTTATCAAATATCATAAATCCTAGGTAATAATACCTTTTGGTTGAAAGGCCTTTAAGGTCAAGACCTCACTTTTATATTCAATGAATAGTTTTTGAAGCACTAATTTATAGTTTCTTCAATTAGAGAGGCATCAGAGTGAACTATAAGGAAATATTTAGACTAGAAGTAGATTATATTTCCTACTTTATATAATAGATTTCCTACTTTCTATAATAAATTTCCTATTTTCTAGATTAGATTTCTTACTTTCTACATTTTACTTGTAGTAGATTAATTGTTATGCATTATAGGTTAGTTTATTAAAATTATAGTGTAGATTGACCAAATTATTATACTAAATTCATAAAGCATATGCCAAAGAAATGGAGAAAGGTACAAGGAAACAAAATTGGTATTCATAAGGATCTATTCTAATGGTACCAAATGGCCTAGGATAAATGTATATGTCATGACTTACTTGAGTTTTACTTAGATTTAATGGGATTACTAGACTTTTAGGATCTACTCTTATATATTCATGAAAATTTTAGAAATATTTTTCTTTTCCAAAGGCTCATTTCACAATTACATGCTAAAATTTGAATGAGAAATAATAAACATAGAAATGGAGACACACTAATAGGGATGCGTTGACCAAAATAAGTTTTTATTATACATACACCTAGTCAATTATTGTTCCCAAACTTTCTCTATATTGTAATAATAATAATAATAATAATAATAATAATAATAATAATAATAATAATAATAATAATAATAATAATAATAATAATAATAATAATAATAATAATAATAATAATAATAATAATAATAATAATAATAATAATAATAATAATAATAATAATAATAGAGGATAGGTGATTCAAGCAATATCTACCAAGGCTATAGATGTCTGGCTGGCAGTAGAGCAAGGCTTTCAATATAGTCAAAGGTATCTATATTAGGGTTATGGATACTTGGATGGTAGTAGAGAAATTACAAAGCTTCCCTTATTATTTTATTACAAAATCAAAAATTCAAAATGAAACCTACATTATTTAGATAGGACTTGGTCAAAACACTCATGACAAGAAGGATTTAATTTCACAAGAATCAAACACTAAATCCCTAGGAATGAAAGGTTTAGTGTGTTGCATGAGAAATCAAGAGTCTATTTCAAGGCTTGGTCTATTTATTATGGTCTGGGTAGGGTTAAATTTTAGTTATGGTATATTTCTAAAATTCTAAGTTCTTAAAATATTTAAGAGTATTTTCTCTTGTGTCATCATTTGTTGTGCCCTAACACACACACCCCATTTTAAAATTTCAAACAGGGACCCATAATTGTTGGAAACCTCCAAATGGGGGTGTATATACACCTTATAATTCCATAATATGATATTCTTCATTTAAATCATAAACTTATTTCCATGATTCTAAATTCATATAAACTCAAATCATGAAAATCAAAACTTGAACAAACATTTTAAGTTATTTTGAAACTTGGGTTTTCAAAAGTTATTTCCAAATTGATGTTATGATTTATAGACTAATGAAACTAATGTATTTTTCATCCTAATTTTCCTATGTATTTTATGTGGTAAAAAGACTACTCACTGGGACTTGTTAATCACCCATGATGGGGCCTCACATTTTGTGGAAGGTGGTGTTATTATGTCACCCAGAGCCTTTAACTTTCTCAAAAATTTCTTAATATTGAGATATATCTCAAGATTTTAAAATGTTAATAGGTATAATTACAGCATTACAAAAATCCTTTAATTTTCAAAGTAAATTCTAAGTCTTTTGTTTCCATGGGATCCAAAAACATGCCACATGGTGTATTCTCATGAAACCAAGAACATGGAGAGTTTACAAAAAATTATCAATCCAATTATAGGTATGAGCTCTCAAAGTCTAATGGTTATGAGCTTATATGGTTTGTATCATTTGACACCTGGAATATTTTCATTGACTATAACCCTAGAAAGATTAGCATAGTTTTTTTATTCATAATCTAATAGTTCCAAGCTTCTAAGATCCAAATAGGCGAAACTTGGCACCTTTTCATTCAATCGCAACTCTAGAATTATAAAATCAAATTCAATGGTTTAATGGTCCTATGGCCAAGCATATTCAATCTTATGGGTCTCTGATATCACACCATGTATTGGAATTTCATTACCTAGATCCTTCTAAGATATACATTTTTAATATCTAAACGATGGGGACTCTAACCTTCTGACTTCTCATAGGCCTAAGATTGCTACACATGGCTCAATCACATTAACTCATGACCATAGAGCATATGAAATATAACTACAAATCTAAATATTCAATTGAATAGAGATCAAACAAATGTCATAACCTAAAGCAAACATGGTCAAGATACAAAAAAAGAAAGTTGATAGCAAAATAAAATATTTAGTGAATGAACAAGTGATAGTTGTCTCAAATGAGATGATTAGACATGTAAAGTTAATGAAATGTTTCCATTTGGAAAGAAAGTGAACCCACCAAAGTTAACTCAAACATTAAAATCAAAATGATAATTTAAAAAAATTCCATTATTTGCATTGATGACACATGAATGAATTCAAATCTTAGATTTTAGAGTGATATATGTAAAGTCTACACTAAGGAAAGTCATTTTGGCATTACTCTCTTGATTAAGCATTATAATTTTGATCCCTCTAGCATCTAAGAAGCCCTAATTTTTTCAATTGAGCTTGTCAAAATGAACCAGATAATATACAAGAAGAATTACAGTAATCAAATTGAAATAATGGACTCCTCTTCAAAGTAGGGTCATCCTCAAGCTCCTTCTATATATTCATGTGATTCAAGTGAGTAATTTATAGATGTTATGTTCATGAAGAATGCCCTAGACTTCAAATTCCTTCACTACTCAATGTTGTGGGATAAAGTGTAATCTATGGTGTTGTATTATACACAAGATAAAATTTATCTAGATGAGAAGTGATATAGATGACTTGTTACCTAGTAAAGCACAAGGCCTCCACCAAGTAATGGTAAAACTAGAGGTGATGCCTTGCATAGACCTACTTAAAGTTTATTTTTCAATGGAAATTTTTTTGGGGATTATTTGTACATTATGAAAAATAAAAATATAATTTCTTGTATTTCTAGTAGGTCATTTGAGAAGTATATTAGGCTTTTGATCCCTAAGACCATGTAAAACCAATTCTCAACCAATATTTGGATTGATTAAAATATTGTAGATATAAATTTGAAACAATGGATAGTTTAAGGCTAGGGGATGAAATCAAATGGAGGTATTTCATCCAATTGTATTATCAAGTTTAGACCAAGAATTTGGATAGTTATGGATCTCTTAAATTGATTATATATATATATATATATATATATATATATATATATATATATATATATATATATATATATATGTATATATATATATATATATATATATATATATATATATATATATATATATATATATGTATATGTATATGTATATGTATATATTAGCATTGCATATGTATAGGTTGAGTGGGTTTCATTGTTGGACATTCTCTTGATATCTAAAAAAATAGTCACCCTAGGAGACATCATAAGTGTTAGGTTAAAGATACAAATGTTTTATCCTGATCAAATACTAGATGATGGAAATTTCTATATGATATTCAATTTATTAGATGTAGTATTAGGCACTATTCATAAAACCCATGTATAATTATGGAAATCATCAATGAATAACTAGAAAATGAGATCAAAGAGGATTATTATTTTATGTTCATATACATGTACAAAAATTAAATTCAAAGAATATGTGATGAGGTATATCATCAAGTGTTTCAAGTAATTCATGGCATTTTGATGCTCAGTTTGTCTAAAAAACTGAGAAGGGTCCTTGAGAAAATTGGGGACTACTAATATTAAACCAATGTCACTATCATCCATATAGAGGTGACATGAACATATCTATTATTAATACTGCACCATGTCCTAGATAAAATTGTAGAGTAAGAAGTATCATTTCAGATTTATAATATCATTGATAAAGAGTTGGGCCAAAAACACTTAGCTTATTACTCTAAAACTCCTTTAAGCATTGGGAAACTATAATAAATGACCAGGTCACATTTTATCCAAGTTGGAAAGGCTAGGACTTACTAAAATCTAAGGATAGCACCATTCAGTAAATGGGATCCCAGGAAAAAGATAAGGGGATACCTCTAACACATTAAGGAGAAGAAAAAGGGGAACATTTTGTATAGTCACCAAGAATATGACCATGATGTTGGATTTTTGAATGTATCATATGACATGGAGTTATGAAACAAAATTAATAATAAACCAATATCATGATTTAAGTTCAAGCACTTCAATATAATTTTGAAGTTACATAATAAAGGGCACAAAGGACTTGGATCCATTAATGGCCTTCAACATAGTCATAAGATTCATAGGTGCAAGATCAACCCTCCTCTCCTATAGGGAAATAAAAAAACTTGCAAGAAGGGGAATTAGGCAGCCATAGGGATTCCAATCCTCAAATAAGAAGGGAAATTATAAAAGGTCTCCCAGGTCCCCAATTTTTTTCTTTATCTTTAGACACTACTTCTAAAATTCTAATAACAACTAAAATGAAGGAAAAATCTTCACCTCCTTTAGATGGACAAAGGAAGATCACTCTTGTTATGGCACCTTTACCACCCTTTACAACAGTTACCCATTTAAGTTTACTTGAGTTTTTATATGATTCACTCTTATCTGTTTTAACTTCACCTGATTCTCCCAAGTCTCCTTGTGTAAGTTCACCAACATCCACAACCATCAATAAGAAGACTTATCCTCAAGCTCTCCCTACCCTACTAACTCCAATCACTTATTTCCCCACCACTTTTGTCACACCAACCATCCCTTCACCACACCTTACAGTGATGATTCCCACCATTGTTGTTTCTTCAATTGTTTTACCATCTCCTCCACATTCCACTCCCCCCATAGTCACTTACCATAAGAATCCCAAATATATTCCCACCTCCTCCAAGGTAAAGCAATTATAATAAAGGCCATTATTTGGTCCTCTCACTATAGAAGAGTCCCTAGATGATGAGGAAGAAGAAGAATAAGGAGAGAAAGAGGAGTTTGAGCAAGTAGAATAATTATTTAAGTATTAAAATGATAAGTAAGAATAAGATATCTAAATAATAAAGGGTACATGGTTTAAAATTATTGAAGAGGCATTTTCAGAGGATAAAGAGGTAGAATTAGAGAAGTCTAAAACATGAGATTGGAAAGCTTACAACAAGTAAGAACTCTATCTAGCTCTTTGGATTAGCAAATCCTCATAGAAGAACAAGGTTAAAACATAAGTGAGGTAGTTTCGTCCCTTATTTCATCTTTTCCCACTATAAATATTCCAACTACCAACTTTCCTCTAGACATCCCAAGTATTCTTTTGTCTATTTCTATTTATTCACCCATTTTTTCTCCTTCAATGCTAATAAAAGCCCTAAATAATGCAGTTCATTTTCAAATTAAGTTTAAGGTTTCCACCTATAACCCTAAAATTCATCTAGTTTTCAATAAATAGTCAACTCAATTATAGCTCCCAAATCCCTAGTCATCACCCATGCCATCTAACACTATGATTGTTGAGAACATCCTAGGATTAACCAAGTTTATATCTAAGGTTACTCCAATAATAGAACCATCATAATGGGAGATAAATTTTGATCCACCTCTCTATTGTTAATCTAAATAAGTGCATCATTGAAACCACTGACAATAACACCTCCTCTTATGACTCCACCTTTTGTATCTGAATACAAATGTCTAGATGAAGAAATAGGGGAACTCATTATTCCCTAATGAGTAAAGGAAATGTAAAATATAAGGGATGAGAGACAAGACTTGGTCCTCAAAAAGTTACCAGCAGTCTCTACTTGATTAGACAAGAAGAGTGGAACCATCAAAAGAGTGAGGAAGAGGAAGGTGGTTCATTTAAGCATAAGCAAAGAGATATAATCTAAACAAATGGAAAGTTTGTCTGATTTATTAAATAAGCCAAAAATAAAACCCAATGATCCCACTAAGTATCATGAATATTCACTTGATTTTGTGGATACTATTGGTGTGGCCATGAAAGAATTGTATCTAATCAAAAAGGAAGCATATAAAATACTCCTTTAGAAATAAACTATACATGTCCTCTAGAATTAATTATTGACTTGAAAATTTCATCTACTAAGTTTTACAACATTTTGAATAGCATCTAGGTTTTTAGGGAATGAATCTATTCCAATAGAATGAATGTAACCAAGTTTTGGTATCAAATGAGAGAATTAGAGAAAAAGTTGAATTTATTTTTTTAATGTTCCATAACTAGTGCATTAAACCAATTGAGCTTGATGACCATCATGGATGCATCATGTTACCTTAAAGATGTAATTTCAAGAAGGAATGCCTCCCTCAATTGGCATAATCAAACTCTATGGGGACTTTTTTCTAATCATGAAATAGATTTATTAGATATTTTAATGGATGTGAGAGTCATTAATGTGATCACTCCTATACTAGAGTTAGTCAACATGAATAATTTTGAGAATCTCCTCTTGGCAAATGCAAAAAAATTCAAAGAATAATTTGAAGGCACCATATACATAAAAAATGATGAAATTTTACAATTGGTTGATTTTGTTAAAGACGAGGTAGTAAGAGCTAAAGGTATTGGAGAAAAATTCAAGAGCTCAGATGCTAAACAAGCAAGGTTGATGGATGAGGCCATAAAACTCTTCAAACCTTCCTTTCTCAATTTTGATATCATAAATAGAGATTTCAATGCAACACATGCATTATTTAAAGAACTTGGGGCAAAATAAATAGCTTATGGATCAAGCCCTAGCACTCAACTAGATGTTAGCCTTTCCATGAAAACTTAGGGTGGTTAATTTTCCATATTTATGATCCTAAAGACTCCTATGGGCTTAATATTTATCTCTCAAGGACCCCCAGTTGTTACCTTAGCTATAATATCAGTTACACCACTAAATTCTTTATCCAGTGGTGCCATATCAACACCCTAATAAATATAGTTATGTATTTGCATATTCTAATAAATTTGCAACTTTATTTACTAAATTACTTAATTTTCATGTACATTGTATTTTTATTTGAATATTTTGTTCTAAATAATATCATTATACAGGCATATTTTACATGATTCAAAATACACTTCTATTTTATACTTGTAAATTTATAAAGTTCTTGGTAAATGATACCTTCCCCATTCCAAGCCTATATATACTTATAACCTCATAATACTAGAGGGAGGAGAATTTTTGGCTATTAAGATTAATAGGAAATTCTGAGAAGTTCTACTAATTTGATCTTGATGTGTAGATCTTGATTCTTGTCCAATTATGTGGATTGTGTGGGACATGTTATCATTCTAGTATATTATTTATTTGATTTTGTGTGAGTTAATTTTATAATACATTTATTCACTTTAATATATATATTATTTAAATTACTTTTTCATGTTGATTATAATCCCCCTTGTAGATGTGCAATATCAATCTAACAAATGTGGCAGCCTTTAATTTTTCATGTTTAATTTTACTATATTTTGGTTCCCTTTGACACCTTACTATGTTTAATTTCTGGTGTGCTACATAAACTTATATAAAATATTGGTCTCAAAAGGTTTTCATCTAATTTGGTCCATAGGCCTCTTTTTTTCCCTTCCTTTCCCTCTTTTTTGAGTTTCTTTGAGAATACTACCCACCTTAGTTAAAACCATCATGTTTTCACCCATCTCAAGGAGATATAGGTTTATCCATAGCTAACCCATCCATGGTTAATAATATGTATCAATCATCATTATTTCACCAATGGTTGTTATAAAACTAAGCACCCAAACCAAGTACCTTGTAACTCATTCCTTAGATTGAAATATTTTCACCAATATTTAAAAATTAGAGGCTACCTCATAAAGGTCTCTATGGTGTGCATAAACCCCGCATCAAAAAAGTTCTTTAAATATCATGGGTTATATTTGAGAAGCCATTGCTATCATAGGAGAGGATGAAGGAGTTGATTGTTTTATCCTAGTATCTAATTTTACAAATGTGATAATCCATTTATCTATTATTTTTTATATTTTTTTATTATCCTTATGTCCCTTTATAACATAATAGTTTAAAAATGATTCTATTTTGATAAACTCCTAAAAATGAAGAGGATGATATTAATTGGGAGGAAGAGTAATTAAAATTTTGTCTAATAATACATGTATAATATCATGTATCCAACCTCAATATATGTCAAATTGAAGTAATGGCATCTTATGGGAAGTGGATTTAATCACTTTATATGATGCTTTGTAAACTAGTTCCTATCCTTTGTTGAGCACCTTAACTTATTCTTGTTTAACTATAATTGTTTCAATTGATTCATATATCTTATGAATGAACTTAATTGGGTTATTTCTTTTAGATTTGGAATCAAAATTAAATTGTTTATTGGTAACTCATTGCTTGGGTAAATAAAATCCTCACTCATTAGCCTTTTTCATTTTTGAATTTAGATCACATGCATATTTGAACATGTCCATGTATACTTTTTAGAAGAGATAAAAAATTTATGTGTGGTTGTCTCTTTGAGTAGAGGAAAAATACTCCTAGTTAAAATAAATAACTTTTATAAATCCAAGTGTTGATAAGTTAATGAGTGGAAAGTATCCTTGAATATTAAAATGTAATCTTAGATAAGTTCATCATGACTCTAGTTTAAACCTTACAGATGTTCCAATGTTAACTTAGGTACCATGTGTTTATGATACTCTAATAAGAATGAATCTTTTAATTTTTTGAATTTAGGTAAGGAACCACTATATAAACAGTAAAAATAATCTAAATCATATCTTTTGAGACTTCTAGGGGAGTATTTTAATAGAATATGTCCATCATTTCTCACATTTTTTAAATAAAGTGTATATTAAATTAAATAACTTCAAGGATATTCACAACCATAAAACAAGAGTAGTATAGGCATAAAAAAATGTTTTGGATATGGATGATCATATACAACTCCTATAAGGGGTTATTATAAGATAATATTATCCTTGATATTTTCATATCATGATCTAGTTTGTAAAGTGAGATAAAGAAATTGATTTTGGAGGTCTCTAATAACATGTATAATAGAGATAATATGACTAGTAGGAATGGTATTAGGTTGTAAAGGCTCATTCATGGGTTATAATTGGTCATATATTTTAAATATGGGTATGAGAAGATAATGATAGATTTGATTGCATGGCTTAAGATTACATTCTAAAACAAAATATGTAAAAATGTGAGAATCATTATCAAGCTTATCATTTAAAATTTTTATGGAAGTATAAAATTGTTATTTATTATTTTTTAGTGACTTAGAAGAGAAGGGATAATCCTTAAAACTAGTGTTTTCATGAAACTCACATTCAATGGGTAAGGATGTCTATTTTCAAAATCGTTACATACTATTTCACTATCATCACTTTGTAAATCTAAAGTAATAATGTCACTTTGTGTTTGTAATTAAAATTCATTTTACTTTTGTAACATTTAAAGAGAGGGAGATAAAATTATATCATTATTAATTACTTACAATGGAGGAGAGATATTATCGTAATTTCACATATCATTAACTATGTCTAGAGGAGTATGTGGGATATCATATGCATTTACATCATCTACATTTTTTATAAAGAGGAACTAGAATATTCATTTGTATTATTTTGAATGCTTATGCAAGGGACATGTTTTTTGAATTTATATTGACTATGTGATGCAATGAAAGAGAAAATTCAAAAGGTAAACAAGGTGTCTTATTTATTGATTCTTCATATGTTGATCCTTGTGAGAGAGTAAAAATGAGGATATTCATTAAATTAGTATGCTCTTTTTTCTCTAATTTATGGAAAGATTAATTCAAGGGATGAATATATGAAATGCATTTTTCAAATTTCAATTTAGTGTAGTCACTCAAATTTATTCATGAATACTTGATCATGTTAGTTTTGGTGCACTTTCAATTTGATTGAATTGAGAAATTAATTTGGATCTATTTCATCACCTCACTCTATTCTAAGTGAATATATGAACCTATCCCTTTCAAATTTTATATCTTATGCCAGCACAAATATTTTATATTATTAAAAACCTCTCTAATCATATGTATAGACATCCTAGATTCTAATTTTCACACCTTTCTTCAAGATAGGATCAACTAGTATGGGTCAATAGTGGTAGTATTTGATCCTATAGATAAATCATAACCATCACCTTAGTGAAAACTAATTTTAAAATTTAGACCCTCACTTACGAATTTGTTTATATTTTTAGGATAGGTAGCATGAGGTTATCCCCTTTTAGCTTGTTATAAATACACATCTAAGTCACCCTTACAATATTAAGGCACCTTTACACTATTTCACACCAATTAAAGATTCCTTATGTATGCAATCATAAATGAATCAGATCTAGAAATCAATCCTAGCTTAGAGAAGATATATCCTACTTACACTTCCAACTAGGGATATATTATGTAATTAGGAACATGACCAATATGTGGATCTGTTAGACCCAATTAGGAGATATCTTACTATAATAAGATCACTAGGGAGGGTTGCAAACCCTCTAATTAAGAACAACTATGCAATAACCCTAATTAAGTCTTGTGTTTTCATATTCACTATTATAATAAGTAAATCAAAGTCTAATCTAGTGCTCACCAAAGTTTATGGTATAAAGCAGGGGTAATAATAAAATTAAACATGCATAGGATACATATACTCACATAGATGTATATAGTATCCTAATGCATGGAAAATAAGTATAAATTTATATCTATCTACTCTTAAAAAGGAAGAACAAAGTTAGGAATACTTACCTCTTAAGATGAACCCATCAAACCTCATTCTCTCCCTTAGCCAAGATGCTTTGCAAGAGGTTATTATGGTATGTAATGATGACAAGGATAAATCATCTCTAGGATACACAACCTATCAATGCATCTAAAATACTTCTTCAAAATATAAGATCCATATCACCAAAGAAAGTATAAAACCCTAAGCTTGATCCTTGAGTATAATGGTGGATAATCAGATGTGCAATAGCTCTTACTTCTTCTCCTCTTCTATAAATAATGGAAAAATGATCTTGTATGTATATGAATATTTAACCCTAATACCTTCTAAAAAATTTGGTTGATAGGGTAAACCTAGTACTATTATTGATAAAAACTCACTAGGTCATGAGTAGGTCGGCCAAGAACTAACCTAGACCCTGAATGAGTTTCACCAATAAGAATATAAGGTTGACTTAGTTGATATAGTACTATAATCTATTGAAAGTAGTTTTAGGTTAGGAAAAGGGTACAAAAGATGGGAAATAACTAGAGGAGTATATAATAGAGAATAACAAGCTTAGGGGAATGGTTTTTAATAGATAAGTGTGTAGATAACAAGTGGAAAAAAGGATAATAATCCTATAAAGCACCAATGGTCTCCCCACCCCTTTCTCAGTACACCCCTTTAAGGCATGCACTCAGAGATATTGAGACTCAATGGGTTCCTACAAGATAAATAGTAGCAATAATTGAAAAAATTATGTGTATACATATTCCCCACTCGAAGCTCATCATGTGTCATATAAGAGCAATACAAGATGGTGCTTCGAGAATAAAACATGATGTCACATAATGTTTATGCTAAGTAAAATGCAATAAGGAGAAAATAAGATAACCAAAAGGATAGAATTGAAAAACACATACCTTTACTTACATTAGTGCTATATATAAATAAGGACACTATAATAGATATAAGGTATCCAATGTGAAAAACATTAGGTGAACCTGTAGATATTAGTGTAAAAAGAAGTGAAAAATCAAAATTTTAGGAATATAGGCACATAGTAGTGGAAAAGATTCTCTATGAGGTCATGACTCTAGAACTTTTAACAATACAACAAAATGAGTTAGTGAAAACAAAGATATGATCAAAACAAAAAATCTAGTGGTAAATATTTGAAAGGAAAAGAATTGTGAATAGTAACTTTAAATAGGGTGAAAATAAAATCATTTGCTATTGTTTGACTTATTTGAAGATAAAAATAGGGTTATAAGAGACAAAATGAAAGTCTAAATAGCCAAGATGGTGAGGAGATGATAGATGAGGTGAGCAGGATGCCTAGCAATCACATCGTGTGTAGTATGTATAGGCAACTGAGAATTTTAACCTTATTTTGATTATTTTATTTGAAATTAAGTGTTTTTATAGAAATTTTTAAATTAGACCAATTTTAGAAATTAGAATGAACTCCAAATAGTTTCTAAGGGTAGTGGAGGCCAAATAGGGAAATTAATTTGAAAGGAATCGAAATAATAAATTCTAAGGGTTTTTATTATAAGTGGTTCAAAGAGTCGGTAGTTTTAACCAACTAGGTCGACCCAATAGACCTAGTAGGTTGAAAATATTGATTTGATATTGCTGACTTAGTAGGTATGGGTTGAATTAGTTGATTTAGGTAGAGTGATGGCTTAGTACCTTAGTACTAACTTAGTTAATCTAACTTAGTTAATCCAAACTACCAACTTAGTATTAAGGGGGAAATGAAAGGGTCAACTTAATTGATTAAGTCCATATGGTCAACCTAGTACCATTTGGTTGACTTAATATGTTACTGAGTGGCTGGTATAGAATTGAAATTTAATAATATTGCCAAAATAGTATGTTTGAGGCCCAGTTTGATTGATTGGGTACTAAAATGGATAAGTACGCTAAGAATAGGTGAAATTGGCAAAAAATGAATAGATTAATGTAAATTAGGTTTATTTTTATTAAAATTAAAAAAGAATGTATTTGATTATAAGTGACATGGAGGTCTAATACATATTTTATTTTTTGATGGTTATATGAGCATCAGAGATTCTAGAGATTAGTAGATTAATCATGGCTAATAGATATATTAGAGAGGTTCAATAGATAAGATTATGAAATTGACTAGGTCAACCTAGTACTAGAAATAGGGTTTAAAAATTGAGTTAACAAGGATACAGAGCTGACAGGGTCAACCTAGTACTATAACTTGGAATAGAGAAAAACATAATAAGGATACATGGTCAACATGGTCAACTTAATATTGTATCTTAAGAGGTAAAAATGAATATTGGATCGACCAAGTTGATTTAGTACTGTAGGTAAGGGAAATAAATAGTATGTAAGATACTATGTCAAATAGATTGATATTGTACTAAAATAGGGAATTATTTTTGAAATATACTTTGGAAGTAAGAAATGGAAGTAAACACATAATTAATTAGGTCAATGAGGATGATCTCAATTGAGGCATATATCACAAAACCTTGCACCAACATTGGCTAATGCAAGTTTTTGAAATATAACATACAATGAGCAAAGAGCAAGCAGTCAACTAAAAAGCAAATGCTAACTAAGTGGTCATTCTAAATTTTGTTAGATTATTATAAAATGTTAGTTTTAAGTGTAATAGGGAAGTTAGTTAAAATTAGGGAACTAAAAAGCATTCTATGGTTGGTTTCAGGACATTTAGGTTGAAAAGGATATATGTTGGCAATGATATTGTCTTGGTATGAGGCCTACCCCCTCACTTCATAATCCCATAATGATAAGGGTGTCAGATGCTTTTCCAATATATACCATTAACCACATGTTTATATTTTTCTAAAAAATCAAGTAGGCTTCCCCCTTGGTGATAGAATCCAAGTAGGTATGTCTTAGATAAACAAATATTTAAATGCATTTTAAAATTATGTGATTTGATAGTGTTTATAAGAAAGAGAAAAATAGTAAACTAAATGGTATATATAAAACCACCTAATTATAGTATGTGAGCTAATCTAAGCATGCAAAAAAATTAAAGTGAAAGTGTGAAGTAATTATTAAAATATAGTTGTTAATTTATAATTTGAAACATAGTATACTGTTGGTTCACATGACAGTGTAAGCAAACATTATAGATTGGAGTTAACAGTATATCTACTGTATTATAGAATCAAGAGTCTTTAGGAACTATGTCGATAGGTTCAACCTAGTCTTTCAGATAGAAGATAGAATATAGAACTAGTCAACTAGGTCAACCTAGTTTGATGTATGAGGGTAGTTTTAAAGACTACAAACTATGTAAAATATAACTATAAGGAAAAATTGAATTGAAAGAGAGATAAAGAAAGGAACCTTATTGGGTTGGAAGATGTTGAAGAGCATGAAAGTTATATTGAAGTAACTTGAATGTTGCTTGTAAATTCTACCAACTATATTGACTGGGTCAACCTAGTTCTATAATTCCCTATTTGTTGAAACCTGTTAAGGTGACTATACCAACCTGGTTGACCTAGTATGTTTTCTGAAAGCTATCTAGAATATTATACCATCCTATTCAACCTAGTATGTTTTTTGGAAGTGAATAAGAATAATGTATCAACCTGTTCAACCCAGTAACATGTATCTAATGAAGACCTGTATAAATAAAACATAGTCATTTTTGATGTGATTATGTGTTAAAATTTATGCATATAAGTTAGAAATTATACTAGCCCTGTCGACCTAGTATCACAAATATTAAAAAATAATAAATAAAATGATAGAAAATGAAAAATGTGAAAGAAAACTTGCAAGGATTAGATTCACATCATGTTTACCAGAATGTATGCAATCAAAAATGCATCATATCTAAAAATCAATCCTAAATAATAGAAGATAGATCCTAACTACACTTTCGATTGGGGATACATTAGATAATCAAGAACATGACCAATATGTAGATCTACTAGACCTAATTAGGGGATATATTACTATAATAAAATCACTAGTTAGAGTTCTAAAGCCTCCAATCAAGCAAAACTATATAATAACCCCAATTAACTCCTATGTTTTCATATTCTCTATACTAATAACAAGTAAACCAAAGTCTAATCTAGTGCTCACTAAATATTGTGGCACAAAGTGGGGGTAATAAATAACAAATGTAAACATGCATAGAATACATATACTCATGTCAATGTATATGGAATCCTAATGCATGGAAGATAAGTAAAAATGCATAGTTATTTACTCTTACAAAGGAGTAACTAAATTGGGACTACTTACCTTTGAAAATGAACCTGTTGGGCCTAAATCTTTCCCTTGGACAAGGTATTTCACAACAGGTTGTTGTGGTATTTAAATATGACAAGGATAAATTAGCTCTAGGCTACACAACCTATCAAAGTGTTCAAAATACTTCTCCACAAGACAAGATATGTATCTCTAAAGAAAATATGAAACCTTAAGCTTGTTCCTCAAGTAGAATGGTAGATAATAAAATACAAAATAACTCTTAATTATTATCCTCTTCTCTAAATAATGGTGAAATGATCTTGTATATATAGGTGGATTTAACCCTAATCCCTTCCAAAAATTTCAGCCAATAGGGTCAACCCAGTCGACCTAGAACTATTATTGACAAAAAACTCACTAGGTCATGGGCTAAGTCATCCAAGAGTCGACATAGACCTTAAATTATTTTCACCAATAAGAGTAAAAGGTCAACCTAATCAACCTAGTACTATAAACTATTTAAATGGGTTTTAGGTTAGGAAAAGGGGTACAAAAGCTAGTAAATGACTGGAGGAGTATACAAGAGAGAAGAACAAGCATAAGGGAATGGTTTTTAGGAGATAAGTGTGTAGATAACAAGTGGTAAAAGTAATAACAATCCTATAAATCACAAATGGTATACCCATCCCTTTTCTAGTGTACCCCTTAAGGCATGTATTTAGAGAGATTAAGACTTGATGAGTTCTTATAAGATAAAGAGCATCAATAATTGATAAAAGTTTGAAAATATTATGTATATACACCCTATTCTTTCCAAATATAATTCTAATCATTTTAAGTATCCTTATCCAAGTCAAGATATTATTTTATCCAAATCAAGTAAATCATTATCAACTATTCAAGCCATATTTGGATGTATTCATGTATCAAAAGGAGCACAATTACACAAACCACTCTAAGTGGAAGAACTACATGGTCTTGATTTCCTTATTCTAAATATTAGATATGTACTTAAATATCAATCATCATAAGGGTGATTGTGGTCAGCTCAACCCATTACATTCACCCCTCTATATTTATAAGTTTTTAACTATTGTAAGCCTTATCAAGGTTTCAACTTTGAAGAAGTAAATTTAGAGTCTTTCAGATGCATATGAAGATCAAATATCCTCACACAAGCATTTTTATAGTAGCCATATAATATAGTGCCGTAAGTTCCCCAATTTTCTATAAAATACATAATTAACTAGTAGAGGATAGTAGTGTTAGTCGATCGTATCCCCTCTCTGATGAACCTAAACTAGAGTAGTTATACTTCTAGTTTTAGTTTTTATAGTCATAGTCATATTTTTTATTTCATTCCATCCACTTTTTAGTTTTGCATATTTATATCACAAATACTAAGCAACTAAGTGTTTTTTATTGTTAATAGTAAGTCTTCTTTCAATTAACCACACTTTGTCTATTTCAATACTTTACTTTTATTCAATTTGTCCAAAGTGATTGGTAGTTTTGTATATCTTTCTATTAATATCATGCCCCATGTATCTATAATAAATTAATATTGAATTGCATTTAAATTATATATTTTTGAAAACATGTAACTATGGGAATGAGTGCATATGCATGTCACATGCTCTCATAATTTTAAAATACTTAATCATACTCCAATATAAAAATTGTATATTATCATAAATCTAAAAAATTCTTTCTCATGAGGAATTTATACTTTAAATACAAGCCCAATGTGATGCCCCCTTTTGAGATCAGATACATAGCCTAAAATTCACTTATCTCAAAAGAAAGTATATGTGAAAGATATAATAATGTATTAGTATTTTGAATCATTTGAATCAGGTTGCAACATAGTTTTGAATATAGCATTGAAGTGTAGATGAAACATGTGTTAGATAGATGTATCATTAAATCACATAATCATGATGTGCATTACATGTATCTTGTCACAATGAGTAAAAATAAAATAATTCATGATGTGCATCATTGCATCATATTTAAAAGTAATGATCTTTTCCTCCTCTAATTTATCCTTTTCCTTTTTGTCCTCCTCTTTTTTCGATCTTTCAATTTTATTTTCTAATTTATTTTATTTTCTTATTATACTTTTCTCTCTTTCTTTGTTATCATATTCTTTTGCTTCACCTCTATTTATTTTTTCTCTTTTTCCTTCTTCATGTTATTCTTTGGTTTTTGATATCTTCTTCTTCCCTTATTTATCTTTCTTTTGTTTCTTTTTATATTATTATTTTCTTCGCTTCTTCCCTTTTTACTTTTTGCTTTTCCAACATTTGTCTATCATGTTAAAGGGATGACTCCACAATCTCCTTAATCTTCTTATTTTCTTTCACAAGTTCTAGTTCTAATTACTTGTGTCTTTGATTTTCTAATGACTCGAAGCTAAGATCTATCTTTTGTTTAGTTATTAACTCTATTGTATGGAGTTGCCTTAGTCTTTCCTAGTTGATAGGAGTCATCTATGACTTTATGATAATTTTTCTTAATGTCTTCTCTTTATATTTCTCAATTGTCACCTCAGATCTTTACTCCTTTAATCTATATGTATGATTATATCTTACATATATTCCATAAGGTTTCCTATTACATCATCCAACTCATATGGACTAAGCTCAATATAGTCTAAAATTGCTTTGATCACCTTGTTCCTATGTGCACATCCTTATTTAGGTTGTCCATTTTAGATATCTGTCCCTTTTTTTGGTCTATGCCTTGGGCAATATTCATATATCCTACCTCTACGGTAAACTATCTTTATTCCTATAAGTCTAACTCCTCTTTATCCCCTTGTGTAAATGACATTATTTCTAAATATATTACCAGGGTTTTATCTTGGCCCTTTTGTTTTACTAATTTTTACTTATTTATGCCCTTATATTCTGGCTATGGTGAAGAACTTATCCCTATTTTCCCTACGCTCATCTATAAAAAAATTTGGCCATACGATAAAGATGTTGCAAGTGAACCCTCTTGATCCTTTATTGTCTGAATTTTTCATTTTCTTTTTGGGGATAACCCTTCTCTAGTTGATAGTTTAATCTTCTACATCGAGTAAGGGGAGTACTTTTTACTCCCATATATATTTCTCCCAACTCTTACCTAGTGGTAAAATCCTTTACTATAAATGTAATCATGTCTTATTTATATTCATTGAGTGTTTCCAAATCTATTACTTGTCTCATTAGTATTGAGGATTTATAGGTACTAGGTTGAGGTTGAGATGCTTATATTCCTCCTTGTGTTAATGGTGTTTCATAGTTAGGGATCTCTTCTTCTTTCTCCCTCTACTAAAACCACACCCCTAGTTCACTAAAGAATTGTTGTGCCCTAGCATTCAGTAGTATACTCATAACTCTAATAATTACCACCTTAACTTGTTTGTCACTAAATTCATAGGATATAGGTGGAAAGGGTACAAATTTTGTAGCATAGGGCTCAATATAAATATTTTATGCACTTATGGTGAGTTTAAATTCTATGTAGTATTTTTGAATAATTTACATGGAAATTTGGAATCTACCTTCTCCCATATATTCATATTCATTTTCTCTCATTGAATAAAATTTTATACCTATTATAATGTAGGGATAACTTTCATTGAATTTTTCATTTGGGCTCTTATGGGAATTTAAAATCCATTCTATTGACCCCTCATGTCTCAGAATAGTTTGTTTAAACAACATAGCTAGTAATAAAAGAAGTGAACCATAACAAAAGTCATGGATAGTTTTACCTTTCTTATTATATAGAGGTTCTCCAAGTATTCTTCATAAAGTGTGGTAACCAAGTCATATTTAATTCTTGTGGATACCATGAAGTATGTTATTTTTACACTAACTATCGTTGTTGAGTCATGTTTGTTTTTTTAGTATACCTTCCAAGAAATGACATTTGTTGCAGATTTAACTTTCAGATCCTTCATCTTTTGAATTGATAGATCTTGATTATTAAATTTTATCCCTTTAAGGATGGATAGGGATTTTGTACTAACATTATTATTTCCATTGTACTTGTCATTGGAACATCTTTCCTATAAAATTCTTATAAATTATTTGAGTCACATCTAGTGTGATGTGGTAGGGTTGGTCCACATATAGAATGTCTTCATGGTATTTGTTGAATATCACCTTTTTCATTATTTTCTCAAGTTGAAATATGAGAACTAACTCCACACATCTAATTTCAACTTTGGGATGACATTGTACTCCATATATTCTAACTATTGGATTTGTTAGTTTAATTATATCATTATACTTCTCTCTGCCTCCTAAACTATATGATCATTTTTTTATAATAAGTGTGTCTTGATGTATCTGTAATTATATCCTATGTGTGTTATGATGGAGAGGGCTTTAGAAAATTCTCCCAATGGATTTGGGATTTTAGATTTGATTTAATGTTTCTTGTATTTGAGTTGTTTAATCTGTTGGAAAATATTTTCTTTGTATAATTAACTAATAAATTATCTTCCAATAGATTAGGAATGCTTTGTGAAATAATTTCTACAAAGTTTTCATGCTCAAAAAATTATAGAATTTTTTTCTCTGAAACCCTAGATTTATATCTCACTTGATCTATCCATTAATCATGTTGAGTAGTTTTAATGTAATTAATTTCATTTATTATCTATGTATGTTCCTTAATTTCACTTGCTTTGGCATGTAACAACATATCTTATTTCATTTATTTTGTTATTATCTATATAAAATCATTGTTTTTATAGATTTTTGTCTATGTAGTTCCCAGCATCCACCTGTTTGACTGTGTTAGCTTATATTAAACTAATATGCTTGATATGTTTGTTCTATAGAAAACAAAGTCACTACTACTAATATGTTTTATTCAATCTTTATTGTCACTATCCATTTCTTTCATAGATGTGTCTTTTCCTTATTTCCAATTTTTGTGTCTATAGTAGAAATTACCAATTATTTTATTTGTAAAATGTCACATTCTCTTACTATTGTGTCCTAGGTTTTTTCAAAATCCCATATTATTATCAATTTAGTTTTCTATATTTACGAAAATAATAATAAATATTTTTATTCATATTTTTGTTATTTTTCTTACCATCGTATGTAATTTCTTACCACACACTCAAATTTTACTTCCACACATGATATGTTTCTTCCTTATTTCCATCTCTCTAATCCATATGCATTTTAAGGTTTTGAATTATTTGTCTCTTTATTTTCTTTTATATATTTTTTTTAATCTTTTACAATGGTTTTTTCCATCATCACTTATTTCCTTCTTCTTATTCTTCTTATTTTTCCCACTAGGCTATTTTGGTGGCATCAGACAACCAGGTATTAAAATAATTGATTTGATCATAACATAGTATGCCTATTTAACTTTCTTATTTAGGAGGATAGTGGAAACCAATGGGGAGGTATCATGACCTATGACTAGAAACTTAAGCATCTAGTATAGGGAACCTTAGTACCTTCTACCAAACTACACCTACCTATAAGGATAATGTCACCTTGTTAGTTATTTAATCATTGTTTATTTCCCTCCACTATAGGTGCCTATAGTGTAGGGTCTTAATCAGACTCCATTTACAAACCCTTGTCTCAATGTGCTAGCTAGAGTTCTTAGATTTATTACTCTTGATTATAAAATGTTCTTTACTATATAGGGTCCAAGCCATCTTATTTTTAGCTTTTTGACTTTATATATTTTCCATCACAAAATAATACCTTATACCCAATATGGAGTTCTTTCACATTTATATGTTTATCATGCCAATATTTTTGGCATCTTTTCTCTTATATTTAGTTATAATCTACTAAGAATATTTTTTCATCCATTTTTTATATTTATAGCAACCTTTCATGAATGGAATATTTTCATTCATTATAAATATTATTTCAAGCCTAAAACATGGTAATATATACTCCATTTGCATTATCACTTATAATTTATATACTAATTGGAAGGGACAATACTTATTCAATTATTTATAAATTTTATGAAAATCCCATAATATTATTAGTATCTCGATATCCCAATCTCTAATCTCTAATTTATATATTTTTATTAGTACCTTATCTAATACCTGATTGAATGCCTCAAAAGTTCCATTTGCTTAAATATGGTAAGGAGTGATTGTATGATGTTGTATTAGGAAGTGTTTAATAAGTGTTTATAATTATGTGATTGACAAAATGATTACCTCTATCACTCATTGTGTTCAAAGGGCATCCAAAGATTGTAATTATGTTTTTTACATGAATTTATGGATGTCTTGGTGGTATAATATTTTATTGTCATAAATTTCATCCATTGTGTTAAGTATTAAATACGAATAATAATGGACCTAGAATTTCTCTTCCTTATTATAGTTTGATAAGACCCATAAAATTAATTGCCTATTTCTCAAATGGGGCTAGCATCAAAATTGGGTGGAGATGCATCTCGTATCTAGAATTTGGTTTACCCACTCTCTTGAATGTGTCACAAGTTCTTGTGTATTGATGTGCATCCTTAAAAATGATGGTAGTAATATTTTATTTCATGTAGTTTTTTCATAGTTTTACCCTTTTGTGACTCCATTATGGGCTTCCCTTAAGGTAGTACGTCATTCATGCCATAACTCTACTCTATACAACGCCTTGTATATTCCCTTATTATATAGTGTTATTTAAATAAACATAAAAGGAAACACTTGAATCATCAATATCTTCTTCTATAATGTACTATACTCTTCTAGTAACTCTTTACTAGATATAAATTATGTAATACCCTCCATGTCTTTAGGAATTACTTCCATGTAGAAGATGTGAGATCTGAGAAACTCATTATTAATTGGTATTATATATTACCCTATAGTTATTCTTGATAAGTATTCAAGTCCATTTTGTACTTACCTAGGTTTGATTATAATTTTGAAATTGAATTATTCAAATAACATAAACTAGTAGCATATTATTCCTTTTATTATTGGTATGTTTATCAAGTACTTAAGTGGTTCATGATCTGTAAATAATATGAAAGGAATTTACATTAAGTAATGCCATAATTTTTACACTATGTAAACCATAGTGAGTGTTTCCCTTTCTATATTAGAGTAGTTTCTTTCCTCTCTTACCAATTTATTACTAGTAAATGAAATTATATTATCAATATTTCCATGAGTTTGTGCTAGCACTACTCCTATTGTAATTTTATAGGCATCAACATGTACATGGAATGGACTTTTCCAATCTAGGAATACTAGGATTAGGGAATCAAAAATATTATTCTATAATATATCAAATGACTTCTGACATTGTCTTGACCAATATAGTGCTTAATTATGTTGCCTCTTCAACAATTATTCTATGGGTGCAGATATAGTTGTGTAAATTCTTATGAACCTATGATGATATATAATATATTTTAGCATATTTATAAACACATTTTTATGTTTTATGTGGTGGTAGGTTTAATATTATGGTAGTTTTAAGTGGAACTACCATCAACCCTTCTTTACATATTATATGTCTCAAAAAATTACCAAAAGGTGTAGAAAATATGCATTTCTTAACATCTAAAGTAATGTTCAATTGTCTACATCTTTGAAACATCATCCATAGTCCATGAACATGGTATTTTATTAACCCATATACCATATAATCATCAATATACACCTCCAAGAATTCATTTATGAAATACCTAAACATATTCACCATTATGCAACTGAACACAATCAGTGCATTTTTTAATAGGAAGGGCATCACTATATACATTAAGGATCCCCATTCTATAAAAAATGTAGTTTTTAGTATATCCTTTGGATTTATTTATACCTAATGGTATCCTGACAATTCATTAGTGAAGGAATATATTTATCTTCCCTCAACACTCTCCAATATTTATTTAGTAAATGGTGTTGGGAAGGGATCATGTAGACAAGACGTATTCAATTCTTTGTAATAAATTCATATATGTATCTCACCAGTGTTATTATTATGAATCACCGTGAGAATTATCCATTGAGTATATTTGATAGGAGTTATGATTTATCCATCTATAATTTTATCAAATTCATTCTTAAATTTTACTTTAACATTAGCATTTAGTTTGTACCATTTTTTCCACAATGGTTTTGTATCCTCTTTAAATTATATTTTCATAGTACACAAATATTATTCAATTCTTTGGAGCTTAGTAAATTTTACTATGAATAAGAGCTCAAATTCCCCTAGTAGTTACAGTATCTTCTCCACCTTTTCTTATGTCCAGTAATTACCTATTTTTTCCATCTTTGGATTTTCTATTGTAGTTATATTTTCTTATTAAATTTTAAGAGGTTGGTATAATAACATTTTTTGTCTTTGGTGGAGTCAAGGAGTCATCTCTCCCCTTCTTTAATGTCTATTTTTATGATTTATAGTTTTAATTCCTCATCCTCTTCTTGTTTTGTACATTTTTGGTAATATGTTGTGTTCAATCTATTTTATGTTTGTATTGTTTTGTCACTTTTGGTATTTCTCTTACAATTTTACCAATTTTTTCCCAATCATCTATATGTCTTAACTTTTTTTTTTGTTTTTAATATAGAAAACTCTCACTTTTTAATATAGTCTTGCATAAATTTATTTTTAATTTCAACGGTGCTTGACTGACTCTAATATCTAAATCCCAAAAGTTAAAATCTACAAAAATCCATTTTTAGGTCTACCCATCTACAAATTCCTTTTTACATCTCCTAATGTAAGTACCATGTTTTTTGAAATGCATCTAATCTCTAGTAAAATAATTATGTCCATAAGATCCTACCAATTTTTCCTATTACTTCCCATACTTTTTCACATGTGTCAAAGTGTAGTATTGAGTTGGTTTTTCCCATATAACTTCTCATCTATAGAAATTATCTCTTTGAATTTATAATCATTATTTTAAATATTATGAAAAAAATTATAGGTGTTTATGGTCACTTTATCGGTATGCCACGATCTCCCTATAGTAAAGTGAGTGTATCATAAATGGCTTTCATCCCTATTTCTTATTTCAAAAAAGCTCTCATCATCTATTGTAAATAATCATCGAATATCTCAATGCCATTAAATTTTAGTAATTTATTATATGAATATTGATCTATGTGGTGAGATCTTCTTCTCTGAAGTAATGGATTTTATAGTGTGATGGTGATTTTTCCTTTATAAAGTGTTTTCTTTATACAACATACTTTCCACACTATGGTTTCAGGATCGCACTACATAAAAGTTTAAATTTCATATCCTAATGGTGTATCTCCTTATTCTTTTTTTATTATAATCTCCCCTTCATTATTAGGTTTAGGTTCATCTTCTATTTTTATAATTTTATTTAGATTATACACACCATCAAGGTCATTAAATTCACTATCCTTGTATTTCAATCATAGTTATTCTAACCATGTCATTGTCATTCCTACCTCTTGTAGAAAATGGACTACTAGACCTTTTCTTTAAAATTTGATTTCTTCCTTAGCATATAATTTTCCATTATAATCTACAAAATATTCTAGGTTAAAAAACATTAGATACCATGTATCGTACATATTGATTATCTCAAAATATACCTTCTTCTTTATTCCCATAAAATCAACTTCAACATTCCACCAAGTTATAATTGGTGAGTATGGAATACCAAGCTAAAATCAATTATAAATTCCCCAATAGAATCCATGTGCTTTCTGGTAACACATTTATATCTATGCTAAGGTCTAAGAGTGTTTTACTTATTTCCTAAGCATTGATTTTAACATTTAGCAGAATGGAAGTTTTTTCCACTTCCAATTTATTCTAAATACATTTTTGTATTTTATTTTGGATTTTCTCCACTATTTACACTCAATGATATCTACATTTCTTGTTCTAATTCTTACATAATGTAGTGGGTTTAATCAATATGTCTTGAATTTTTATCAATTTAATTATTCTTTTAACGTCCATGGCCTTGTTTTCATCAAATTAGGTTAGATTAAACTAATCCTTATCCTATTTTTTTGTTATTATATTCTATCTTTTATATAAAATTCACTCATGTTCATAAATATCATTTTTCACCCTCTACATATGTGTTTAATGCTATATTAGAGTTAGTAGATACTTATTTACCTTTACTAACCTTCACTCCACTTATGGTGGTTACAACTACTCTTAATTGTGAATGATTATTCATAATACAGAGAGCATTGTTTCATTAAATCTTTTTTGTTCTCTTATGGTTTATTGACATTGTCTAATTTATTCCAACATTGTTATTCTATGGTATGAACTTATTTTTTCTTATAATTTTTTCTCTTCTTATTTCATGTGGTTAACATAATTGCATCACCCTTTCATATCCTTCCCTTTTTTATTTATATTAAGTGTTTAACCCCTTTCTTGAGGGGAGATTATGCCAATTATTCAATTTTTATTCTACCATTTTTATAGAATTACGTGGCTTTAGGACATGAGAATGAGCCACATGTTCCTCTTTTTTTGGAAGAATCCACACTCTATTTGGGTTTAATTATTACAATTTATATCAATGTGTCCAACCTTACCACATTTTTATTAATCTAGTGGGGTTCTCTCTTTATTATAACCTAGCTTATAATTTTGATTATATCCTCTTCCCCTTGGTAATTTTCCCTTCTATAGTATCCTCCTCTATAGATACCCTATATGCTTCCTTTATACCCTCCTTGATTGTTATTATAGTATGATGGTTGGGTATTTTGGGATTAAAAATTCTAAACTATAGGAGGTGCTTGATATTGTTGACCAAATTATTGTATACTAGAATTTTTCATGGGTAGTTATAGTAGCAGCATTTGTTGTATTATTTCAAATCTTCTCCAATTAGTATCCTATACATCCACAAGTGCATCTATAAAAGGTTAATTCTGATTGTAGTGATTAAATGACCCATAATTAGTTTTATACATTAATTAATTCATACATGTTGCAACTTCTAACATGGGGCATAAGTGTTTTAGATGTTGATTATATAATTTAAAAAAATTACAATGAATCCTCTCACTATATATAGATTTTTTAATTGGTGGATTCATTCTTATCAATGGTTGTGTTGATCTTATTACCATATCTTTCTTTATCATATCACTATGGAGGAATTATGTCCTAGAATGTCATTCTACACAATAAGTTGTGTACCAATTATTTTCCCATAGTGGCATATGCTTATTATGTGGTGTCTCCATTATTTCAACTCAAGTTATAATCTTCAACATTATATTTTAGTGAGGTATTTTTATTTCATCTCTTGGACTAAGCTTCTAATCACGACATCATTTCAAATGTTTTCATAAATGTGTTGAAACTTTCTCATCCATATTGTATACACAATATTTTTAAAGTTTATCAGTTACTAGTGTTTTCTCTCTTGTAAGAACCCATCGAATCTCAATATATCTAATTTCATGACTTAAAAGGGTGGACTAAGAAAGTGATTGGTAAACCTTTGGTGCTTCACAAGATTATTGACCCCTATACCATTACCTAAAACAATTACAAGATACTCTTATCCAATTCCATAAGAAATAAAAACCTTCTTATACACTCCCTTAAGCAATTAGCTACCCAAAATAGCCCCTACCTAAGTAACACCCCTTTTTATTCATTTTCTTACTACATCAGCCCAATCAACCTTGTTGAGACTTAGTGCATGTTATGGAACTTTGTCAACCCACTTGACCTAGTTAGAGATGTAATAAATATATTTTCCTCCAAATAAGGTCAGCCTTGTCATCTAAATTATTGGGAGGGTTTAGGGTCAATCCTTGACTATAAATACCCCTTAACTTTATTTATGAATAAAATATCATTTAGTTACACATCATTACAACTCTAAAATTGACTTATACTATCATTTGAAGGTTTCATTGCTTAGATTTATGCCATAGAGTAGCACTTATCTTATGGAGGTCTTAGATGCATAGGAGAAGTCTTATATCCTAGAGTTTATCTATACTTATGATTCTTAGAATCCATAATAATCTTTTGAAAAACACCATTATCCAATAGAGACATTGAGGCATGATGGGTTCAATTCAACAAGGTAAGTACACTCCTAGCCATTCATATTTTGGTTAAGTAGATTCTGTATAATTAATGAATTGAATTATTTCTCTCCTTGCTTACATTACTTTTATATTATCTTGAATAAAATTATCTTTGCTTTTTTATTATCTTTCCCATTTGTGTCACAAGTTTTATTACAAATGGGAAAGATAATAAACAAGCAAAGATTAGCTTGCTTAATTTTATTACAATAATAAGACCTAACTAAGGCTATTACATGATTCCATTTAAATAAAGGACTTGGAAACCTCTCCTTTTCCATTGTGTAATAAAATATCCCTTAGTTTGGTTTAGCATATCCATAATTGATCATGACCCCAATATAATAAAGTATTACTAAGCAAATTGTTATTTGATTACCCTTTCTAAGCTTGTATATTACTGAGTAAGATAAATTTTAAATCTATATTATTTTTCTTGCATACATTCTGGTGAACCCAACATGAATCTAACCATTTAAATTTTTAATTTTCATTTACATTAAACTAGATTGAGCATGTTGACCCAATTTTATATTCTATGTGTAGTTTTTGACTAGGTTGATCATGTTGACCTAATTCTATTTTTTGTGATCAAGTTTTCAACTACGTTAAGTCTGTCAACCTAGTCTTATTTTTTGAACATAGGTTCTCAACTAGTTTGATCCTATCAACCTTGTTATGTATTATATACACAGGATCAAAAACTCACCTAGATGACCTAATCACATAGTAATTGAGCATTCTCAAGAAAAACTACTAAATCGACCTTGTTGATCTTGATCTATCTTCCAAGTTTAATCTTACCAACCTAGTAATTTAATTATGTCAATTATCTAAATTTTTGATTTATGTTTCTTAGTAAAATCAATCAATACTTCAAATTTATATTTTATTTTTGCTAATTGTATAATTTTGTTGAAATTATATCACTAGACCAAACTAGTTGATCTAGTTTATTTTGGATTTTTTGAAAATTTGACTAGATCAAGATTATTGACCTAGTTTGTTTTAGCCTTTTTTTATACTACTAATTTTATTCCCATAATTCAGCTAGATCAACTTGGTTATCTCCGTATGACTTAGCTGACCTAGTATAATTTCATCTTACTATTTTTCTTCCCAAAAATCAACTAGATTGACTTGGTCAATTCTGAGGGTGGTTGAGTTATTTTATTAGGTGGTTGATCTAGTTTATATTAACTCTATTTTTAGACACAATTCAATAGGTGGCTGACCTATTTTATTTTTCTTATGTTTTTTAACATAGTCTAGTAGGTGGTTGACACAGTTTAGTAGGTGGTTGACACAGTTTAAAAACCTAATAAATTCATAATTATGTCATCTTTTAAACTTTTAATTAATTAAGAGCACTCATAAACAAGGATTTATATTATAAACTCACTTATATTATAACTTCAAATGAAACTATTCAATTCCTTCATTCATGTCTTCTTAATCTCAAACCAATTACTACATCCTGCAACCTAAATTTTTCATCCTCAAAGAAAACACAATGTAATATAATTGAGGTTACTCACCCTAGTCCTCATCCTAATACCAATGTTTGTAATCCTCTTCCTCCAACAATCCTCCTACCTCTAACAATCTTACTCCTACCATTGATATAACTCAAATGATTCAACAAATTATTGTTATGAAAATAACTAATAATTCACAAATGATGCAAATGAAATATCATGTCTTACAAATGACTAGTTAACCAACTCAATTCAAATGACTCAACTAAATCAAAAAAAACTCCCCCTCCTCTAAGATATGTTAATGGGAATATCATCCCTCAAGCCCCTTTGCATAAAAAAATTCTTCAACATCTTCAAGATCCACCTTTATCTCCATTAATTTTATCCATATATATTGGAAAATTTTATTCAATTATTACATATGATGGAACTAAAGACCCCACTACCTTTCTCAAAATCATTATCAATCTCTATAAATAATGGGTCCAAACTAACACCTTTGCTACAACCAAAATCCTATCCAAAACCTTTATTGATGATGTAATTGAATGGTCCAATCAAATTCCTATACATTCAATTATACAACTAGATGATTTATTCAAATCTATAATAAATGAATTCCAACATAATTAACTTCCTAAAAACTTATTTATCTATTAAATCAATGTCAAGCAACTTCCTAATGAATGTACTCACACTTTCATAAAATGATGGATGTCTATAGCTCACAAAGTGGACCATAACATGAATGATGATACTCTTTTTTTAAAAATTATTATAACTTTTAAATATTCTCTTCAATACAAATTTAATATCTTTTCCCCTAAAACTCTATAAGAAGCCTTAGACCAATTAAAAAGGAAAGACGTTCTTATGAGTCAATTTGAATCACCTCAAAGTAACTACTAAGCAATATTTCCAATCATTTTATCATAAAATTGATTCATATAATTCTTCCAAACCTCAAATAGTAGCATACCATTCAACCAATTTTAACCCAACCCACCCTCCCTTGAGTCTATAATAACATAAGAATAAATTTCCACACTCAAAACTAATGAGCTTTGATCTATCCAAACCTTCTCCAAAATTGTATAATCCTGATTAAAAAAATTGTGGCATGCTACAATGGGTCATTCTCATGAGACTTGTCATGATATTCATCAATTTATTCTTGATTCCTTTCTTGGTATACAATTTAATATTGATACTCTTACTCAACAACCTTATCAATACTATCTTGAAGCCTCACAAACCCAATCCAAAGAATCACATCACAAAACCATCACTTACCTATTGATAAACAAAAATCAATCCATCCACTAATGTTGTCTAAACCAAAATTTATCTTTATTCCTACACAAATAATTAAAGGATAGATAACATTAAAAAATTTAAATAGGTGATTGCATTCATCAATCCTTAACCTCTTAGGTCACATGAACCCAAGGAGAACCTAGTTCACATGTCTACTCCAAAGTGCATCATACATGATCCTCCATGTTATTTACATTTTTATAAATATCATACATATCCTATATCAATTTCAACATCCTTAAAATCCAAAATATCAACACATTTACCTATTTATAATATCTTAGCTTCATCTCACTTCATACCACATGTTGGGTAATCTTATGGTGCCCATCCACATATCACTTTAGACTTTGGGGTATCTTTTGATGCCCATCCACATGTCATTCCATATTTTGTGGCATCCTATAATGTATTATATTCTTTTACATTGAATAATAACAAATAAATTCAACTTTAATAAACCTTTAGAGACACATAGGCTTGTATCTCACATGCTCATCTTTGATATAGACATTACCATATATTTTGCCTATTATTTTTGTCTCTTGTTTCTTTGTTTTTTTGCATTTTATTGAATTTAGTTGTAATTTACTTACACCATTATTTATTTTGGATTATTTCATTTTATTTCACTTTAATTACACCATTACTTCCATTGGGCTCTTTGGCTTTATTTCACATTATGTTTGACCTTTGTTTCCTTTGTGGTTATTAGGTATCACTTTAACTATTTATGTCATTCTTTACCTTAGCCCTTTTTATTATTATTTGACCATTATTTACCTTCCCCCTCTTTTAGTATGACCATTTACTTTCCCCCTCTTTTGGGATTACCACTACTTACATTGGTGCTTGTGTTAGATCCCTTGTAGGCTAGTATGGCTTCTCTAGTGACATGACTCTCATAGCATAGTCCCATCCCTTTCAGATAATTATTTTACCTCATTATGATCAATTGAAATAATATTCATCATTGTATCATGTATTACATGATAATATCTCTCATCATCCCCATATTCACCTTATTTAATTTTGATTAAGGTACACATAGGTTACTTTTAAGATTGCACACTTACTTGTGAGAAAGTATAGGAGTCTTAAGGTCCTTTTTTCTAGTGGCCAAGTGTAAGATCCATTGTGTTTGTAACCTATTTCATGATTGGTTCTCTAAATTAATATGGAGGAGGAATATAAAAATCAAAAAAAGTTAAAATCCAAATCATAAAAGAAACAAAAAATAATGATCAAAAGGCAAATACAATCTCAAAAGTCAGATCACACCAAAATACATGATCTTTATTTGGCACATCTCCTATCTTAATCAAATTTAAAAATCCAAAATGTCCTTCATGATAGATATTAAATATATTTGGATGAAGTAGGCTAGTATGCTAGGGTAATAGGTCTCATTATATCATATACCATTTAGTGCTACCTACTTTCTCGCGCAAGTACCCAATATTCATAGTAGATAGATGGTTATGTAAGGTGTCTTGAGAAATAGGGAACTTGTTGTGAGTATGTAGGTCCATTTTAATTTTCATTCATATATATACTTCAATATTTGATCTATGTACTTCACTTGTTATTCCAAACTTTGTGTTTACTAGTTGGAGTGTCCTAAATCCTTGATGTCGATAGTTTTTAGCCTTGATCACTTAACTAGTGTGTCTCATTCCTAATAAAGATGTTCACATCCCCCATGTGGAACCTCACATCCCTTATTTTCATCATGTTTTCTCTTTATTCCCATTTTTGGATATTATTTTTAGTTGATCACATTCTTTATCACATCAACCTTCTAGTTTGTGAGTTACATTACAATACCTCAAATAGGACTAGGTTTCGCTCACAAACATCCTTAAAAAAATTTATTACCACACCATATTATTATCATATTAGTCATGTTATTATGTGGTTGTGTTTTCTTATAATGTATCTTAGAAAAAACACTAAGTTTGAGTTGTCCTCATTTAGAACTTTTAATTTTCATCTATCTATCATGATCTTGTTTCATTTTTATGGACTTCACTTATCTTACATAGAACATTTTAAATTTTTACATGTTTTTATTTATGTATGACTTTTCATGATTGTATTAAAACTTGACTTAAATTTCATTTTTAGTCCTTTATTCTTTCTTTATGTTTGATTCGACATGCTTATATTACACTAGGTGACCATTCACTTGCTTACATATCTTTATTAAAGTTTTATTGCATTTAATTACAATGTTTTACATGTTTCCCAATGTTATTTAATATTTATACATTCTTTTTTTTTCATTTATGTTTTACATTCTTCTCAACATGATTTAGTGTGTTCTACATTATTTTTTGTCATTTCAAGTTTTACATGTTTCCCAATGTGATTTAGTATGTTTTAAATTCTTGTTTGTAATTCATTTTTTACTTGATTTCCAATGTGATTTAGTTTGTTATATATTCATTTTTCATCATTTTTTCATTTACATGCTTGATATTTTAGTTCTAACCTAGCCTTAATAATCCTAATTTGTAAATTTTTCTAAGTAATTAAATCAGATATGAGAGTTATTCATTAAAATTTTGACCATCTTACATCTGCATGCATTGCTTTTACTATTAGATTTTTATTCCTAGGTTTTCTCAAATTCATGTATTATAACCTCCATGATCAATACTAGGATATTTACATGCAGTTATTTAGTAGAAAGGTAAGTTAATGTATGTATATGGTACTTTTAGTTCATTTCATTTCATTTTAGAAATAATTTTAGTATTTTATTTTTATTTATCTCAGTTAATGTGTTAATATGTTATTTATCAAAGAACCATCCCATATTACAATTGTGTTGCATGTGATGAGATTTGAGTGGGGCATATGTATACACACAATATTTTTAAACTTTATAAGTTACTAATGCTTTCTCTCTTGTAGGAAATCGTTTAATCTCAATCTCTTTGAGTGCATGCCTTAAAATTTATATTAGGAAATGGATTGTAATACCTTTGGTAATTCACATGATTTTTGGCCCCAATACCATTACCTAAGAACATTATAAGCTACTTTTCTCCAATTCCCTAAGCAATAAAAAACCCCTTATATACTCCTCTAAGAAATTCACCACCCAAAATAAACCTTACCTAAACAACACCCCTTTTTATTCCTTTTCCTACTACATTGGCCCCATTGACCTTGTTTATACTTAACACACATTATGAAACCTTTTTGGCCCAGCTGACCTAGTTAAAGACCTAATAGCTTTATTTCCCCCCAAACAAGGTCGACATTGTCAGTTAAATTCTTGGGAGTGTTTAAGGTAAAACCTTGGATATAAATACATACTTTAATTCATTTATAGATAGAGGATCATTCAATTTTTCATTATTATATGTAAATATGCTTATACTATCATTTAGAGGTTTCATTACTTATGTTTTTTACTTGGAATAGTAGCACTTATTTTTTATAGGTCTTGCATGCATAGGATAAGTCTTGTAACCTAGAGATGATCTATATTTTTTATCCTTAAAAGACACAACAACCTTTTTCAAAGCACCATTGTCAAGAAAGATATTGAGGCATGACAAATTCACTTCAACATGGTAAGTATACTCTTAACCCTTCATATTTTGGTTAAGTAGATGTTATATAATTAATGGATTGAATTGTATCTCTCCTTGATTAAATTACTTCAATATTATCTTGAATAAAATTATATTTTCTTGTTTATTATCTTCCTCATTTATGCCACAATCTTTGGTGAGTACTATATTAGATTACATATTCATTTACTACATTAGCTTGCATGTTTATTAGGTAGATTAACTTACTTAATTTTATTAAAATCATAAGATCTAGCTAGGGTTATTGCATGATGGAATTTTAATAAAGGCCTTAGAAACCTACCCTTTTCCATTGTTTAATAATATATCCCTTAGTTAGGTTTAGTGGATCCATAATTGGTCATGACCCTTATATAAAAAAGTATTTCTAAGTAGATTATTAGTTAATTACCTTCTCTGAGCTTGGATATTACTAAGTAGGATAAGTTTTAGATCTACTTTACTTGCATATATATATATATATATATATATATATATATATATATATATAATCTCTAAACCATGGGATTAATCCAACTATAAACTATTGATCATAATCTTTTATATATATATATATATATATATATATATATATATATATATATATATAATCTCTAAACCATGGGATTAATCCAGCTATAAACTATTTTATTCCCTATTTTTCATGTAGAGGTTCTTATAATTTTCACATAATAGATTTAAACTATTGATCATAATCTTTATATATATATATATATATATATATATATATATATATATATATATAATCTCTAAACCATGGGATTAATCCAGCTATAAACTATTTTATTCCCTATTTTTCATGTAGAGGTTCTTATAATTTTCACATAATAGATTTAAACTATTGATCATAATCTTTTACAATTTCCTTCCTTGTTTGTATTGACTCTCTCATCTTACTTACGTTTTCCATCAGTATGTCTAGATAGTGAAAATCACCCTTTAAATATTTTTGGACATCAACCATGTATTTCAATTTCTAGAATAAGTTTTCATGTATAATTTAAGTACATCATCCCTTAATGTTCCAAAAAAATCTAATAACATCACTCTTTCATCAGTAATATTATGATTTCTATATTATGAGTCCAATACAAAAAAATATTCTTCCACATCATTTGTGTCTTTACCAAAAAATGGTAAATTCATCTAGTTCTATGTTATTTTAGTTTTCTTAGGCTGGTTAAGAATCTTGATACTAGGATTGCTACTAATATTCACATGATTTCTTGATGTACTCACTCTTATAGTAATATTGAAATTTTGTTGTTATTTATCTTTTTGATATTTAACCAAATTTTAGTTATGCCCTTTACCTCTTTCCAATTTTTTTATAAGTATCTTCGTCTTGAAACTTTCACCTAATTCTTTAAAATTTACCTTCTTTTCTCAATCTCTTCCTTATGATATTGGTATTGGTTTTCTACTTATTCTCTAATAAATATGTCCCTTTGTCTAAAGGATAGATGTACACGTATATTGTGAAGTGGCACAGGGGATGGAAATTATGCCAAAGGGTTCATTTCATCTTGGTTGCTCTTGTGGTTGGGGTTTTGGGGGGTGAGGGGAGAGGGGGGTTTGTATCACTTTTAATCTTTCAACATTTATATCTATAATTGAATTTATTCATTAATGTTTTAATTAACCAATCTTCCTTTTATTAATTCATCTTCCTTCTTATCTATAGGGTGTATTTCTCTAGTTTGACTACTAACACTAATCTTAGAATCACATTTTTCCTTTTTCCTTTTTCCTTTTTCCTTATCTCTATGGTGTATTTCTCTAGTATGAATACTTACACTTATATTACATGTAAAACATTATTTCTGAGTACTTTTGGACTTCTTTCTATTGATAAAATTCCATCCCTTAGTTCTACTATATAATTAACATCTCCTATCTTAATCATATTCTTCTCACTTATTCTTTCACTACTCTTTAGGACTCATCTACTATGGGCCAAACTAATTATGAACAACTAGTCTTCTACACCCAAGGTTTTGAATAGTTTGAGTATTCCCAATAGTGTAGCTAAATATATTAATCCTTTTTACATATTGTTCATGAATTTTTGTAGTGAGGTATATAACAATTCTTATATTATATTTCTTTCATTATTTGTGTTTGTGTCTTCCTAAAATGTGAATACTAACTTGTTCATTTATGGTGGAGGGACAATATTAAGATTTTAAATATTATTGTAAGTGAATAGTGAATAGCTCTATCATAGGTTGAGTTAGTTTAGATTAATATCTCATTTGATTTATTTGCATTTTTAGAGTTAAAACATATTCATAATGTGAATTTTGAATTAAAAATTGGAGTAGAGAACATGTGGGACTCATAAATGAATACAAAATTCATTTGGGAGGAAGATATGATATATAATTAGTAAGTGGATGGGAGCTAGATTATTAAATTGGATCATGGAGGATAATGGGAATAAAGGTGGATTATTAAATCAAATCATGGAAGATAATGGGAATAAAAATGGATATGAGGAAATTTTTTATTTTTTAGATTTATGAAAATTACGAATTTCTAAAATCCATGGTATTTTTAATTAGAAAAACATTAGTTAATTAACTTTGGATTAATTTAGGGATAATAAAGTAGTTAATAGTTAATAGTTAATATTTAATAGTTAATAGTTAATAGTTAATAGTTAATAGTTAATAGTTAATAGTTAATAGTTAATAGTTAATAGTTAATAGTTAATAGTTAATAGTTAATAGTTAATAGTTAATAGTGAATAATGAATAGTGAATAGTGATGATGAATTATGATTAGGGAAAATTAAGGATGATCAAAGAGGATTAGAGATGGAAAGAAGGTTAAAATCAACACAAATTTTTTGATTTTAAGTGTCTACATTTTTCCCATCTTTGAGAAGTCGTTACGAGACATTGTTGAATTAATGATTTTTCAAAGAATGAAAAAACCAATGAAAAGGTGGGAAGAAAATTAAAAAATAGATGAAGAAATAATGGATGTTATGATTTTATCATTTTTAACCAATCGGTGAAGGATTTTGGATAGAAGAATAAGATAATGATGGGAACAAAATGAGGGACCCATGATGATTCCCCCTCAAGTGTTCATTTGATAAATTAGAGGAACAATCAAAATTATGTAAGAAGAAAAATGATGAAGTGGTGATAATTAAGATCATCAAGAAATGGAAGCACTAGAAATTGATATCATAATTGCAAGATTAAATTTGGTGTAAAATGAGTTGACCCTAGCTAAAAACTAGAGAATAGTTAGGAAAAAAAGATTTCTTACTCAAAATTTGCACATTTGGATGATGCTTAGGACTCAAGGGTCACATGAGCAAAGGTGGGAATTATATATCCTGGTAAGCTACAAGCTTGAAAACAAAAAATATAGATTTTCCAATTTGAGAGGAAGATTATATGTAATTGATAGTTACAAGTAGTTGATAAAAATTAATAAAATTTAAATTAATTAGGGCCTAAAATTATGGAGAAAAAAGATTACACAATTTGAAATTGATGGATTGGAGGAAAAAATATTGGAATGGTAGGGGATAGGCTATAGAAAGAGGATGAATTAGAAAGTGTGAATGGATGGAGAGTATATGAATGGTTAGATAGTTGCCTTCTATTTTTTTTACCATGATTTATAATTCTAACATGAATAGGTAAGTAAGGTGGAGGAACCTAAGTTTTAATTTATCATAAAATAATAATCACCAATAATATGAAATAACCATGATGAATATTTGTGTTTGATGCATAAGGACTGAAAATATTATATTTTTTGTAAAATAGAGTGCATCATGATATGAAAAAATCATAATCACACTATAGTTTAATACACAAAATAATCTTGACTCAAAACATGATAAAAAGAAAGAAAAACAAACAAGTGGAAAGAAGATGAACACAAACAAAAAGAAAAAATAAAAATATATACAAAAAAAATGATGAGTGTATAAAAAATAAGTAAATCTTAAGACACATGACAAGATAATCGAGAGTAAAAAACTTTAATGAAGACAAGTTCAAAAAAATCACAACAAACATAGGTGAAGACAAAAACTAAAGCAATCGACACCAAAAAAAGAATCAAATGACATGACTAATATCCTAGGCCAGGGTTGAGACTTCTGGTAGCCAACATGTATGATAGGATTGACTGATGGATGAGGAAGCCCTAAGATAACCATGTGGTTTTAGATAGAAATGAGAACACGTGAAATCATAATTTGGATGAATGGAGATGGTGGAGATAGTGGTTGAACTAACCCAAAGGGCCCCATGCTCCTAACCATTGCCTACATAGTCTAAATGCACTTACCATTGAAAATGGTGTGAATGCCCATAATAATATGGATAGACTTTAAGAAACATATAGTTCAACTCATACAAGAATTAATGAGAAAATGGGTTGATGGATGAAGGGTAAGATGAACTTCTGGATGTTATTAATCCACTTAAGTTAATGATTTCACATTATGATTGGTCAAGATAATGGATTGAGTTACCCCCAAGAAATTATATATCAAAGGAGCAAAGTCTGAATGATATCTCCCAAGATAAGTTGCATGCTTTGAGGTAACCCGTGAGTCAAGGTTTATAGGAATGGATGTGGGAATGATATATCCCATTGAAAAGTTGTGAGCTTGGCTTAGTTGACTAATTTAATTACTAATTGAGTGAGTTATGGATTGATAGAAAAGGATGGATATTGTGATGTTATAGGTCACAATTGATAGGTGGAGGAGATTGAGTGGAAATAGTAAGAAATGATTGTGGATGATTAATGTGCAAACATAAATAAAGAAGTTAATTGACAACATGGATTAATGAGGATTAATCACACCATGGATTAGATATGGATGGGTGGAAGAGAGAGGAAATTATGGGATGAATGGTGAAACAAACATGGTTTTCACTATGACATTTTCTCAAAGTGATAGTAAACTGGTTGTCATTCATGGATGAACTATTTTTTATTCCTTTTCTCTTTTTCTTATTTTTTATTCTTTTATTTTGTTGAATTTTTTGGTTTTAAGATGTTTAAATCATATTCCCTCTACATAGATGGATTTTACTAGAGACTTATTATACAAACTCGACATTAGAGGGCCATACATTGATGATATACCATGTATCTCTATGTTTTTATGATAATGCTATGGAAAATGATTATATATGTGAGAAAAAAAATATCAAATGGATGTAACATGATGGATATGAATGAAATTTTATGAATATGCTAATAGTTGTTTTACAAGTGATGACCTAGTTATTTTTTTACACAACATATGAATTTTAATTTATAACAAAGAAATAAAAGGGGGAATAGGATAAGCATAAAATAGCAAAGATGAAAACCAAAAATCAAAATTTTGCATGTAGAAGAAAGGTGACCTAAACCTTATGAGCAAAGGGTAAAAATATAATTATTGTTAAACTCAAAAAATACTAACTTTATTAGTTGCTTCTAAAGCTAACTAGCCCTAACAAAATCAGTAAATGGGATAAAGTTACCCTTTTTAGCATAGACATATAGACAAGCTTTTTTAAGAACTTTTTTCTCTAAACACCTTTTGATTTAATATGCAATATATTTATTTTTGACATCTTACATGTAGTATAATGTGATGAGGAAGACACATGGGCTCATCTCTAAAGACTATACATAGGTGAGTAAGGGCATCTCTCCCCAGTGCTAATCATATGTAAGTAGTGAGATGTGACAACTCAACACCAAAGATCAGTGAAGGGTGAGAGATGTGGAATTTGAATTTGGTGTTGCATAAGATTTATATAAGAGTGACATTTTATTTATAAGGAATTCACCCCCAAGTGTTGGACCCATACAACTAGTAAGATGCAAGGGATCATCACCTAAGACTAAGAAAGGTGAGTAAAGTTATCATTTATTTTGGTAGCATGCTAATGTTTTCTACATAGAGGGAACTATAAGAGGAGACTCTGTCATAGACAAGATTATAGATTAGGATGTGGGATAGTATTTTCTAAGTCTTTCAATAAGATATAGTTAAAATAGATGTAATACTCTTTTAAAAATAAATACAAGAACCAATGTAATGCTAATTTTTTTAAAAAGTCCGTGGGATAATTGGGTAATATGAAAAAGTGAAATGATATGATAAGCTACATTTTGAAACTTTGTCTTATGTGAACTGACAACTAAATAATCACCAAACATGACATCTGATATGCAAGACAAAATATAAATGATGGAAAATGCAATGCAATGAGAGCAATGTGAAATTTAACTATAAATGGGATGCCCCTAAGTGTCAATATACTTGTAGATAACAAGTTATTTGATTTTTGATTTTTTGATTTTATATTTTTTTTGGATTTATTAGCATCTAAAGCCAATGGAGGGTCATGAGATGCATAACTTGGCTTTGATGTTTTGTGTTTTTTAATTTTATTTTTGGGTCCTAATTATAAAAGGTTTTGAGATGCATAATACTGACCCCTATTGATCATTTAAGTATGAACTCCAAAGATGTCTTCAATAACTTCATTAATTTATAAGTTAGCTTCTTCCAAATTTAATAGGATACCATCATAGCCCCTATGATAGAGTATATTACCAAATAAGATTAATTAGAATATGTGTTGGATGAAGGATGTACATTGAGTGCATAAAATATTTGGAGGGATAAAATGATACTAGGGATAAGTATAGGCTTCATGATGTGAAAGGTGATTGGTACCAATAATTTCACATATAGTAGGACTAGAAGTGATCATAAATTAGTTGATGTGGGAATTCAATTTTGGATTAATGGTGCCTTCAATATGTGATAGAGATCTATCATTCAACTATGTTGATGTGGGGAGTAGATTAATTTTTTCATCCATTAGTTCCTTAAAAATATTTTCACCAAGGGATTCTCCTTGATTGTTTTGATTGGGATGTAGATTTAGATTGTCTAATAATACCTCAAAAATGTTCTCACTAAGAGACTCATATTTTTATTTTTTTGGATTTTGATTTGGATTGGGATTGAAATTTGGATTTGGATTATCTAATAGTGCCTCAATGTGGTTTTCACTAAGGGACAATGATTTTAGATTTGGATCGTAGGATTCATCTTGAATTAGGAATGCTTGTTATTCCTCAGAATACATTGATGTTTTCTGATGCTATTCTAACTAGAATCTAGCTAGGAATTTTGTGGTTATTTAATTATCATTATAGGATGAAAATAATGGTAAGTAATACTGTTGATCACAATTAATGGGTGTGGGAGATGGAATTGCAATATGGGAGGAAGGATTGGTAGTGGTGTTGAAAGGAATAGCATAATTAGGCTCAGGAAAGAAATTTTGGCACACTCCTACGTTATGATTTTAGGGTGTGGAAACACTTGGATCTACCTTAATGTGCCCTTTGTCAATAAAATCTTATGTATAATGATTTAGTCTCATATAATTATTTATGGAATGACCTTTTATTTTATGATAGTCACAATACTCATTATCTCTATACCACTTAGGTTTTAGTATGTTTTCATCAAATGTTTTAGTGTTTATAAATATGACTAAGTTTTTAGTGACCAAATTTCAAAAGGTCGGTCATAAGAATGTCCAAAAGGAGTGAATTTGTGTTTTTGATTTTCTTGACTAAGCTAACACTAGGCATGTTAATGTTGTTGGGAGGTTGGGTTTCAAAATAAGGAGTCAACTTTGCTCCTAGACATAAATATTTTATCAAAACCTCACTTTTATTCACGTTGATGTATTTAGTGATTTGCAAATGTGGTCTATGGGGTGGAGTGTTGATGAACTAATTTGTGTTAAACAATGGATTTTCTAGATTTAGTCGGTTGAAGGAAGTATTTGATATATTTATGTTGAAGTTGAAAGTATTTATATTAGCCAAACTTTTGAAGTTATATGGATGTGTGGAAAAATGTGGATTTGATGTAGTTTGATTCAAGTTTGGCAATGAATTAGGTGTAGAATAAAATGGTTGATTTTGATGGATGTTAAATGGTTAGTTTTGATGGGTGTCGATATAAAAGGTTGGATTTAGATTAAAGATTGTGTTTGGATTTGATTGGAATGGGATTTAACTTGTGAATAGGGTTTGGTTCAAACAAAAAAATTAAATTGGTTGTGAAATTGAACCAAAGGGTTTATTTTGATTGATACTAAGGCTAGAATCTAAGGAATTGATAAATATAGTTCGATTTATGGTTGGTGACTCTTGATTTGTGGATGGATTAGAACTTGTATAATAATTTGAATAATTTTGATTGGTGAAGCTTAAAAATTGATTATTTATTGTCTCCAAAATAAAAAATGGATGTTGATTGATGGGTAAACTTGAATGAGTATTCAAGTTTAAATTTGATTGATTGATGTTTGGATTGGATTGATTGATTGGTAAACTTGAATAACTATTCAAGTTTGGATTTTACTATTTGATGTTTGATATGATTAATTGATGGGTGAGGTTGAATTCACATTCAAACTTGGATTTATATTTATTAGATGACTAATTGGTAAACTTGAATAAATATTCATGTTTATATTTGATTGGTTGATGTTTGGATATGATTGCTTTATGTGTAAACTTGAATAACTATTCAAGTTTGGATTCAATTGGTAGATGGTAAACTTGAATAAGCATTCTAATTTGGATTTGATTGATTGATGGGTGAGGTTTAATTAAAATTAAAAATCAGATTTAGATTTATTAGATGATTTATTTGATGTTGATTTTAATATGCTTTTGAATCAAAATTGATTGGATTGAACACTAGGTTAAGACTAGGGTTGTTTGGATTTGGATTTATGACCAGATTGATCAAGGGATAGATTCACAAATCCATTTTTCTAGTGATAGATGATATTTATTACAATAAATTGTTTGAATTAAAAAAGGATTTAAAAAAGTATTGACACTAGACTCTTAAAAAAGACCAATGTTTTAAAAACTTGATTGAAACTAAATGCTTTTGAGATTGAGCATAAGGTTTTTGGTAGATTTTTAATAAATCAAAATAATAAAAAAAATTCAATCAAAGTTTATTCAAAACATCATAGAGCACAAGGAAATAAATAAACAAATTCATACTTTAAACAATCAAGCAATTACACATAAAAGGTGAAAAACTAGGATAAGGGTTGTGAACAATGTTTGGGTACTTTGATGTCAATTACTCATTCATGCTCTCTATTGTATCTTAATAGTTCAATAAACTAATCATGAAGGATATTATCATTCTCATGGCCCACTAATTCTAGTTTAAAGGGTGTGTGGAAGGTAACTTTTCATGACTAACTGCTAATCGATGCACCAAATTTGAATGGCAAAAAATGATTTACTAGGCTTAAAGTTTAAACAAGATTATCTAATGGGAGTCCTCCAAGATACTTTTCATTACATTTAGGCCTAAAATCATGGAATAAATAGATAAATAATATGCACACTATTTGGTCTTGTTCCAAATTTTCCAACATAATTGTATGGGTTTCAGTGTGTTCATAATTGATGATATCATATTTTGAGACAACTATTGAAACCCTGGGCATTGGAGCATAAAATCCCATCATTTCATATTTTGTTTAAAACACATAACCACTTAGTAAATTGAAATAGTTGGATCTAAATTTACATACCCCACCAGTACATGATATTTGGTCTATTGCATGGTGGCGAAATCCATGGTCAATAGAGCCCCTAGAAAAAGTAAGTGTTTATTTATGATTTCCAAGTATCATCACCAATGTGATGCCAAGGAAAGAGCATACACAAACACCACTTGGGTAACATAAAAAATTATGGAATTATTTTTTATTCTTGAGTATCATCATCTATGTGATGTCAAGGGAAGAGCATACATAATTCCATAATTATAAATAGAATACTCAAAAATAAATAATTAACTCTAAACTAAAAATATGCATATACAAACACTACTTTGGTAATACAAAAAAATATGGAATTATTTTTTATTCTCGAGTATCTTCACCAATGTGATGCCAAGGGAAGAACATACACAATTCCATAATTACAAATAGAATACTTAAAAATAAATAATTAACTTCAAACCAAATGTGATATAATTACTAAAAAATTAAAAAAATGAATTGGAAATGTTAGTAGCAAAATAAAAGAAATTTTTTTAGCCCTTTTCTACAGTTTCTTTGGCAAGCATTCTACAAACAATTTATTATAGAGTTTTTTTTTTTTATAGTCAAGGAAACATGCAACAAAATAAGAACAAACCATAAAATAAGATAAAACAACAAAAATTAATTTGAAACTATCACAAATATGAGAGAAAGTCCCACCGAGCATGCTAAAATGTATTAAAGAAATCTAGAAATGTAAATAAGAAAATAAATCAAATAAAATTTTAATCTAAACTAACTCAACCTATGATAGAGCTATAAATGAAATAAACAAAATAAAATTATAACTTAGAAAAAAATGAAGCTTCCTCCATTATGATGTGAATATGATTTTCTCTCTTTGAATTATGGTTGTTCACTCTTCCAACACAAGAGAAAATGGGAAGCATCATGGTATGCAATCTCTTATAATCTCAGCATGATAAACCTGTAATGAAGAAGATTGGAGATATGATAGAATAATAACTTTGGAATGAAGAATATTTTTGATATAATAGCAAAATAACTTTGGAATGAAGGAGGTTGGCTAAATTAGAGGAAGAACCTCTAATTTATAGAATTTGAAAATGGATGTGAACCATCCATCTTGAGATGAAGATCAAGAGATGAGAATAAAAGGTAATTTTTAATTCGTAATAAAAATTTTGAATTAAAAATTGGAGTGGAGAACATGCAGGACTCATAAATGAATATAAAATTCATTTTGGAGGAAGATATGATATAAAATTAGTAATTGGATGTGAGGTGAATTATTAAATTAGAGAAAATTAGATCATGGAAGATAATGGGAATAAAGGTAGATTATTAAATTAGATCATGGAGGACAATGGGAATAAAGATGGATTATTAAATTGTATCATGGAAGATAATGGGAGCATGGAAGACAATGAGAATAAAGGTGGATGTGAGGATAATTTTAATTTTTTATATTTATAAAAATTATGAATTTCTAAAATCCATGGAATTTTTAATTAGAGAAAGATTAGTTAATTAACTTTGGATTAATTTAGGGATAATAAAGAAGTGAATAGTTAATAGGTAATAGGTAATAGTGATTAAGGAAAATTATAGAGGATTAGAGATGATTAGGTATTTAGTGTAAATAAGGTTAAAATCAGCACAAAGTGTATGATTTTAAGTTTCTACATTTTTCTCCTCTTTGATAAACCATAATATTTTGAAAGATTTTAAGTCTAAATTGAGAATTGTAAAGATTAACAAGATTGGAAGATTTTATGAAAACCCTATTATTAATAATCTTAATATTATCCCTCTACCACAAATGAAAAATTTAGTATTCACACTGTAGGAAGACACAAACATAAATAATGAAAGAAATATAATAGAAACTTGGAAGATTTTTCATATAGAAGTGGAAAATTAGTTGAAGATGTCACTATTCATTTAAGATTTTAAGCTTGTACATCACACTATAGAATCTTGTCTAGTGCATCTTTGGATATATAATTCTTAGTCAATTCCTTACATATATCATTTCCTTGGGGGTAAATTAATCCATCATCTCAACCAATCACAATGTTCAATCATTAGCTTAAGTGGGTTAATAACATCAATGGGTTAATGATGATTAATCATAACATGGATTGGATATGGATGGGTGGAAGAGAGATGTAATCATGGGATTAATGGGGCAACAAAATTAGTTTTCACCATAATAGTTTATATCTCACTAAGGAAATCTAAATAAATCTAAAAATACAAATAAGCTAAGAAATCAAATTAAATCTTAATCTAAACTAACTCAACCTATGATAGAGTTAAAATTGAAAGAAACCAAAAAATTTGTACCTTAGTACAAAATGAATCTTCCTCCGTTGTGATGTGAATTTGATTTTTTCTCTTTGAATTGTGGTTGCTCACTCTTCTAACACAAGGGCAAATAGGCAGATTCATGGTATGAAATTTCCTTTAATCTCAACATGTTAAACTTATAATGAATAAGATTGGAGATATAATAGCATTATAAACTTATAATGAATAAGATTTGAGATATAATAGCATAATAAATTTGGAAGCTTTTAGATATAATAGTAGAATAGCTTTGGAATGAAGAATCTTTTTTTAAATTTAGAGGAAGAAACTCTAATTTATAAAATTTTAAAATGGATGTGAACCATCCATCTTGAGATGAAGATCAAGGAATGAGAATAAAAGGTAATTTTTAATTCATAATGAAAATTTTGAATAAAAATTTAGAGTGGAGAACATGTGAGACTCATAAATGAATATAAAATTTATTTGGGAGGAAGATATGATATAAAATTAGTAAGTGGATGTGAGTTGAATTATTAAATTGGAGAAAAGTAGATCATAGAAGCTAATGGGAATAAATGTGGATTATTAAATTGGATCATGGAGGATAATGGGAATAAAAGTGGATTATTAAATTAGATTATGCAGAATAATGGGAATAAAGGTGGATTATTAAATCAAATCATGGAAGATAATGGGAATAAAGGTGGATCTGAGTATAATTTTAATTTTTTAGATTTATGGAAATTATAAATTCCCAAAATCCATAGAATTTTTAATTAGATAAATATTAGTTATTTAACTTTGGATTAATTTAGGGATAATAAAGTAGTGAATAGTGAATAGTGAATAGTGAATAGTGATGATGAATAGTGATTAAGGAAAATTAAGGATGATTAGAGAGGATTAGAGATGATTAGGTATTTAATGAAAACAAGATTAAAATCAACACAAATTGTTAGATTTTAAGTGTCTATATTTTTTCCCTCTTTGAGAAGTCATTGTGAGACATTATCGAAGTAATGACTTTTCAAAGAATGAAAAAAAATGATGAAAAAGTGGGAAAAGATTTAAAAAAATTGATGAATAAATAATGCATTTTATGATTTTATCATTTCTAATCGATAGGTGAAGGAGTTTAGATAGAAGAATAAGATAATGATTAGAATAAAATAAGGGACCCATGTTGATTCCCCCTCGAGTGTTTGCATGGTAAAGTGGAGGAACACTCGAAATGATGTAAGAGGAAAAATGATGAAGTGGTGGTAATAAAGGTCATCAAGAAAGTGACTCATTATAAATTAATATCATACTTTCAAGATTAAAGTTAGTGTAAAATAATTTGCCCCTAACTAAAAACTAGAAAATAGAAAGGAAAAATAATATTTCTTGTTCTCAAGTTTCATGTTTGGATGGTGCTTATGAATAAGGGGCCACATGAGCATAGGTTTGAATGATATATCTAATTAATTTTTAGTCCTAAAAACAAAAAATATATATTATCCAATTTGAGAGGAATATTTTATAAAATTGATAGTTGCAAACAGTTGATAAAGATTGATAGCATTTCAATTAAGTGGGGCCTAAAATTATGGAGAAAAAATATTGCACAATATGAAATTGATGGATTTAATGGAAAAATATTTGAATGGGATGGGATATGATATAGAGAGGATGAATCAAAAAGTGTAAATGGATGGAGATTGTAGTAATGGTTAGACAACTGCCTTGTGTTTTTATTTTGCCTTTAGAATTCCAACATGAATAGGTAAGTAAGATTTGATCAACCTAAGTTTTTATTTATTATAAAATAAAAATTACCAATGATATTAAATAACCATGATGAATATCTATGTTTGATGCATAAGGATTGAAAACATTGTAATTTATTCCAAATAAAGCACATCATGATATGGAAAAATCATAATCACACTATAGCAAAATACACAAAAGAATATTGACTTAAAACGTGATAAAAATAAATAAAAACAAACAAGTGGAAAGAAGATGAACATAAACAAAAATAAAAATGAAAAGTATACACAAAAAAATGACTAGTGTAAGAAAAAATAAGTAAATCACAAGACACATGACAAGATAATCAAAAGTAAATAACTTTAACTAAGACAAGTTCGGTAAAATCACAACAAAACATAGGTGAAAACAAAAATTAAATTAATCAACACTGAAAAAATAATAAAATGACATGACGGATGAGGACACCCTAAGATAACCATGAAGTTTCACATAGAAATGAGAACAAGTTAAATCACATTTTGGATGGCTGGAGATGATGTAGATAGTGGTCAAACTAACCTAAAGGGCCCCATGCCCCTGACCATTGCTTACATAGTCTAAATTCTCTTACCATTAAAAATGGTGTGAATGCCCATGAAAATAAGGAGAGACTTTAACCACATGTAGTTCTCCCAAAAAGCGAGAGAAGAAAAAGGAAGGAGGGAATGATAAAAATAAATAAATAGAGAGAGAGGAAGATGGAATGTACTCATAAAACAATAATAACATGGAAAATAATAATGCTCACAAAATGGTGAAAGCCTTATGGAGAGAGGAGAGGAGTGGGAGAAAAGATGAGTTTTCTCCTATTTAATGATGAGAGAATCATAGTGTCAACATCATCTAGGGAAATATATAGATAATAGATGAGTAAGCACTCATAGAGTGACTAATACAGTCATGATGCCTACTTCATCTAAGGTAATATAAAGATAATAGATGAGTGGGCACTTGTATAGTGACGTATAATCATAAAGCCCACTATATATAGGGGTAAAATAGGATGCACTATGAAAATGAAGGAATATGAGTGCACAAGTAGTTTAATGGGAGACAAGACAAACCTATATATGGTATGAACTTGGAGAAGAAGCATTAGGTTGTGTATATCCATACGAAGGTAACTTTGAGAAACCAACCTTGGGATGAGTTTGTACAATTATTCTAATAATGTAAAAAGTGATGGAAATGGTTGTGATGTGAAGGGAGTAATTAGAGAGGGACAAAGCACATAAAAATTACCCATTCACAACATAAAAATACATTAAAAGAAGAAATGGATGTACTTTTAAGTAGTGAACCTGATAATATTTCCTATATTAAAGTAAGAGAGAAGAATACATAAGGAAACATGCATGGATATGCATGTAGTAGTAGTAAAAATTGGTGATCACACTCTAATAAGTGATGAGTTCAAGTTAAAATGGGTGAATATGATAAAGAGATAATAATAGATGATGTGAAGGCTGACAAGGAGATAGAGGAAGTAGAAGTGATAAGACAGTGAGGTCACAAATAAATATAATGATGAAAATGGATAAGGGTGTAAGAATTGGGACATGGAGAAGGAGAAAAAAAGGATTGCAAATAATGAGTAATATCACCAAGTGAAATCAATGAGGATGAGAAAAATAAAATAAAACATAAAAATTAGAAGAAAAATAAAATGTAAAAGATGGGGGTGAGAAGAATGTGTTAAAAATAATAGATTGGGGAATTGAAAAGGAATCTGAGAGAAGTTAGAAAAAATTAATGGGAATGGGATGATTATAAATATGGAAGGCAATGAAAGGGGTGAAAGAGTTCTAAAAGAGACCAAGGAGAAAATAGTTTGGTGATTAAAATAAAAAACAAGGAAACACACAAAATAAAAGGAAATGTGAGCAAATAGGAGTGGAATAAGGACACAAAAAGGATGATATGAGAGTGAATAATTAGGTTGTATCGTGACCAAGTAAATGTGGATAGGAGAAATGATGACAGGTAAGGAGATGAACATTAAAGCAAAGCATATGGTGGTGTTGGAGATGAGAATGGGGTTGAAAATGTGAAAGGGGTTAAGAAAAATGGGGGGAAGTAGAGGATGGTTGGACAAGAAGGTGAAGAGATAGGGTAGGTTTCAATCATCTTGTCAGAAGAGATTGACAAGCTGAATGGGTGATTAGAAAATATTAACAAGCTGAAAAGGGGTGAGGTGGTGAAGAAATAGTGAATGGAAAATGGAAAATGTATGATAGGAGAGGGAAGAAGTGAAGTAATATAGAAACATAATGAAATAAAATGAGATGAAAATAAGAGATGAAGATAGGGGATGATAAGAAAAAAAGGAAGGACTAAGTAAGATGGTTGATAAGGATAAAAAGTAAGGACACTTAAATAGATGCAAAATATAAGTGCATATAGAGATGGAAAGAGGAAAAAGGGAAAACAAAGTGCAAAGGCTTGTAGAGATAAGAATAAAAGAGAAATTATGGAAGGCTAATAAAAAGATAAATACCTATCTATAAGCTAGTTGCAAAGGAAAAAATAAGACAAAAAATGTGGAAAGGATGAAAATAAACCAAAAAAAGAAGAATGGAAAATGGAAAAGGTGTGAAGAGTGGCAAATAAAAAAAATGGTAGGACATGTAAGAATAAAAGAGGGCTGCATAAGAAAATGGGGAACACAAGAGAAGAAGAAGAAGAAGAAGAAGAAGAAGAAGAAGAAGAAGAAGAAGAAGTGCACAAATGGGAGCTAGAAGAAACAAAAAAAATGCAAGATTGGAAAGATGAAAACAAGAACTGATAATTGGAATGAAAATGGCTTAGAAGTAGAAAAAGAGAACTAAGAATTTGGTAGCAAAGAAAATAAAGATTTAAAAATGTCCATCATTATACAAGGGAATAGGATGATGTAGAATTAGTGAGAAAAATAAAGTGATGAAGAGGGTATGACAAATTACCAAAGACAAGGGGAAATGATGAAGATGGTGAAAGAAGATAAAGGAGATAGAGGGTAAAGTTGGGAACAAGTGGAGAGAGGGACAAAAATATGAATAAGTGGGTGGGGGAGTGAGCAATGAAGAATGCACAATAAAGGTAATGAAAGGTGATGGGGAGACTAATGATGTAGATTAAATGGTGTCTTTATAGGAGATAAGAGAAGTGGATGAAGAAGGTTGTTAATCCTCAGTTTAAAAGAGATTGACAACATGGAAAAATGGTTATAAGAGATTGAAAAGCTTAGGGGATGGAGGTGGTGAACAGAAAGGTAAATAAGTGGAGGAAGAGAAATTAGGTGAGAAAGGAAAATAAAATAAGGGGTATGGTCAAGCTGACCTCAGTAACTAAGTGATACCTACATAGTCTAAAAATACTTTAGGATAATGTATTTCTCCCAAAAATGGGAGGAAAAACAAAGAAGTATTAGACAATGTTAAAATATAAGGAACCTAAGAAAAATTCAAAGCTTCCTTGATGTAGGACACCCTAAGTAAGAGGGTGTTATTATAAATAGAAATTAGTTAGAATAAATGATGAAGAATGGATATGGTATTTCAGTTTTAGTGGTCGAACTACTTTTATAATTTAAACAATGACTACATAGTCTGTGGACATCAAGCCAATGTAGTTTAATATAAACAAGAAGTGATGAGAAAATGGGTTGCGAGATGAAGGGTAAGATCAACGCATGGATGTTATTAACCCACTTAATCTAATGATTTCTCATTTTGATTGGTCAAGATGATGGATTAATTTTCACCCAATGAAATTATATATGCAAGGAGTGGACTAGGAATGATATCTCCAAAGATAAGCTACACACTTTGAGGTGCCCCATGAATCAGGGTTCATAATATTAGATATGGGAATGATATATCCTATTGAAAAGTTGAAAGCTTATCTTGGTTGAATAATTTAATGACTAATTAAGTGAGTCAGTGATGGATTGATAGAGAAAGGATGGATATTGTAATGTTGTAGGTCACAATTGATAGGTGCGGGAGGTTGAGTGGAAATATTAAGAAACTATTTTGGATGATTAATGTGAAAACATAAAAAAAGAAGTTAATTGATAACATGGATTAATGAGGATTAATCACAGCATGGATTAGATATGGATAGGTGGAAGAGAGAGGTAATTATGGGATGAATGGGGAAATAAATTTGGTTTTCACAATGACACTTTCCCAAATCACCAGTTTTGTAGTTTTCACTCGTGGATGAACTATTTTTTGTTTTTTTCTCTTTTTCTTATTTTTTTGTTTTTTATTTTGTTGATTTTATTTGTTGTATTTTTTTTTGATATTTTTGACTCACATTCTCTCTACAAATATGGATTTTACCAGAGACATTATACAACCTTGACAATAGAGGACCATTCATTGATGATATACCATGTATCTCTATGTTTTTATGATAATACTATGGAAAATTATTATGTGATAAAAAAATGTATCAAATGGATGTAACATTATGGATATGCATGAAACTTTATGAATATTCTAACATTTATTTTGTATATGATGACCTGGTTATTTTTTTTTACATAACATATGACTTTGAATTTGCATCAAAGGAATGAAAGGAGAAATAGGATAAACATGAAATAATGAAGATGAAAGCCAAAAATCAAAATTTTACATGGAAAATGAATGTGACCTAATCCTTATGAGAAAAGGGAAAAAATTTACTTCTTGATAAACTCACAGAAATACTAACTTTATTAGTTTTATCTAGAGAGAATTAGCCCTAATAGAATTAGTAAATGGGATAAAGTTACCCTTTTCAACATAGACATATAGACAAATTGTTTTAAGAACATTTTTATTTAGACACCATTTGATTTAATATGAAATACATTTTTTTGACCCCATACATGTATTCTCATATGACTAAGAAGACACATGGGATCATCACCAAAGACTATATGTAGTCAAGTAAGGGCATCTCTTTCAAATTCTAATCCCACGTAACTAGTGAGATGAAAGGGATCAAATCCAAAGATCAGAAAAGGATGAGAGATGTGGAATTTGAATTTTCTATTGCATAAGATTTAGATAATGGTGTCATTTTATTTTTAAATAATTTACCCCCAAGTCTTGGCCCCATGCAACTAGTAATATGCAAGGGCTCATCACCTAAGACTAAGATAAGAGATTAAATTTACCATTATTTTTTTGTTAGCATGTTAATGTTTTCTATGTAGAGTGAAATATAAGAGCAAAATATGTCATGGACAAGCTTTTAAACTAGGTTATGGGCTAGTTTTTTCCAAGTCTTTCAAGAAGATGTAGGGAAAATAGATGTACTCTACTCGTCAGAACTAAGGCAAGAACCAATATAATGTGGATTTTGAAAATGTTTTTCATGGGATACTAGGGTGATATGAAAAAGTGTAATGATATGATAAGTTATATTTTCAAATTTTGTGTTATCTAAACTGACAACTAAATAATCACCAAACATGACATCTAATATGCAAGACAAAATATAAATAATGGAAAATGTAATGCAATGAAGGAAATCTTAAATATAGTTTTAAATGGGTTGCCCCCAAGTGTTAAGGTACTTTTAGACAATAATTTATTATATTTTTTGATTTTATAATTTTTTTTGGATTTATTGGCATCTAAACCCAATGGAGAGTCACAAGATGCATAATAATTTTTGTTTTATGATTTTTTTATTTTTGACATCTCAATCATAAAAGGGTTTGAGATGAATGATGTTGACCCCTATTTATATTTAAATTATTCACTCCAGAGATGTATTGGACTCTTTAAAATTTATGAAGATACTATCATAACCCCTATGATAGAGGGTGTTGATAAATAGGTTGAAAAGCATAATGTGTGTTGGATGAAGGATGTGGGTTGAGTGAATAAAATATTTGGAAGGATGAAATGATAGTGGGGATAAGTATAGGTTTCATGATATGAAAGGTGATTGAGACCAATAATCTCACATATAGTAAGACTATGAGTGGCTACAAGTTGAATGATTTTGGGATGCAATGTTGCTTTAATGATGTTTGTAATATGTCATGGGGATCTATCCTACAACTATGTTGATGTAGGGGGTAGAGTAAATTTTTCATCTATTGGTTCCTTAGAAATTTTTTCACCTAGGGATTCTTCTTGATTTTTTTGATTGGGATGTAGATTTGGATTGTCCAATAATGCCTCAAATAGGTTCTCACTAAGGGATAATGACTTCAAATTTTGATGCCAGGAATCATCTTGATCAAGGAACACTTGCCGTTCCTCATAATATGTAGATGGTTAATGATGATCTTATAACTAGAAGTCATCTAATAATTATATGATTATATCATTGTGGGAAGAAACTAATGTTAAGTAAAAGTGTTAGTCACAATCAATGGGTGTGGGATATAGACTTAAAATATGTGAGGAAGGATCATTGGTGGTGATGAAAGGAGTAAAATGATTAGAATCAGGAAAGAAATATTGGCATAACCCTAAGTTATGGTTTTTAGGTTTGGATACACTTTGCTCTACCATAATTTACCCTTTGTCAATAAATATTTGATATAATACTTTAGTCTGATACAACGATTTGTGGAATGACCTATTTTGTGATAGTCACAATATTCGTTATCTCTATACCACTAAAATTTTGGGACATTTTCATCAAATTATTTGGTGTTTGGAAATATGACTAAGTTTTTAAAAACAAACTTTTGAAATTCCACATCATAGGGTTATCCCAAAGGAGTGAATTTGTGTTTGTGATTTTTCTTGACTAGGTTGACCACTAGGCATGATAATGTTATTGGGAGGTTGGGTTTTAAAATCAAGAGGAAACATAGCTCCTAGACTTAAAGATTGTATCAAGACATCATTTTTGTTCACTTTGATGTATTCATTTATTTGGGAATATGGACTTTTGGGTGGAGTTTTGATGAATTGATTTGTTATATTTGTTAGATTGAAGGAGAGATTTGATAGATTTATGTTAAAGGTGAAAGTATCTAGATTAGGTGAACTTGTGAAGTTAGATGCATGTGTGTACAAATGTGTATTTGATGTATTTTTATTCAAGTTTGGGAATGAATTAGATGTAGAAACAAATGTTTTATTTTGGTGGATGTTAAATGGTTGGTTTTTATGGGTTTTAAAATTAAAGGTTGGATTTATATTGAAGGTTGTGTTTGGATTTTATTGGATTGGGGATTGAATTGTGACTGGGGTTTGATTCAAGCATAGATTTTATTGATTGATGTTTATATTGGATTGATTTATTGATAAAATTTAATAAATATTCAAGTTTTGATTTTATTGGTTGATGTTTTGATAGATTGATTGATGGGTAAACTTGAATAACTATTCAAGTTTGAATTCGATTGGTATAATGGTAAACTTGAATAAATATTCAAGTTTGGATTTGATTGGTAGATGAGTAAAATTGAATAAGTATTAAAATTTGGATTTTAATTATATATGGGTGAGGTTTAATGCACATTAAAACTCATATTTGGATTTATTGGATGATTGATTAGTAAACTTGAATAAATATTCAAGTTTGGATTTGATTGGTGGATGGGTAAAATTGAATAAGCATTCAGATTTGGATTTTACTAATTGATGGGTGAGGTTTAATTTAAATTCAAACTTATATTTGTATTTATTAGATGATTGATTTTATGATGATTTAAATATGCATTTGAATCAAAATTGATTAGATTGAACACTAGGTTAAGACTAGGATTGTTTGGATTTGGATTTATGATGGGATTATCAAGGTATTATTCCATAAATACATTTGTCTAGTGATACATGATATTTCTTAAAATAAAGGCTTTGACTCCAAAAAAAATTATAAATAAAAAAGACTTGACAGTAGACTATAAAAAAGACCAAAGTGTCTAAAAACTTGATTGACAATTAATTATTTTTGAGTTTGAGTGTAGGGTTATTGGTAGATTTTTAATGACTCAAAAGAACTTTTTTTTCATTCAAAGTTTATTCAACACATGGTCAATAATAAGGAGACAAAAAAACAAATTCTTAATTTAAATAGTCAAGCAATTACACATAAAAGGTGAAAAACTAGGATAAGGGTCATGAATAACCTTTAGGCCTTCATATGTCACTTACTCATTCATGCTCTCAGCTACAGCCTAATATTTAAAGGCACTAACCATAGAGGATCCTTCCATTCCCATGTCTCACTAATTTTGGTTTTGAGGGTGTATAGAAGGTAATTTTTTAGTTCTAACCACTAACTGATGTACCAAATTTGAATGGCAAAAAAGGCTTTCCTAGGCTTAAAGTTTAAACAAGATTATCTAAGGGGACTTCTTCAAGATACCTTGAGGTACATTGAGACCCAAAACCATGGAATAAATAAATAAATTAGGTGCACACTATTAGGTCTTATCCTAAACTTCATAACATAGCCATAGGTGTTTTGATGTGCTGGTAATAAGTGATATCGTATTTCAAGGCAACTATTAAAACCTTGGGTATTAGAGCATGAAATATCCTCACATCATGGTGTGCTTAAAAGACACAACCACTTAGGTAATTGAAATATTTGTATCTCAATTTATATACCCCATTGATATATGGGGTTTGGCCTACTGTGTGGTGTTGAAATATATGGTCAATAGATCCTTAGAAAAATAAATAAAAAAATAAGTGTTTGTTTTTTATTTCTAAGTATCATCACCAATGTGATACCAAGGAATAAGTATACACAAACACCACTTGAGTAACACATAAAATTATGTAATTATTTTTTATTCTTGAGCATTGTCATCAATGTAATACTAAGGGAAGAGCATACATAATTCCATAATTAAAAATAAAATGCTTAAATAGAAATAATAAACTCCAAACCAAAAAAGAGCATATGCAAACACTACTTGGGTAACATAAATAATTATGGAATTATTTTATATTCTTGAGTATCATCACTAATGTGATGTCAGGGAAAAAGCATACATAATTCCACAATTACAAATATAATATTTATAAATAAATAATTAAATCCAAACCAAATAGAATGTAATTACTAAAAACTTGAAAAATTGAAATGAAAGTGTTAGTATCAAAATCAAAGAAATTGATTTTTATTTATCCCTTTTGTAGAGTTTCTTTGACAAGCATTTTGCAAACAATTTGTTAGAGAGTTTTTTTTTGTCAAGGAAACCTGAAACAAAGTTAGAAAAAAATACAAAAACAAGATAAAACAACAAAAATCAATAGATAACTAATTATAAATGTAATTATGACAAATATGAGATAAAAAAATATGAGTGAAATGTCCCACCAAGCATGCCAAAATATATTAAATAAATATAGAAATGTAAATAAGCTAAGAAATCAAATGAAATTTTAATCTAAACTAACTCAACCTATGAGAGAGCTACAAATGAAAGAAATAAAAAAATTATACCTTAGCACAAAATGAAGCTTCCTCTATTGTGATGTAAATTTGATTTACTCTCTTTGACTTGAAGTTGATCACTCTTCCAACACAAGGGCAAATGGGAAGCAACATGGTATAATAGTAGAATAACTTTGGAATGAATAATATTGTAGATCTAATATAAGAATAACTTTGGAATGAAGAAGCATTTTCTAAATTTGGAGGAAGAACCTGTAATTTATAGAATTTAGAAATGGATGTGAACCATCCATCTTGAGATGAAGATCAAGGGATGAGATTAAAAGGTAACTTTTAATTCATAATGGAAATTTTGAATTAAATATTAGAGTGGAGAACATACGGCACTCCAAAATGAATATAAAATTCATTTAGGAGGAAGATATGATATAAAAGTAATACGTGGAAATTTTTACCCTTCTTAGGTTCATGTCCTCTAAAGGAAATGTTTACCCTCCACTAACCCTTGATCCACAAACCATTTGAAGATGAGGATTTTTTATTTATTCAAATAAAATTTCCTTTCCCCTTCAACAAATTTAGATTTCTTCATGTTGAAGCTCATCTAACCTTATATATCCCAAACTATGATGAAATATGGGTGTATTGAGTTGTTAGATAGCCTCAATATTTTTCATATTCCAATAAATATATCTTTTAATGTGAATGTGTTAAGGTTTTATATTTTTGGCTTGCCATGGTATCCAAGGCCATAATAGTTGTACAAAGGTAACCTAGAATTATTCTTGTGGTCTAAAAAATTATTCCTTTATTTTCAAAAATATTTCACTTATCCTTTAAAATTATGTGTGAAAAATAGAATTCAGTGTTTCTTCCACCACTCTTCTATTTTTTATAATGTAGGATTCCATAACTCCAAAGAATATGTCCCCCTAGACATTAGTCAACTAGATTCATGTGATGCCACCAAATTTTGACATAAATTATGAATTTGTTAGATATATATAGCTTATATTGATGAAGGTTAGCTTTAGTTAGACTAATGTGATGCAAGGGTTAATATTGGTTATAATCCTTAACATTCACTAAAAAATAAGTAGTACTTATATTCATAATAAATCGCATAGTACACAATAATTCCTACTCTAAATTCTCTTTCTTTATATCTATTAACCACCTATTACAATGTTTTATATCTCTTTACACTATACTACCTTAAGCAATTACAGAGGTCACTCTACTCTGTAACCTTTTATAATTCCTCTTTGTATCTTATATCTTCTATGTTATTTTATTATATTGTTGTGGTATAAATATTGAATCAAATACAAAACAACTTAATAGTCATGTATGTGTGAGACTTGCCCTTTCTCTAATCTATTTTTCATTTTTCATTGCAATGCATTTTTTGTTATCGAAGCATCTAGTTAGTAAAATCCTTTGTTCTATCAACCTAGAGAAGTGTCATGTTGTTGTGGCAACATAATCAACTTTGTGATGTCTATGGTTTTGTCCTTTGTCTAAAAGTGAATCCTACCAACATAAAATATGAACTCATATCTTCACTAGGACATAATATGTATGTCTAGTTCATTTATCCTCACATTTAAATACATGAACCCATGGGTCCATGTCACCTTTGTATGTGGATAACCCTTTATAGTCTTCACTATTCTTAAATCTAGAGCATATAACATCCTTGTCTTTAGGTTCAAGTTGTAATAATAGGATTGTGGTTAGCCCATTAATGCATAGTTTTAATCTTCAATATGGACACTAGAGAACCCATTCAATATTTCTCCTTAGAGACACATGCCTCCAAGTCATGGAAAATGGGTTATAAATTGTTAAACCATCATATGTGTGAAATTTATAAAGTTTACCTTTGCTAATTCATATTAATCTCATAACCTTGGATGGGGCGGGTATGCACAACACCCACATCTACCTTCTATTTGAATAAGGATTTATGTTAGCATGTAAGGCCTTTCTTGTGCACAAATATTGGGGTCTTAGCCTTACTATGCCATATTTTTTATTGGTTGTCTCATAGGACTCCTACACCCACTAGTCATAGGTAATGGTTATGGTGTAAAAATAAACTACATCTTATCCCAATTTAGTATGCCATTCCCATCGGGCTCCAAGTTCTCCACCCCTTACACCATGATGGTGTAGATGTTGATAATTTCATCCTCCATATTAATACTCTCAACATAGAGGGGATATTGATCATTAAATAGTAGGATCACCACACACTCTTTCTTATTCTTAAAGCTCATATAATTCTTATTAAATTACATATCTACATGATTAGGTTAAAACCAAGGTCCACTAAGCAAAGTTGGGTAGTTATCCACATCTATGAGTTTGATCACCTCAATTTTTATGTAGAAATTTACACCCATTATCTCAATACCAGCATTACAAATAATCCCCATGGGTTGAGCTTGTGTTTTGTTTTTCATGAAAAAAACATGCAGTGAGGTTCATAAGGTAGGGTTTCCCATCTCTCACCAAGCATCCCCTATGAGTATATTGACATCAGGGTATGTGTTTACTATAATATCACATACCAATAATCCATTGATAACTACATTGACAAGTAGTTCTTGATTATAGACTATATTATAAGATGTCCTCACTTTTCACCATAATGCTAAATCTAGTGCAAGAACTTTAGTTGGCCTCTTCCCTATTGTTTAACCCTAAAATATAGATTATATGGAATCTAGGTTTAAAATTTGATTTCACTTTTTAGGGTTTATGAAATGTAAACCCTAGGTTGTTGAAGGGATTAAGTACATCAAATTACATATAAAATATGCAATAAATATAGCCACTAATTTATAATAGAATTGGCATAGTTTGACCTTTCTAAAAATATCAATAAATGATGTAAACAAGTCCTTAGTTGGAAACTAACTGATATGGATGATCTATAGGCTAAAAATCAAGATAAAAGCTAATCTGAGTATCATGGATAAGATCCAGGTGTCAAAACCATTCCTAGACAATTGTGACCTAATTAGATAGTAACACCAATGGTGTTAGTTTCCTCCTTTTGGCACTAGTGTTCATTATGTAGAACTGCTATGAGATTCTAGGTACAACTATGTCAAAGTTTACCAAGCATATTCCTTTGTGCATAAGTTTTGATTCCTTGTCAATGATCTATTTTGACTAATTTTACATTTAAACCCTAGACCTCCATGTTATTATGTCATCTAATTTTCATAAGTATTAATTTGTGATGTTAGTGGGGTAGGATGGACATCCTCATCACCTTATTGTGATGAGATTTACCTACATACCAATACTCTGAGGAGGGAACAAGCTCAATATAGTTATACTCATTAAAGTGCTAGTGCAAGTGTAAGTGAAGATAGTAGTAATGTGAATTTGAGTGATTTAGGTTATGATGAATACTATAAATATATGTAATCTAAGCTTGGGATGGTTATATATGACTATATGCAAAAGTAAGGTAGAATAGGGATTGATAACCTTAATTGTGCATAATTTGTTTAAGCTACTTTATGTTATTTTCATCTAATTTCCATCTAGTGAATAAAGGGATAAATGTCATGTATATATATTATTCTAGTTCTTGTGAAATTCTTAAAATAGGTCTAGGTCGACACTAGGTGGTTATTTGTTCAAAAATATATTTGTTGGTGATAAAAGGTAGGAAAAGGACAATAACACCCAAATTAGAACACTAGTGCCAATGGCATTACTATCCACATTATGGTGCTAGTGTCTAGGTGTTTTAACTTGAGGCACTAGGGGACAAGATGCTAAATTTAGGGTTTGGTACTACTTTATTGATGTTTAAGGATGTGTGTGGCCTGCACAAAGGTTGGATAGGTGTCTAAATAGTCCCTAAAATAGGTTTGGGGATAAGTTGTAGATAGATGGTCTCAAGTAACATTATTAATACTCAAGTGAAATTTTAGACGACTAAAATTACCCTAATTTATTCTATAAATTTAGAAAAGTGAAAATATTATGATAAAGTAAAATAAATGTACCTGGACTTACCTAAGAGGTTAAGCCTATGAAGCTAGATCTGAGTGTATGAATCAAGCTCCATTTCATGTCCTACAAATGAAATGTGCATAGATCTATCCTTAAGATATATCAAAATCAAAAGACCAAATTAAGTAAAGAAATAATAGATGAGATATGAACAAATACACCTAATTGGGTATGCAAACCAATGTACAAACCTAGTGAAATCATGTGTGTAGCTAGTGATCAATTGATGAATAACTTGGACTAAACTGAATGGCTTACTCAATCCCAATTTGTGGGTATCTCAATAACTCAAGATGGCCTTAACTCTATCACTTTCCACCTCTGTTTAGTATATCATGACCTATGAATATCTTAGATTGGACTAATGGTGTGTCCAACCCTCCCATGTAGGTGACTCAAAAACTCAGGTAGACTATGATTCCATCATTTCTTACCCATGTGTATTGGATGAATATGTAAATAGATTTTGAAATGTAATTGAAGATGTGTAACTATAATTAAAACTAAATATGTTAGTTATGTGTCCACTTGATAACTTTGGAATGAAAATTAGATAAGGAGCCCCTCGGGTATATAGCTCAAGGAGTATTCAGTAATGTTAACTATTGTAGATAGAGTAAGGGATAAAATATAGATTATGATTGACAGAATACGTAATATGATTTCATATGAACACTATATCTAGATGTGAGATCAATATAAAAGACATTCACCATGAAATAATAAGATAAATTTTTAAAACACCATAGCATAGATATATGTGGGAAAACTTTCAAGAGGTAAAAAACCCACAAATATTATTCATATAATGAGAATCTAACAAGTACCCAATATAGTCTTTCTTCCTCTCACTTCTTTTTTTCATTACATCTTATAATATAAACACTTTATTATATAGGCAAGGTAATCTTCCCATTATAAATGACAGTTTTTAACCACTACATTAATGGTTCTAACCTCTCCAAAGGTTATTTAATATATTTTATTATTTATTTACATGAGGATAAATTCATGATAAATAATAAGATATATTATTATTTAACCAATGTAATTTAATGTATTAAGGGTACATAAATTAAAACCACTTAACCATTAATTGTTCCAATACTCCCCCTTAATGTTAAGTGGAGATACATGGTAATTTTTAGGAGGTAACAACATAATGAATTTTCACTTCATGAACCATCTACATGATGAGTTTTAGGAGATAATAATTGAAGGAAACATCCTTCATCATTCCATATTCAACTTTAAAGAAATTATGCTATGTGAACATAGTCACCTAAAGGTATTACACTATTTAACTATAGACACCCAAAGGTATTACACTATGTAACCGTAATCACATAGTCACCTTTAAAGGAATTACACTATACAACTATAGATACCCAAAGGTATTACACTATGTAACCATAATTATATAGTCACCTTTAAAGGAATTATACTATACACCCATAAATACTTAAAGGTTTTGCACTATGTCCACATAGGAATCTTTAAACAAATTACACTATGTTACCCTAAACCACTTAGAGTGAATTTAGGCTATCATGATCATGAGATTACATCCCACAGTGAGAATATATCCCACAATTTTTTATGAATAATCAACCAAATATATTGGAGTATTTTATAACATAAAGACCTCAATGCTACTATGTGTTGGGTACAATGTAGACTTACATATGAAGTTTATTAAAATCACATAAAGTGATTTATTAAAATGCTTTAAAATGAGAAGAAGTATAAAGAGATAGAAGGAAACACATGACTTATACGTCTGTTAATAAGTGACAATGTCATGCACACTCCCCCTCAATGGAAACTTTGATAAGTCCAGCATTGAATGAACTATTATAGGCTTTAATTTGTTGGTGTTTCATTGGATTTTTAATCAAAGTTGTAAAAAATTGATTATCACCAAGAAGGTTGGTATAATGATGAATTTCCACATGATGTTCTTATATCATCCTTCATAGCCACAAGGTTATTTTAGCAACTTTCATATGAAGTGTTCCAAGTGATAGCACCTACACCAAATATAAATAGATATCTAAAATTATACTCATCATAGTATAGTTAACATCACAATAAATGAATAAATTAGCATAATAATAATAATAATAATAATAATAATAATAATAATAATAATAATAATAATAATAATAATTTTTTATATATACTAAAGTATTCACTTTGCTAATTTCTAATGATTTAAGTATAGATCATGCATAAATCTAGAAGAAACACCCACATCTTCTAAAATATCTATCCTAATAATGGTTAGATAAATAAAAATACCAACAAGATATTTGTAAGTAGGGGTTAGCTTTATTACACACATTTTTTTTTTTGATCAAGCTTTAACACAACCTTTAATAAAAATATATGTAAGCTTACATTCAACCATGTTAAATTTAACAAGTAGGTTATGTAATGCACATACATTAAAGTCACTAATAATTTGATAATAATTTAATCAAATATTACATATATTATTAAGAATAATTTCATATTATAATTTGAGTCATGAAAATTTTTCCTTCCTTTTAAATTTGACAGTAGAAGTTTGCATTTTATACTAAACCGAAAAAAAAAGTTTTAAAAAGCAAAATTTTTAATGTGATTTATACTTAATTTTACAATAAATACACATATTCTAGTGTGTAAAAAACACTATCCACTTTAGTTGATTGCAAAATAATTCAAAAACATAAATAATTTTAACAAGGATGAAAGTTGCAAGTATCATAAATAGTGTCATAACTTATACTATTTGAATAAATTATTATAAAATAAATAGTATAAGGTTTAAAATCAAATAAATACCATCTAAATGTGTTTATAAGGTGTAAAAACTTAAATATTAACTGGTCACACGACCATCTTTGACAAAGAATATGACAAGTCAAGGGTGTCAAAAGTGTTGAAAGTGTTGCAAGCTTCACACATGAGATTTTTCATGACTAATAACCAAAAATTTTAACTAATTATTTTAAAATAAATTAATTAATTTTTATCAAAAAAATATATTTGGATTGATATTTAATTTAATTACCTTGGATCTATAAATATTTCTAAAAAATACTTTGTCCAATACAAGACTTCACATGCAAGCTACATGATATAATTAATTTTAATTATTATTTTTTAATCAAAATATTAAATGCATGTAAAATAAATATCTCATGATTATATAAAAAAATAAAATAAATATTTGTTTTAATCTTTTTAGAAAATACAAGTCAACACGCATGGGCCCACCATATGCTTGCATGAAAATTTGGTTAATTACAACTCACCCACTAAGCACTAATTTATGTCTTATGTTAACACAATAAATGTACAAACTTATATTTAACCTTTTTGTGGTCTGATTTTTATTTTATTTATACAAAAAAAAAAAAATAAACCATAATTAAATACTTTCATTAAAATAATAAAATGAAAGCATTTGTTTAAAATTTGAAAAAAAAATTAAAAGCTTAAGTGGGGTCTACTACTTTGGTGAAATAAAGCCAATTAAATAATTGTTTTATTTTTAAAAAACTTGCATTAAAAATTTAACATATCTGTTAATTCCTTATTTTAACATGATTTATATAGAATCATGGCTCTAGACATTCGTTTTTAGTGATCCAAAGCTTGAAAACACTTGTAAATTACCATCCAAAGGTATTGACAGACCCAGATCTATGATTTTTTGAATGTAAAATGATATTTTAATATTCATTATATATTTATAGCATACTATGACACCCAGGTAGAAGTAAAAAAAATCTAAATTTCTTTTTGATGCTCTTCAGGGTCTGAAAATTGCTCCAATAGGCTTAAATATTGTAGAAATTATGAAAGAAACTTTTAAATCTAAAAAAAATGACTGAGAATACATTATTTTTATTTTTTTCTTCCATGGTCATACAAGCTAAAGCATGATGCTTGGGAGAAGAGAAAAAAAATAAAAAAAAGTTGTAAGAGACCAAATCAGATAAAGTAAATATCAAAATTGCTTGGAAATGGTAAAACTAAGCAAATGAAAAAAACAAAACTGAGATTTACTACCCAAAATATGATATTTCACTAATTTTTATCTCACACATACTAAAAAAATAGCATTTTGGATGAAAGAGAAAATTTGAAATGAGCTACAAGAGTTTAAATCAAGTGAAATAAAGGTAAAATATGCTTGAAAATGGTCAAACTAAACCAATGGAGTGACCAAAACTAATATTTAATATATAAAACATTTTTTATTTTAAAAAAATAAAGGCCATACAAATACCATAAAATAATTTTTAGGCACTGATTCACTCACTTGTTATCTCTCTTAATGTTTGCAACTCTTTGTAAGTGTTAGATCTGTAACTAAAGAGCTTCAACCACCTTCATACAGATTATTAGTCCAAAAAACAAGAAAATATTAAAAATGTAATTCTTAAAAAAGTAATTTTAGCCCATTTTAAGATTCTCATTTATATATATGACATGAAAATAGGCTTAAAATATAAAAAATTACATAGATCTGAGATTTCTAGGCCTTTAAGAGAGGAAAAAGTAGAATAACTTACTTCCTATAGAAAAAAGATTGAAATTTTTCATGAACATACCATGAATTAAAAAATAGATGAATCTAAACTTGAACACAAGCTAAAAAATTTTGATCTATGATCTTTTCACTTGATCACGCATCAATTAGCTCTGATACCATCATAGAACAAGCAATATGATTACATACGAACACCAGATCTAGATGTGAGATTAATAGCAAAAAAATTCACCATGAAATAATGAGAGCAAAGTTGAACACACCATAACACCGATATACAAGGAAAAACTTCAAAGAGGTAAAAACCCCATAAATATTATTCATATAATGAGAAACTAATAAGTACCTAATCTAATCTTTCTTTCTCTCACTTCTTTTTTCATTACATCTTACAATATAAACTATTTATTATATAGCAAGGTAATCTACCCATTATAAATGACCTTTTCTAACCACCACATTAATTATTCTATCCTCTCCAAAGGTCATTTAATATATTTTATTATTTATTTATATGAGGATAAATTCATGATAAATAATAAAATATATTATTATTTAACTAATGTAATTTAATGTATTAAGGGTACATAAATAACACCACTTAACCATTAATTATTTCAATAGTGATGGTGGGAATGGCATCAAAATTATTTTGGTGAAAATGGTGTCTCCATTAATAACATATAGAATGACATGAATTTTTCCATTTCATATAATAAATTGGAGCAAAAGGGATCATATGGAAAGAATGTGTCATGCACATGCCCTTAAATTTGATATTTATGCATATGGAATAACACCACTTAACTATTAATTATTTCAAGAGTGATGGTGGGAATGGCATCAAGATTATTTTGGTGAAAATGGTGTCTCCATTAATAACATAGAGAATGACATGAAGTTTTCCATTTCATATAATAAATTGGAGCAAAAGGGATCATATGGAAAGAATGTGTCATGCACATGCCCTTAAATCTAAAATTTATGCATATGGATTATGGATTGAGTTCTAATAATATGTATCTACATATATAAAACTAAAATAGGAATGATCATGCTACACATGATTCCCCAAATCTAAGCAAACTTGTATGAATATATGTTATGGTAATCTATAACTGAACCTGTGTAAACCTAGACTATACCTACTATACTTTTCTAGCTAATCTATAATTTCTTAAAAATGAGGCTAATATATAGTAGTTCCATATATATACAATAGTTTTGGTGGTGTTAGTGTCCTATTTTTGGTGGTAATTTCTAATTTTATTAGTTTATGTGCAACTAAAATTGATCTCGATGTGATTGTTCCAAATATGTTTTCCTGGAACTAATTTTTTTATCTTATGCCTATGTGTTGAAAACTATACTCCATGTGCATTTAAATAGCATGACCTCTATAAAATACCTCTATGAATTCCCCCTCTTTTGAGGGGAGTTGTTAAAATAGTGTAATAATTGTCCTCAAAATAAAAATCTCTATAAGATGTGTGTTAGATGGAACATTTGTGATATTTGCATACTAAATCAATATAATGTGAATACATGACACTAAATGTAAGATAATCTGAGAATAATTTTGTAATGTATGATGTATTTTAGTTATAGCATTCTCAAGGATATCAAGATAGATATAATAATGTTAGCATGTATATGAATAACAAATCTGAGAAATAAATTGAGTAGCTACCTAGGGGGATGGGTCATGATATCCATCAAATCACCTAAGGAAGAACAGGAGATGCATGAGGTCCCTCATGGAATATAAAACAAGAATATGTAACAAGCAAGATAAAAGTATCATGACCATGACACATACATGAAATCATACATAAAAAACACATGAGGCATGTAAAGTAGGCCAAGGGGACACAATACAAGGGATATGGGAACATGTCACTAAATCTAAGAAATCAAGACATACAAGGACATGTTTAAATGTCCACATATTCAAACAACAATCAAGATGACATAGAACCACATAGAAGGATATGTTTAAATGTCTACATACACAATTATAAAATCACACACAAGGACATGGGCACATGTCCAAAGCATGCATATAATTAAAGGAAGTGGTATAGAACCATAGAATAATTGCATATGCAAATACCCTTGAATAGAAGAAGCATAGAATCATAATCAAGTATAAACTAGGAAATATAGAAATGAAAGTATGCATAAACATGTGGTACAAGTTTGTATAAGATCAAGATGTACATAAACTGAGTCTAAAATAGTAGTATTCAGCAAAAAATCATTATAATGTAAAATGATATAACTTGGTAATCAAAATTATGTATAAGATGCACCCAAAGGGGTAAATGTGTTAAATGAGGAACTTATTTACATGCCCCAAATAGGTAGATATTAGTAGATCTAAACTTGTATGATAGACCTAACTCTTATAACAATTTTCAAACACTCGACAAGAACAAGTGAAGCATTTATGTATGATAAAAATTGGCTATACTAAGATAGCTAGCATATGTAGTGCTTGGAAAATATAAGAAATGTAACCATGGCAATGCATACAATCTATAATTTATATTTTCTAAGCCAATATTTGAATGTTTTTTGTGTTTTGACATATTATATTATTTTTTCATTTTTTGGATATAAAATATGTACAAGAAACATGAAAAGAAAACTATATTACAAGGAGAAAGAAATAATGAAACTATGTACAAGTAATTTATAAATGTTTTGTATATGAAATCTCCTTAGATGCATGATGTTCAATGGATTCTTGATTGACTTCCCCTTAAGTGAGGCTAGATGGTATATATTAGGGCTAAGATTTTCAATGACTAAGTATGTGCCAAGCCAATTTGGTTTAAATTTTCCTTTTATCTCTTCTTTGACATTGACATTTCTAAGGTTTTCTTTTAAAACCAAATCATTGACTTTGAATTCTTTATGTGAACATGACTATTGTATGACCACTAAATTTTTTTATAATATGCTCTAAGATGTTTTGTTGTTTGTATGTGTGTGTGATCCAACTATTCTAATTTATGAAGATGTATTTCTTTGTATTGATCATCTATAATAGATATTTTTAGGATACCCATAAGGCTATAATTTCTAGTTCCAGTGGGATAATTGCTTATGTGCCATATGTAGATATGGATTACAAATATGGTTAGATCAAGTGTTAGTGATGAAATCAATAAAAATGCATAAAGAACTCAAAATCTAGGACAACCTATTCAAATGGGGTGTACAAATGATAATAAAGAACAAATAAAAGAAAAAAAATACCAATTACCTTCCCATGAGCATCTCACCATCCAAATGTGGCTCCAAGTATGTTTTTCCCCTTGATTTGATGATCAAGTCTTCAATAATGGTGCAAGGCTAAGCACATCACCATATCAGGAACACCAAGTATAATCTAGGCTTATGATATGAATACCAAATCTATGCATATCATATAAAGCTATCCTATTTCAAATAAAACATAATAATCAACATAAATAAAGGTTGTGTAAAGAATCTTACATTATAAGTTTACATAATTTTAAGCTAAAAAATGTGATTGAGAGGCCTCCTATTTATAGATTTTCCAAATTAATGAAGATCAACCATGATTTTCCATCTCAATAGTAAGATGTGTGGCCATGAATAAATTCAATTATGTAAATAAAATTCATAAATATCCTCATAATGATTTGGGAGGAAGGGGCATTAAAGAGGTATGGGAAGCCATAATCCTAATATTTGTTATATTTATGTATTATGGATGCCACCCTAAAAATGGACTCACTTGATGATGTAGTTAATAAGAATCAATTTCTAATAAATAAATATTCAATAAATTCCAAATTCTTACATAAGCTTATAATTTGATTTAATTTTCCTAGGTAAGATTAATCAATTTCAGTGTGATTCTTTGGAAATTGGTGCACTACATTAGTTAAACTAGTCATAAGGTCATATAACTAAGTCATAATTTGAATTAGGAAGAATTAGAAGGTGATGTTAGTTGCATATAGACTATTATCCCATTTAGGATGTTGTCAACACAAAATAACACATCCACATGTCATATGCTTCTAAATTAGAAGAAAAGAGTGATCCAGAGCACCAAAATACACTTTCATCATTTTGACTCAAAATGATTTGATCATAGTTAATAATAACATAAAATACATTTCCCTATTTAGGGATACATTAGCTTAAATAATAACTTATGTATGAAAATATTGAATCATTTAGTACATTTAAGTGATTTTGTCCTAAATTATGCATTTGAGTGCATTTTGAGTAAGATTGATAATTTCAACACAATGGTGTTAGGAATTAGATGTCTACATTTTACCCCTATTTGAGAAGGCATAGCGAGACCTTCAAGCAAATCAATGTCTTTTCTAATAAAATAGTTTTCAAGAATAAATTGGAAATGACCCATGATTCCTCCTCAATAGGACATATAGGGATGAAAGAGAAGGATAGACTCTCAAAAATAAAGAGAAAGTGAGATTAACCCATGGAATAGATTAAATCCAAATAAGATAATTATTTCACATGTTTATTCCATCAATGATCAAAATATAATTAAAGTAAAATGGCCCTAAGGATGGGGAGAAGGGAAAGATACAATCCAAAAATAGAAGCGACACACTTTGAACACACCCAAAGCTAGGGTAAAAGTTGAGCACTTCATAACTAATCAATCTCAAGATAAGTTACACACTAAAATATTTCCAAAATAAGGACAAATTTCCATAGAGCTTGGAATTAGAATAAAACAAGAAGCGTGTCTCTAGAGAAAGTAAATAATAATGAGCTCCCTTAGATTGAATATGATCATGTGATAAATAATTTTTCCCTAGTAGGGCTGATTTTCTTCACTGATAAAGAATGTTTTGCCCTAATAAGGATGATTTGATTCAAAGGTTGGTCCAAATTTTGTTCCCTTGTAGGGAAAATTTCCAAGCAATAGCTCAGAGAGATAATTTATGATATAGAATAAATATGAGTGGATGAAAACATAGATGTGATGGTGTAATGTATTTTTAAAAAACACAAAAAAACAAGCATATGAGAATGCAAAAAGTGATGAAATAGATTAAAAAATAATAATGGTGTCCAAGCTGACCCAAGATATGTCATATATCCAATCTCTACCTATATAGTTTAAATGGACCTTAAGCCAATGTAGTTCACCTAGAATTAGGAGAGAATGGAATGAGGATTAAAGAAAACTGACCAAATTTTTATTAGACTCATTATGTATGCTAAGAGATACATGTATTACATAGATTTAGGTGCATGATAAGCCATAGGTACCTAGTTTTGTTGGTGTTCTTCAGATCTATTCATCGGAGTTGCATCAACATTGAAACTTGGAACCAAAGCACAAAGTGCTTGCTATAGCAAATGAAATTATGCACTACAAGTATGAATAACTTATAATGACATTACATTTAATTTATGTCGAGCAAATTCAAATGTGAATACTTATAACTAAGGATAATGGTAAAAATGACCAAGAACAGAGTTACGTGTATTTACATTTAAATAAAAAATCAAAGACAAATGAAATGAAAACCTAACTCAAAATCAAGATATGAACAATCAAGATTCAAGTAGGAATAAAAAAAATTTTAAAAAATCAAGAATATATTAATAACATGGGATCAATATATGAATAAGCAAGATCTATGTGGACCATCAAGATGTACTTGGGAAAAAAAAGACAAAATAGCAAAACAAAAGACCAAGAAGAAATAAGAAGAGACAACCAAAGGAAAGATAGAAAATGATGAGACAAAAAAGCACCAAAAAAATCTAATAAAAATCAAATAAACACACACAAATAAAAGCCAAGTTAGTGTGGTTTAAAAATAATTTTTGAAGCACGTACAAGAGAGGCGTTACTTTTTACAATAATGTAATAAGAACAAGAACACAAAGTTGCTCCTGAGATGATAGAGAAACAATGTACGATAAATGGGGGAAGAGAAGAAAAGGAAGGAGGTGGTTGAGATGACTCCAAATGTACAAGACAAGTGAACATTATCTACATAGTTCTATGGATGTGTAGTCCAACATGAACTTTAGGCCAAATGTAGTTCTTTCAAAAATGGGATAGAAGAAAATGTGATTACCAAAAAAACTTGATGAATGTAGTAGAATAAATGGGAAAAACGCAAGCCAATGGGACAAATGAGAATGATCTTGAAAAATAAAAAGTGCATGGGATAATTACTTGTAAAATGGCAAGAGCATGGGGATCAGAATATATAAAATCTTAAGACAATGTTTTTATTCTTTTTTGGGTATTTTCTAATGTTTTTGGTGTTTTTGGGATAAAATATGTACAAAGGGAACCAACTAATAAAGGAGATGTGCATCCAGGAGTATAATTTCTAATAAAAATTAAGCCACCTGCAATGACACATGATCAAAAATTAGTGAGAGGGAGGATAAAATAATAAAACAATATACAATGCAAGATAAAATATTAAGAACCATATAGTAGGAAAAAACCATACCTTGTGGTATCCATGTTTAGTTGTCTATAAAAGAAGCTACAAAATATCATTCCTACTAATTTGTTGTATAGAACTAGCATCAATTATTTCTATAATACCTATGATTCATAGTCAATATCATAATTGGTCAAGGGATATAAAAGTGTTCAACTTACAATAGCCTAGGGATATGAAAAAAAATATGGTTCTAAAAGGGAATGGTCCAGAATGAATAGGGTCCAAAAGTGGATGACCCAAGGTGGGATAAAATGTGTAAAGAGTGTCAACATCCAAATCTTTCATTGTCCATAGTTTTGAAAATAATATGGTTCTTAAAAGAATGGTCCAAGGTAGGTCAAAATAATATGGTCCATGAGAGGATGATCCAGGATATAATGGTAGGATAAAATATTTTAGCACAAGTTGCCCCCAAGTGAGGGGTCTTATAGACAATAGTTTTAAGTTGTCAAGCATATAACCTCTTTAAGTGCACAATATTTATGGGCTCTAGAATTTTTTCACCATTTGGAGTATCTAGTTGATATGTTCTTGATCCATAGTTCACCATGATAACATATAGTCCCAATGATTTAGGTTATAACTTACCTTTCTTCTTACATTTAGCATTTGTATTATTTTGGTTTTCTTTCAAGACCAAATCACCAATCTCAAACTCCTGAGGGAGAATTCACTTACTATAGCTTATTCACAATCTATGCTGATAGGCTTTTCAAGTTTTTAAGGGAAACTAAATACATACCATCAATAAGTTCTAGCTCTTACAACCTTAAGACTTTATATTCTTTATTACCTTTAATATGTTCCAAAGATACAATGAAGGCAACTCAATCTCAATAGGGATAATATATTTTGTGCCATAAATAAGGGAGTATGGAGTGGCTCCTATAGGCATTCAATGATTGGTTCAATAATCCCAAAGGGAAGGAAATATTTACAAGTGCCACTTATGGCCAACGTCATTGATAATCTTCTTTAAAATGGCTATAATGGTCTTGTTTGATGCCTCAGCTTGTTCATTACTTTGCAAGTTATATGGCATGGTTTTTTTATGCTTGATTTTTAATTTTGCACAAAGGTATTTTACATATCTATTTATAAATGATCCATCATTATCATATATAATGCATGCAAAAATTCCATATCAAGAGATGATATGGTAATTATTGAATTTAGCTATCTACTTCCTAGTAATGTAAGTGAGAAGAATGGCATCCATCCACTTAGTGAACTACTCAGTAGCAATCAAAATTTGATTATGGCCATCTAAATATGTTTGGTTTATTTTCTTTATGAGATCGAGGCCCCAAGTAGAAAATGGTCATGACATTGTGATCATTTGTAGCTATAAGGAAGGTGAGTGTATCAAATTTCCATGTTGCTAACAAGGAACACACCTCCTCACATAATTACAAGCATCTATCTCCATTTTTCCCTAGTAATATTCTATTCTAAGGAGATTTTTAGCTAATACTACACAGTTGGTTTGGGCCCCACACATTCTCTCATGAACGTCCTTTAGCACTAGCTTGGATTCTCTTAAAGATAAATAAAGAAGTAGCATTCTTTCATAGCCTTTGTGATAAAGTGTGTTTCCAAAGAGCGTATAATGAACTAGATGGTGAAGGAATATTTTTTTTAGTTATTGGATAAGTTAGGTGGAAAAATGTGATCATGGAAGTAATTATAATAGTCTTGAAACCAAGGCAGTTTAGGTGGGAGATTTGGACCAGCAATGACACATACCCTTTTTGAATTTGGCATAATATGTGAAGGTTTTAAAAGATTTTCAATCATAAATTAATACTCTTTATCACTACTATCAATCTATATCATTGACCTAAATTTTTCCATTACACTTCAAAATCTATTGTTAGCCCTTGGTCCTTTTTCAAACTATAGAGGTTTAAAATGAACCTTGAGATTATCAATAATTTGCTTGTAGGGAACAAGCTTATCTCTAGTTTGATAATGATTAGTGTTTTGATTGATGATCAGTTGGGAATCACCATAGACCATTAAATGTTGAATATCCCACTAAATTATAAGATACAGTCCTATAATCAATGCCTCATACTCGGCCATATTGTTGGTATAATGAAAATTAATGTGAAATGCTTTGGGAATAAAAACCCCTTGTGGTGTAATCAACAATATTCTAGCTCCAAATCCATGAGAAGTGAATGAACCATCAAAATATAACTTCCACTATCATGATTGAATCATTTAGAAAGTTAAATCTAAGTGGTTGAGTGTCTCTAATAAGGGCTTATACAAGTTGATCAATAATAACCTACCCCTTGACAGAATTTTGATTATGATACTCAACATCAAATTTTCTTAAGATCATGACCCATTTGGCTATACGTCCTATGATAGCTTCTTTGGATAATAAAAATTTGTGAGGATCCACCATAGTGATGACAATGGTTTTATTGTTCAACATATAATTTCATAAATTTTGGGAAGTGAATACCATAGCTAAACATGCCCTCTCAATAGGCATATAATTATTTTCATAAACCACCAATGTGCATCTTAAATAATAGACTACATGTTATTTTATTTAATCATCATGTTGGGTGAAAAGTACTCTCAGTGCATGCTCAGTTACTGATATGTAAAGAATTAGTGGTTGTCTAAGTGTTGGTAGTCTCAAAAATGATGGGTTGGCCAAATATTTTCTTTGAAATTCACAAATGCTAACTAACAGTCTTCATCCCATTGAAACATGACCCCTTTCTTCAATAGATGAGTAAATGGGTGGAACTTATCTTCCAATTGAGAAATGAACCTATGGATGGAATGAATCTTTCCTTGCAAGATTGGAGTTGTTTAAAATTTGAAGGTGGAGGCATTTAAAAAATATCCTTGACCTTAGTAGGGTCAACTTATATCACTCTTTGCAATACAATGAACCCTAACAATTTCCTTGAAGTGACTCCAAAGACACACTTCTTAGGAATTATGTAGAATTTATATTCATGAAGCCTCTCAAATATTCTTCATAAAACATCAGGATGTCCAACATGCATTCTTGATTTTTCTAGTATGTCATCAACATAGTCCTCAAAAATATCATACATCCTGTCATGGAAGATAATAGTCATGGCATGTTGATATGTGTTTCCAGTGTTCTTCAATATAAATGGCATGACTTGGTGACAAAATGTTCCCCATCGAGTGGTGAATGCAATTTTGTGTTGATCTTCTTAGGTTATCTTGATCTAATTGTATCTAGAAAATCTATCCATGTTGGATAGCATCTCATACCTAGCATTATAATAGATGATCTATCGATGTTGGGTAGAGGAATATCATCTTTAGGGCATGCTTTGTTGATATCTCTAAAATATATACAAAGATGTGTACCTTGTGGCTTCTTATTAACTAGAACTATGTTAGATATCCAGCTAGAATAGTCCAATAATCTAATGAATCTTCCGCTTGGAAATTTTTCTAATTAATCTCTTACTAAAATGGTGATGTGTGAATGCATCTTTCTCAATTTTGGTTTAATTGGGTTGGCACATATATGAACAAAAAGGTGATGCACTACCAAGTGTGGGTATAATCCTAGCATGTCTGGATATGCCCATGCAAAAATGTCAATAAAATCCATGAAAATAGATATAATGTGTTCACATTTTACTTCAATAAGGGAAGGTCTAAGATAAATAATTTTGGGATCATCATATGTTCCCAAGTTTACTTTAACTATGTTTTCTAAAAGAAGTTTAGATCCATGTTCAAGAATACTAGGCAAGGTGTGATCATGATCATCTTCTTCTCATATAGTTTCTTTTTGTTCCTCCCAAAACTTTGGATAATGTGATGAATTTGAATCTACCATATCAGGTAATGACCAAGTAGAAAAAATACCTATAAACTCAAGAGTAAGACATTCAAATGTTTGTTGTTGTTATAAAGAGATCCTTGTACTGGATATAGAGCTAAGCCTTGATAGAGCTTGAGCATCCTTTGGGGATGAGAAAAATTTCCCATCTAATACCACTTAAAACAAGTTTTAAATTGAGGGCTTCTTTACTTTTTCCCTATTCAATGAGCACCTCAAAGAGGTTTTCACTCAAAGATCTCAATGCTTTATCTTTGTTATGACAAAGAAATTTTATTTACTCTCTAAAGTAGGTAGAAAAGTCTAATGAAAAATTAAAGCCTTATTTATGATCACCAATGGGAAATATATATCTTAGGCCCATGTATTCTAAAAAAAATTCTTTTTTTTGAAACTAATCAAGGAATATGAAAAAAATTTGTTTGTCCTAATCAATGAGTTCATGGCAAAGGCATAGGGAACAATGAGGTGTAAAGGTCATAATGGCATTTTGATCAACTAAATTTGAGTTAGCATTCTCATCAAAAAGGCTATAATGGGATCTTAAATTACTACCAAGAGTCTCATTATTAGTCAATTCATAAGAATCACTATCAAAATTCATGAGGTCACCCCTAAGTATTATAAATCCAAGACCATGATTTAAGTTGGGTACTGCAGCTAATAAAGGTTCCAAGATTCTTTGGGCCCATGGCCCAAGGCCTTTTCCTATATAATAAAAAAAAATCATGATCTTATTAAGGATATGGGATTCTAAAATCAACCAAAAATGCCATCAAAATATAATTAATCTCCTTTACTGAAAGCCTCTTGATCCTTTTTTAGCGAAGTAGTAGGTATTAATACCATAAGTAGTTTTTGTTATTCTTTCTTCTATTTCCAGATTAAGTTGGATTTGTTTAGGTTATTAGAAGGTTTGGCTTTAAAAAATGTTTTGGGAAACTTTGGAAACTTATCAATATGGAAGGCATCCTTAAGACAGTATGTGGAAATGCCCAGTCTTCAATAATAAAATGTTTTGCAAGTTATAGGAAATGGATCAGCCAAAGTGGGCATAAGGTCACTAGGGTTGATATAATTAGATAGAGATGGATGTAACTCTATTTCCTTATTCTTCTTTACAATACATTTAGAACCAAGACAATATTTATAATTTTGATACTCATCCTCTAGGTGTTTTCAATACAGATAAGGATATTGAATGGTGGGAACAATAACCTCGATCCTATCATGAGGAAACTAAAGGCATTGATTCAAGGTGGATGGAATGTAATATACTTCATGGATCCAAGGATGACCAAGAATTATGTTATAAGGTATCTTAATATCCACATTATATAATAAAGTTTCATGGGAAATAGACCCAACAATGATTGGTAACCAAATAGTACCAAAACACTCCCTCTCAATGTTATCATAAGCCTTTATGGTGATCATCTTTGACTAGATGTAATTCAAAATGTAGCCCAATATTTATACCAGTTTGAGGGACACTATGTTCATCCCCAAACCATTGTCTATAATAACCCACTTGATCTTATGGTTTTAAATGATAACCTCAATATATAATGGGTTGTTATGGCTTAAACCTAGGGTAAACATGTCTTTTTAATCAGACATGATTTGATGAAATAAAGAGAAGTGTCCAACTAGTGTTTTGAACTATTTAGGATTGATATCTTTGGGAATAATTTATTCTTATAAAAATATGTTCAAAATAGTTCTATGGACTTTATACATACACCAGTGATCCAAAATGGAAATCTATATAGGTGTTTTTCTCATTTGGTCTAATATACTATAAGGCTTTTTAACATTAGCATGAGATGGCTTGGCCTTAGCTAGCATACTATTTGGATTTGGATCTAAAGGTATAATGTTCACATTGGGTTCTATGGAAGAAGAGGGAAAAGGTCCCTGGAGGGTAACTCATGAGCATCTAGTTGTGTATACACAACCTATAGGTGGAAAAGAACAATTATAATCAGAAGACAAAGGCAAATGGCCTTTAAGGGTGACTGACAATAATCTATTCAATTAGAGAAATTTTGAGTCAATAAGGAGCCTTTATAATTAGAAGAAGGATGGGGTCCAAAAATGGTAACCCATGCAAATGGAGTCATAATTGAATTATGTAAACTCGATGCAGTATTACTAGAGGGAGAGGGTATTAACCCTATAATAATGGGTCCCATACTATGAGGAACATGAGATGGTTCATGGGATTTGATAGTAATAGTGGCAATGTGGGTTGCAGAAATGTATCTCATAATATTGTTATAGTTTTAATGCATGTTGTTATAACCCAAGTTGTTAGCATGGGTATTATGATCCTAATTATGATCATGTTGATTAAGTTTTTAACCCTAATTTTGATTATGATTCTACCATTTATTCTATCCTTGGTTTTGTTTCCTCCTTGGTGGTTGTCTATTATGTTGAGGAAATGGGTCTTGGTAGATTCCCATATCTTGATTAGTGCCTTATGGGGTAAGCTTGATCTCAACTTCACCACTCTCAATTAGATCTTCAATAATGTGCCACAATTATATGTAATGATAAGCACCATGACTAAAAACACGATGGAAGTTCACCATTCATTTTCCTTGTACCATTATTGCATTGGTTGATCTTGAGGAAATGGTCTTGGTATTGGCCATACAATCAGGTTAGCTACTATGAGATTTTAATATAATATATCAATAGGGTCTCTTGATTTGCTAGATACTATGTATTAATTATGTAATTCCCTCCATGGGGGTTGTCTTTGAAAATTAGATGATGGATTAGGTGGATCTAATTGCACATTTGGGGTTGACAAGGCCGATACCATTTGTACATGTCTTACTTCAGTCACACCATTTCCAACCATGTTCTTATTCTTATTGAAACCCTTATGTTTATCTTATATAACCATTTAAACCATTGGTTGGGTTTGATTTTATGTTTAACCCTATATGAAAATATTGGCAAGGCCCTTTGTAATAATGTCCT
>JARHVA010002842.1:997500-1105000 GCA_037957365.1 Torreya grandis
TTTTATCTTGGTCTTCTTTGACGATATTCTCATCTATAGTCTTACATGGGAGGATCACCTCCAATACCTCGACACTACCTTCGGAGTTCTTGATACCTACCACCTATGTGTCAAAAATTCAAAGTGTTCTTTTTGGAAAATATAATTTGAGTATCTCAGAAATATTGTCACATCTAATGGTGTTCATGTTGACCCCACCAAAATTAAAGCTATGACAAATTGGCCATAACCAAAGACCCTAAAAATATTACATGGATTTCTTGGTCTGATAGGGTACTACCAAAAATTTTCTAAGGATTATGGTAAAATTACATCTTTATTTACATATATGCTTAATAAAGATGCATTTTTATGGATGACGACATCTACCGAATCTTTTGCCAACCTTAAACATGCCATGTGCACAAAACTAGTCCTGGCCATGCCTAATTTCTCTAAGCCATTTGTGCTTGAATGTGATGCATGTAAAAAGTGTCTTGGTGCCTTACCTATGAATTAAGTCATCCCCATCACCTTTACTAGCAAGGCCCTCACTACACGCAATTTAGTATGTTCCACATATGAAAAATAAATGATGGTTATCCTCTATGTAGTTCATAAATGGTGTCCATATTTGATTAATTAACACTTCATCAAAACTGACCATCAAAGCCTCAAATATTTTTTAGAATAGTGGGTATCTTCCCTAGATCAATAAATATGAGTTTCTAAACTCATGGGATATGATTATTAAATTACCTACAAAAAGGGTAAGGAAAATTTGGTGGTTGATGATCTCTCTCACCAGTTTGAAGACCCAGTGCACCTCTTTGCAATCTCTCTTCCCATTTCCACGTGGCTTCATGATCTTTAAAATGAGTGGCATAATGATATTCCAACCCAATAAAACATTATTCAACTATCTGTTGATCCATATGCTAAACCTAAATATACTTGGGATGGACACACATTGTGATATAAAGGTCACCTTTTATTACTAGTAGGATCTAAGTTCAAACACTAAAATTTATAGGAGAAACATGCTTCCCCATCTACTAGTCATTTAGGGTTTCTAAAAACATATGAATAGGTTCACCATAATTTATTTTAACTTGGCCTCAAGTAGAATATCAAAACATTTGTTATTGAATGTGATACTTACCAATGCACTAAAGGCAAAATATTTACCCCACCTAGTCTACTCCAACCAATTCCAATTCTCACACATATTTGGATAGACATTTCCATGGTTTTTACTGATTGCCTCCCCAAACCTAATGGTAAAAAATGATTCTTGTCATAGTGGATCACCTTTTCAAATATGTTCATTTTTTCACTTTAGCCGATCCCTACACTACTTTCAGTATTGCTCAAACATTTCTTGATCACATATTCTAACTCCATTTTTTTCTTACCTCTATCATCTCAAATCATGATTCTACCTTCACAAGCCATTTTTGGCAATAAATATTTAATCATTTTGGTACACAATTGAGAATGATTTTGAGATATCATCCACAGACCGATGGCTAGATTGAAATCATCAATAAATGTCTAGAAACCTATCTTTGTTGTTTTGTCATAGAGTAACAACATCAATTGGTAAAAATATTACCTATTATAGAATGGTGGTATAATACCTCATACCATACCTTTAGTAAAATGAACCTATATGAAGTATTTTATAGTCAATCATCCCCACCATTCTTCCCACATACACTTGATAGTTCATTGGTTTAGGCAATTGACACTACTATCCACCATGAGGATCAAATTCTCTATACCCTACAGGAAAATCTCCATTTGGCATCAAAACCACTCTGAGTACACATTTCAACCTGATGATATGGTTTTTCTTTATCTACATCCATATAAACACTCATCTCTAAAACAAAAAAGGTGTCATAATATTGTACCTAAGTTTTATGGGCTATATAACGTTCTCTAGCATATTGGGTCTGTTGATTACAAGTTTGAGCTTCCACCTTCCTCTTGCATTTACCCAATCATTCATGACTCTTGTTTGAATAAAGTTCTTAGAACCAACATTAGAGTGAAAATAGTTTTACAAGAACTTGATAATGAAGGATCCCTCCTTCTCAAACCAGAAGTAGTTTTGACCTACAGCACCTGCAAGTTCATTCACACTCCATCATATAATTCTTAATCCAATGGCATGGCATGCAACTCAAAGATGCCACATGGGAACCACTATGCAAAATTCAGCAACATTTCCCACATTTGAATCATTGAGGATAAACTTTTTCCAAGAGGGATGGGATGTTAGGAACCCATGTCCCACCTTTCTCTTTTCATTATTAGTGTAGTAGTTGTTATGGATGTATATGCTTTATAAGTTTTCCCTAGAGCACATTTGTATTATCCCACATGCATGGGAATAAATAATAATTAGAATAGAATTAGTATTTAAGTGTTAAGGCCCAATGAAGGCATCCACAAATTATATTGAATTGAGATTGCTTAAAGGAGGTTACTCCCTTGAAGAGGCTAGCAATTCTATGATTCAGATATTGTAATTTAGTTATTTTTATTTGAGTTAATATATTGCTAATTTTCATATTTTATTTCATGTATTTTCAATTATCTACTAACTTTTTTAGGAAGTATCCTCACATTCTATTTATTTTGGGGAGTCCTTGGTCTATTTTCCAAAGTATGTGTTGGTTTAGATGAATTAGCCAAAAAAAATTATACAATTTCTTTAATGTGTATTGAATGTTTTGGTCTTTGGTTCTATAAAGTAACAAGAGGTTCTTGGTGATTAAAAATGTGTGATCCATGTCTAGTAAAGCATTTTGTGCAACCTCTTGGGATTTAGGTTATTTGATTGAGACATCTTGATCTATCATTATTATGCTATCAACTAAATTTTGTGTTGGTTCAACCACATTTCCTTGTTCTTTAGAAGCATCATTGTGGATTGACATACAAACTAAAGAGCTTGTCAAGTCTATGATAATTTGGTTTGCATATCATTGACTTATCTTTTTAATCTTGTTGACAAGATCTTGATCATTTGGTTTTGACTTTATAAGTATTTCATTTATCTTACTAGAAGAAGGTATATTTTTTCGTGCAATGTTTATGAAGGTTTGTTCTTGTTATTTATCTCCTTCTCTAACTAAGGTATGTAATTACTCCATAGGAAAGTTTGAGGGTAGTCTAGCACTAAATATGATCAACGTTAGGAGGGCTTCACCTTTGTCCTTTGGGGGTTGGTATTTTAAATAGTCTTCCTTGGATCCTACAGTTGTTGGAATTTCTTCAAAGACCATAGAATTGTCTTAACCATCATAATAATCCTCCTCCTCATAGATAGGACCATAAGAGACCCCACTTGTACCTTTGAGTCATGTCTATAAAGGTGTGTTCTCTACATTTGGCAAGATTTGGAAAAAAATTTGCAAATGTTTAAAAAAGGTATGTGTTTTGATCTTCTCTAAATAAGTGACAAGATAACTAAGAGACTATAAAAAGGAGGTGGCATAGTACCAAACAATTATAACAATGTGTTCATAAAATTACTCAACCTTGGGTAGGGTTGAAATCATATGAATTATAAGAGGGTATGATAACTCAAAGACCTAAGTGTAAACTAGTACACCAAATGTAGGTTTAGAGATACATCAATACCATAAAATTTTGTTCAACTTTGACAAGTTTATACTATGAAAATAGAATAAATACCTTTAGATTAGGAAGGAAACAATGTGAACCAAGAAACTCAAGATGTGAAAACATCCAAGATTTCCTAAGTATAAAAATAAGACCAAATGGGCAGCGTAATACCACCACATGGTAATAGGAGGTAGAATAAAATGTGCTCTAGAACTAAGAGTTTGAGTGATACATTTTATGACATAAGTTCAAAATGATCAAATGATAATGAGTCTATAAATGACCCTCAATCTAAATAGGAAATTGAACCCAAGTTACTCAAGTCAAGTGCAAATGGAAAACCAATTAACTCATTAAACTAGTAAATTATAAAGGTGAAATTTTGAATTTAAATTATCAATAAAGAAATTAAAGATTTTGGAAAAGTGGTTTAGACTCAAATGTGTATCATAAATATGTTATTTAGACAATATAAACACAAATGTTTTGAGATGAGATTTTGAACAAGGTAAAGATTGGTTTGGATTTGACCAGTGCGATTCCCTCTTATTCAAAAACATTTTGGATAATGTGTTAAGTTATGGCATGTTGTTTACAATCAATTTTTGACCCAAATTAATGACCAAGAAAAGATAAAGACCAATACAACTAAGTAATCATCCTAATCCCTAAACTGAAAAAGGTTGCTTTGTATTATTGAAATATATCTTTATATATGCACTTGAGACGAATTAAATTATTCATCCAAAATAAAAGTGAATTAATTGGTATGGTATTTTATACCCCCTTCTCCCAAGAGATAATATAGTGACATGGACATTCAGGCGTACCCTGCATCACAATAATACATGGTAAGTGGGTTTGTCTAAAACTTATAATTTATGATCATCTAGATGGTCCCAATTATGGTTAATGTAAGGGATGCATCACATCAATTATATTTTTGTGAAAAGGTCTTGTCATTTTCACAACCACTACATCTGGTAATTATTGAGTATAGTGTGATGTCCTGATTAATCATATGTTTTGGGCTAGCTTACCACTAACAAACATGGTTTAATTGCATAAACCACCATCCCAATAGGGTGATCCCAATTTATATACCCCCTCATATATATGGGTTGAATTCAATGCTAGTAGATGAATCCTTGGATTAAAGCTTCACTAAATAACTTGCAAAGAGGCAATGACCTCCCTTACACAAGCTAATTGCATGTAAAAATAATAATTTATGAAAATGCTTTAGATGTTGTTTTTAGATCACCCAAACCATATAGGTTTTGGGGAGATCCTAGAAAATTTCATTTTCAAGCCTTGGATAAAGGCACAATCATAATAAAAAGGCACTTTTGGTCACTTGAGTTCCTTATAGGAGATGGGGGAGAGCATACACACAGTTCTCTGTTTGATCAAACAATCTAACAAGTAATAGATGATTTGCATAAAACTTTAAAGAAATTTGAAATTTAAGTGAAAGTTCATTTTATACACCAAATTGAAATTTTAATTGAAGTTCTTGGCCACTTGGCCTTAGTTTAAAAAAACTTTGAAAACATTCATAAAACATTCAACCAAACCATCTAAGTTCCTTTTAAACACTAAATAGAAGGTTCAAGATTTAAACATGCTCATCTAGGTTCCTTTTAAACACCAAAGGGAAAATTAAAACATATAATTATGCTCAAATAATCCCTTTTCATCATGGGTCCTGTAAGAAAATTTAGAGAGTCTACTTTAGCTTTGAATCACAATTGATGTTTAAACAAGCAAGTTTGGATTTCTTGCTCTCGAGTTCTCTATTTTAAACACACATAGATAGGCATCGCTCAATAGTGACCGATGTCAGTTACTATAAGATTGATATTGATCATAAAAGAGCTAATTTTTGGTCAATAAATGACTAATAATGATAACCTATGAACCCTTAGGTAAAAAATATTTGGATAAAAAATTCTTGTTAGCACAAAGTTAGAATAAAAAACTCTAATATAAATTTTGGATCAAGTAAAATATGTTCAAACTAGATATTTATAAACAAAATTTGATAACTACAAACTTGAATAAATCTCTAAAATTAAAATTGTTAGCCATATTTTTCCCTACAACCTAACCAATATCGGTTATCCTTGACTAATGATGGTTACATAGAACCAACATCGATCACTTTGTGAATTGTGTATCCACAAAAAATGTTAGAAACACAAGAAAAACAAGCTAAAAATTGATGTTAAAGTATTTTTAATGGAATATAAAATTTCCAAAATGTCTTCCTTGTTTGAGATGGATACATTGTCCTAGTGGGCATGCCAAGATGTAGATATGGATTAAAAAGATGGTTAGATCAAGCATTAGTCATGAAATCCAAAAAAATGCATAAATAACTAACATTCTAGGCCAACCTATTCAAATGGGGTGTACAAATGATAATAAATATCAAATGAAAGAAATAAAATACCAAATACCTTCTTATGAGCATCTCACCATCCAAATGTGGCTCCAAGCATGTTTTTCCCCTTGATTTGATGCTCAAGTATTCAACAATGGTGTAATGCTAAGCTCATCACCATCTCAAGAACAACAAGTATAATCTAGGGTTATGATATGAATACCAAATCTATGCCTATCAAATGAAGCTATCTTATTGTAAATAAAACACAATAATCAACACAAAAAAAGGTTGTGGAGATAATCTTGTGTTATAAGTTTACACAATTTTAAGCTTTAAAATGTGAATCAGAGGCCTCTTATTTATAGATTTTTCAATATGATCAGGATCAACCATGACCATCCATCTTAAGATCAAGATGTGTGGCGATGAATTAATTCAATTATGTAAATAAAATTCATAAATATCCTCATAATTATTTAGTAGAATTGGCTTTAAAAAGGTATGGAAAGTCATAATCTTGATATTTATTGCATTTATGGCTTATGGATGCCACCCCAAAAATAATCTCACTTGATGATGTAGTTAATAGGAATCAATTTACAATAAATAAATATTCAATAACTTCCATGGAATTTTTTACTTAAGCTCATAGTTTATTTTAATTTACCTAAGTAAGATTAATCAATTTTAGTGAAATTCTCTAGAAATTGGTGCACTCTATTAATAAAACTAATCAAAAAGTCATATTATGGGGTCATAATTTTACTTAGAAGGAATTAGAAGGTAATATTAGTTGTGTATGGAACATTATTCCATTAAGGATTTTGTCGACAAAAAATATCACATGCACATGTCGCGTGCTTCCAAATTAGAAAAAAAGAGTGATCTAGAGCACCAAAATGCATTTTCATTATTTTGACTCAAAATGATTTAATCAAAGTTAATAATCACATAAAATTCATTCCCCCATTCAGGAATATATTAGCCTAAATCAACACATGTATACTACAAGCGTGAACCATTTAGCATGTTAAAGTGATTTTGGCCCAAATTGTGAATTTGAGTGCATTTCAAGTAATATTGATAATTTAGACACAATGGTGTTAGGAATTGGATGTCTACACCATATACTAATAAATAAGGAGTGTCTCTCATTGGTATATAAATATTGGTGAGGTAGGCCCATAGTGCATATACTAGTTTATTGTGCTAATCATTATTAAATATGGTAACTATTTTGATGAGGATATTATTAATTGTCTTGTTTATGGTTTTTGATTGACCATTACCCTATGGGTAGAATGGAGTGGATAATGTGTGTTGGATCTTATATTTAGCATAAAATTTTATCATTGTTTTGTTATTAAAATAAGTTCCATTATCTACAAAGATAGCCATTGGGAGGCCAAAATGGGAAATAATTATTGGGGGTTTGTCTCTTATGTCTTTAAGGTAACCAAGGATGTTGATGAGGTGTCATGTGTGCTAGAATGACAATGACAAATTGTGATTCAATGAGATTCAGTGTTCTTACATTATTCTTTAGTGTTTGACTTAGTCAAGTAATTGATGGATGATATTGATGGTATGGACATGTTTCATAGACCCTATGGGGTGTTATGAGTGTTTGGAGTACTTATGAAAGTGAATGAAATTCATTAGAGTAGTCATATGAGTGTCTAGGTTCAAGTAGTCATCTTGACAAATAAGGTTGAGTAAAGTAGTTTGATGATGTCAAAGTTCACATGTGTGAAATTTTTAGGAGTATTTTGATACATGGATGGATTCCCTTATGAAAGGTGATCTTGTGGTTCAAATTTTAGGTCATGAGGTTAAGCGTAACAAAATTTATTAAGGTGAAAATTTGGTTTCTCAAACAGAGGTCACTAATTTTGCATACTTAGCCAAATTTACATTATCAAAGATCTATAGTGAGAGTTTAATCAGATCATAGATCTAACAAGCATTTTATCTAACTAGATAAGGATATAATAGAGTGTATGATATTTTTATTAGTGATCCAATGGTGCATATTTAGTAAATATGTCAAAGGATGCTCAGAAGACATGTGGGGCTGCCAGGTGGTAGAAGTTCATTGGAGATTGATAGAAATATGTGTAGAAGGCATGCAAGGGTACCAAGTGTCTTAATCACAAAAGCATAGATCTAAGATCAATGGTGAATTATGTAAGGTAAAGACTAGGATAATTATAAGGAGATCAATGGAGTGTATTTGTTCAAAGTTGTTAGGGAGCATGAGATGATGACAAAGTGTCTAATTTTTAGTATTTACACAATGATCATTGGAATTTAAATATTCAAATTTGTGAAACAACACAAATGATGGGTTTTTTATCTATATTTTAAACATATGGTAGAATTTTTTGATGGTGTAAAAGGCAAAGCTGAATATTAATTCAAGTCACATCCATAATATTTGATTAGAATATTTGAATGTTTATACAATCAACGATATTGAGCTTCAAAGTTAACTGTGTGTTTGACCATGTTTTAAAAGTGACCCGAGAAGGATATTTGAGTTATTATTAATAGTATTTTGATGTTTAAATATGAACTATCTATTTTATATTTCTATAAAATATATGAAGACCATCTGTGTGGATTTTGGAGGTTTGACTAATCCATCTTCAGTGTAAAAAATTGTGTAGAAGTTGATTGTTTGTTGAATGCACTAGCAGATTGAGTGACCATGTTATAGGAGTGAGTTGAAGGTTTTCTAAGTATAATTGAAGATAAAATGAGTATGTATATTTTATATAAGTCTCTAATACTTATGATAAAATATTTTATGTCATGATATGCCCCTGATCAGATATGGAGAGTCAAAATAGTATGACTATATTTTTGACTAGTCTGAGTGGTCACTTTGAAAGACTTGATTTGAGTGCTTAGAGACTATGCTAAAGTGTCTAAATAATATGGAGGTGTATTTGAGGTCCTGAATGGTTCACCCATATGATCTAATCATATTGATATGTGAAATACTTGAGTGTTTGCTTTAGAAGTTTTACACTGTGTTTTCTATGTATGAAGGCCTAAAGAGCAAGGAGACCTAGTTGGTAGGTTAAAGTGTTGAGTTGGTGTTCCAAGTGGCATGGACACATATGAGAGTGATAAATTGGATATTAGAGATAGGTTTGATGTGTTTGAATCATTTTTAAATGATGAATGTGGTCTAAGTAGTCTCACATGTAATGTGTGAATATGAAGGCCTAATTGTTTTAGGTCTCACCAAGACCTAATGGTGGTTTGAGGCTAATGAGGTAATGACAAAACTATGAAGAGTTTGGTTCTTACATGTAATGTGTGTATATACATATGTTAATTATGTTTCAATTATGGTAAACATATTGGCTAACCAAGATGGGTTATATGAGGGTATGGTATAAATACTAGGCAGAATTGGCCTATTTGGAGGTGAGTTGAGGGAGTGTGTGAATACATGAGAAAAATATTTATGAAGGATTTGAGAGATGTGTGGATGTTTTGAGAGTAAAATCAGAGTTTGGATTGAATTCATGATCTTTTGGTCATAATTTTAATGTTGAATTTATAGGTTTGATGCATGAGAACAAATGAAGCTGTGTAGATTGATCCAAAATGTGGTTTTGGATGCCTTTCTTGTGTGTGAAGGTTTGAATGAGTGAAGATAATTTAATGAGGTTTTTTTTATGGATTATCCATCAGATTGAGATGAAATTTTATTTTTGGAGTTTTTCATTTCATATATGTTGTGTTGGTACTCAATATATTAGGCAAATTGGTGCTTGTCATCCTTAAGGGGTTGGTGTTCCTTGTGAAGTGGGTGCTTCACTAAAGTCTCATGTTATTAATCATATTATAGGATAATTATTTAATTTGTTTTCTAGCTTAAAAGTGGTTTTTATCCCCAATGAGAGTTTCCCACATAGATCATGTGTTATTTTTCTTATCTTTCATGTTCATTATTATGAGTGGGTTATTTTTTTCTTGATTGCTTATGGTGTATGACTAGGGGTTTGAAGGATTTAGATTAAAGTTTTAAAATATCTTGATTCATTGATTCACCCTCTTCTCAATGATTTTACCTCTAATAATTGGTATCAAAGTGGGACCTTATATATAATTTTAACCACTTGAAGGTAATCTTAGGTATAATGACAAGTCCTCAAGGTTTCTCTATTAAGAAACCTTCATTATTTAATGGATCCAATTATGATTTTTTAATTAAAATATTGAATACCTACATCATGTCCTTGGGGTTTGACACTTGTAAATATATTTTGGATGGTTATTCCATGCCACCTACTCCTCCAACTAGTGTTACAGAAAAGAAGCTAAGTGAGAATAATTTCATAGCTATGAATGCTATAATTTGGTCTTTTAGAGGCTAAGTTAGCAAAGGTAATCCATTGCAAGTGTAGAAAAGGTATTTGGGAAAAAATATAGCTCATCTATGAAGGAGATTCAAAATTCAATTTGGCCAAACTAAAAACTTATTGAAGACAATTTGAAATTCTAAAAATGAAGGAAGAAGATACTACAACTTCCTATCTTCTAAGAGTTGATGAGGTAGTAAACATGATGAATAACATGGGAGAGGTTATTGAAGAAGTCACTGTAGTGCAAAAGGTATTAAGGTCTCTCACTTTCAAATTTGACTCAAAAAAAAAAATCTATATAAGAAACTTATGATCTCACCAAAATGAAGATGGATGAATTGCATGGAATTATTTTTGCATATGAGATGAGAGTTAATGAGGACAAAACACCAAATAAAGAAGCATATTTCAATGCCTAAAATAAGCTAAAAATAAGTTCCAAGATATTAAGGCCAATGATGATGATGAACTAATAGCTATGTTGAAAATAAAAATGAAAACAAGTTTAGGAAAGTTTAAGGTTAAGCTTCCCTTTAAATGTTTCAATTATGGAGAGATAGGTCACTTTTACAACAAGTGTCCTCATAATCATAAGGGAAATAATATTAAGGAACATGAAGAAGATCATGAAAATGATAAGAATAAATTTAGGTCTAGTATAATGGCTAAAAGAATTTTTACAAGGACAAGAGGAGTCTCTACACCAAGGGATATTACAGCTCATCTGATGAGAATGATGGAAGTGATTCTAAGAATGATCATGAAGATGATATTCTTACTAAAGATGAAGTTCTCTTCATGGTTGAAGAAGGTAGTTGCTCATATCAAGAATACTCTACATGGTTTAGAGGTGGTTTAGATGATATAGATGATGAATAAGACAAGGTAAATTGTGAGATTGAGTTGATAAATACCCTTAGAGATTTAAATATTGAGAAAAATAAAACCAAGAATTTGAAGTCTCAACTAAAGGACTATGAGGTGAAATTTATTGTGTTCGAGGCAAGAATAGATGAAGACTTCAAAGAGTAAAAAAATTTAGTCAAATTTATTAATGATCACTTAGAGACTTTGAATGCAAACTTGAAGTCCAAAAAATTTGAATGCTCAAGGTACGTAACTAAGATTGGTTCTTTAAGAGATGAGTTGAAAAATACTTCAAGTCAAGTGAAGTCATTTGTGAAGTTTAAAAAAGGATCAATTGATCTAGATAGCATTATGAGTATTCAAAAATATGCAAGTAATAGAACTGGTCTTGGATGCATAGAAGAATAAAAGAATACTACTCATGATGACTTGAAGACATTTGAGAACAAGAAAAATCAAACTTTGAAGATCAACAATCAGTCAAGAAATGAGTTTGATAATAGAATAAAGACAATTCAAATTATACAACCAAATGCAATGAGGTATGCAAACTTTAATGGTTATTGGTACACTTATAATCAATTTAGTTATAAGACTAGAGAGTCTAGAAGATCTTGCATGAATGAATTTACTTGGAACTAAGAATGGAATCATCAATCAAGTGTTATGAGCCAAAATGAGTGATATACTTATCATGACATAGGACATGTTAAAATATTTTGTCCTAACAAGGTAAGATAAGCTAAGTTTCCATCAAAAAGAGTGGTTTTCTATAATTTTCTAGGACTTGATCACATTGCTAAGTTCTATAAACAAAGGACGTCAAGAAGGCAAGATAGAATATAGAAACCAAAAGTGGAAATTATGTGCCATGATCAATCTGTAGGTCTAAGTGGACTATTTTCCATTGTATAAGATGTTACATAAGTTGAATAATGCCAAGAATGCTCATTATCTACTCATGTTAAGAATAAAGAGACCAAGCTCAAATAAAAGACTAAAGTGCTAATTCAGGCTAGTTTTGAGGTATGTATGGATCCAAGAAAACATCCTATTATTGTTGAACTAGTTTCATGAAGAGAATATCAATTTACAATGTCAAGTGTTGATGTTTTAAAAATGAGAGACTGATACTTTAAGTGAAAAGGTATGCCAAGAATATTTGTTGTCTCCATATGTTGTCAATCCAATCTTAGAAGAAAAAGAGAATATTTTAGTGGATGAGCATGTTGCTTTTCTTAAGCCTAAGAAGTAGAATAATAAATATTAGTATCAGATGAACAAGGAAGAGAACTAATATGAATATTTATGTGAAACTCCTAGTTTTACATTGTTCTAGGATATTCTGGGTTAAAGTGTCTCTATCTAGGCTTCAAAGAGATGCTTGCTAGCAAGAATATGGTGGATGCTAGTTTAGCTTTGGTTGATGTTGTAGGATAAGAAAGATGTTTTGAAAATATGATTGGCTAAGGGGTAGCAATGATTTTTATGAATCTACTCCAAAGTAATTTGATATAATGATTTAGAAGATAGATTCAGGGATAATGATCTTAAAGTCAAAGTTTTGGTAAAATCTTTGAAGGATGGTCTAGTTGGTCACAGTGGTGATGAATGAAGCTATGTGTGCAAGATTTGTAGGTAGGAAATAAAGACCTCCATATGTCTAATCAAGGATGGTGAGTTGTCAAAATCTTCTATTGCATAGTATGGTTATGTCTGTCATGGAGTTCACAATATTCTAAAGATGAGATAGTTCCATTAGAGTACTTTAAAAAATTTCTAAACCATGATGGCTTGTAGAGGATAAAGGGAAATTATTTTAAGATCCATATGAGAGTGTCATGTTTTCTTCAGTATTTTAAGTTAATCAAATAAAGATAAGAGATATATTGACATTTTAATAATATTTTTGACTAAAGTGTGGATAGTGTTGAATAATTGTTGGTAGACCTAACTCATTGAGAAGATTTGTTGAAGATGTCATTATCCAAGTGAAGCATGGAGTTAGGGGAGATAACTTAGATAATTTTAAAGGCTTGGAGAGTTGTGCATGATGTGATGGGGAGAATATGTGAAATTTTCCTATCATGGTGAAAATATGAAGAATTTTGATACAGATGTGAACTCAGGCATGTTGATATGATGACTTGATCAAACCAAGTTAGGTGCTTTGATAATGTATTGAATCTTCATGCATTAACAAAATGGGAGATTTGTAAATAGTTAGGTCTCAATATTAGAGGACTATGTGGTTGAATTTGAGAGAGAATTTATGGAGGTAATTTTGTTATTTCTTCATGGTTGGAGATGGTTTGAAGGTGATTAAAGGGTGACTAAGCTCAAAAGCTATGTATGATCAAATAAGAGTTTAATCATGGAGCATGTTTGAGAAGCTCAAGATAATATGATGTATACACAATGTTAGGGTGAGTTTGTATCAACTATAAGAGGTGGTCCTTTCTTCGTGTTGGTTCTTGAAGTTAGAATATGAGCCCACTTTGTCATTGTCTCAAAGGGGGAAAAAGTACTTGAAGAGAGAGACAAAGTCTAAGCATAAGATTTATATTAGTGTTTGACATCAATGACAAAGGGGGATATTTTTGGAGGTTTTTCAATGATTTCTCTAAGGTGACAAAGGATTTTGATGAGGTGTCATGTGTGTTATAATGACAATGACAAAGTGTGATTTAATGAGATTTAATGTTCCTATATGGTTCTTCAATGTTTGACTTAATGAGGAAATTGATTGATGATATTGATGGTATGTACTTATTGAATATATCATATGGGTTGTTATGAGTGATTAGAGTGCTTATGGAAGTGAAAAAAAATCATCAGAGTAGTCATATGAGTGTTTTAGTTCAAGTAGTCATCTTGATAGATAAGGCTAAGTAAATAGTTTGATGATGTCATATTTTAAACATGTAAAAGTTTAAAGAGAAGTTTGATACATGGATGGATTCTCCTATAAATTTGATCCTATGGTTCAAATTTTAATTCATGACATTAAGTGTAGTAAAATTTATTAAGGTGAAAATTTGGCTTCTCAGGTAGAGTTCACTAAGTTCCCATACTTAGGCAAATTTACATTATCAAAGATCTATGGTGAGCATTTTATTAGATCACAAATCTAATGGTGAGCATTTTATATGAATAGATAAGGATCTAATATATCATGTGATCTTGTCAGTAGTGATCCAATGGGGCATATTTATTGAATATGTCAAATGATACTTAGAAGATGTGTAGGGATACCAAGTGGTGGAAGTTCATTAGAGACTAACAACAATATGTGTAGAAGGCACGTGAGGGTGCCAAATGTCTTAATCATGGAAGTGTAGATCTAAGATCAATGATGAGAGATATATTTTAAATACCAAGATACTTCTAAGGAGATCAATGGAGGGTATTTTTTTAAATTTAATAGGGATCACAAGATGATGAAAAAGTGTCTGATGTTTAGTATTTACATAGTAACCATTGGAATTTCAATATTCAAATTTGTGAAAGAAAACTAGTGATGGGTTTTGATCTATAACTTGAGCATATGAAAGAATTTTTTGATGGTGTAAAATGAAAATATGAATATAATTTCAAATCACATCTAGATAAGTTGATTATAATATTGGAATGTTTGTAGAGTCAAAAATATTGAGCTTCAAAGTTGAGTATGTGTTTGACCATGTTCTACAAGTGACTTGAGAAGGATATTTGAGTTGTTATTGATAGTATATTAATGTTTCAAGATGAAATATATATTATAAAGTTTTATACTCTCCATAAATACCATCTATGTGGATTTTTGAGGTTTTACCAATCCATCTTTAGTGTGAACAATTGTTTAGAAGTTGACTATTTGTTGAATGCACTGCTAGATTAAGTGACCATGTACAAGAGTGAGTTGAAGGTGTTCTAAATAGAATTGAAGAATAAAATTACAATGTATAAGTTATATAATTCTATAAGTCTTATGATAAATTATTTTATTTCATTATATGCCCCTAATCATAAATGGAGAGTCAAAATAGTATTTCTATGTTTTTGACTATTTTTTACCAATCTGAGTGTTCACTTTGAAAGAGTTTATTTGAGTTCATAGATCATGTGTTGAAGTGTATAAATAATATGAAGGTGTAGCATAGGTCATGAAGGGTTAACCCATGTGATCTAATCATATTTCTATTTGAAATACTTGTTTTTTTGCTTTATAAGTTTGAGACTATGTTTTATGTGTATGAAGGCCTAAAGAGCAAGGAGACCTAATTAGTAGGTTAAAGTGTTGAGTTGGTGTTCTAGGTGGAATGGACCCATATGAGAATAAGAAAGGGGATATTGGAGATATGTTTTATGTGTTAAAATCATTGGTAAAGGATGAATTTGGTCTAAGTATTCTCACATGTAATGTGTGAGTATGAAGGCCTAATTATTTTAGATCTCACCAAGACCTAATGGTGGTTTAGGGCTTATGAGGTAATAACCGACCTATTAAGAGTGTGGTTCTCAAATTTAAGATGTGTATATACCTATGTTAAGTGTGGTTTAAATATATTAAGCATCTTGGCTAACCAATATGGGTTACATGAGTATATGGTATAAATACTAGGCATAATTGGACTATTTAGAGGTAAGTTGAGAGAGTGTGTGAGTACATGAGCAAAATATTTGTGAAGGATGTGAGATATATGTGAATGTTTTAAGTGGAAAATTAGAGTTTATATTTCATTTATGAACTTGTTTTCATAATTATAATGTTTAATTTATAGGTTTGATGCATGAGAACAAGCAAAGGTGTGTAGATTGATCCAAAAGGTGGTTTTGGATGCCTTGTTTGTGTGTGAAGGTTGGAATGAGTGAAGATAATTAAAGGAGGTTTTTTTGTATGGATTATCCATTATATTGATAATTAATCAATTTTTTGTATTTTTTCATTTCATAGATGTTGTGTTTGTGCTCAACATCTTAGGCAAGTTAGTGCTTGTCATCCTGAAGGGGTTGGTGATCCTTGTGAAGTGGTTGCTTCCCTAAAATCTCATGTTAATAATAATATTATAGGAAAATTATTCCATGTGTTTTCTATTTTGAGAGTGGTTTTTCTCCCCCAACAAGGTTTTCCACATAGATATTGTGTTATCTTTCTTATCTTTCATGTTCATTGTTATGAGTGGGTTATTTGATTCTTGATTTTTTATGGTGTATGACTAAGGGTTTGAAGGATTTAAATTGAAGTTTTGAAATATCTTGATTCACTTATTCTCCCTCACCTCTTAGTGATTATACCTCTACAATAATTTTGGTCATGAGAAAATAATATATATCTTCTCTTTTTGTGGATTGTAATGGAATGGCTTCCACCCATTTTGTAAATTATTTTATAGCTATAATAATGAATTTATGACCTCCTACAGATTCTAGATTTATCTTACCAATGAGATAAATTACCCATATCATGAATGGCCATGGGGATACAATGGGTTGTAATTTATATAAAGGGACATGGTGTAGTTTTCCTTGACATTCATATTTATTACATAACTTAGCATATTCTTGACATTATTATTCCATATTTGGATAATAATAACCTTGTCAAAGTAATTTGTGTGACATTGATTTATTGCTAAGATGGCTAGCACATTCACTATCATATACCTAGCTAATGGAAAAATAAGCATCCTCAGCTATCAGACATTAGAGTAAGTGTCCCTCAAAATATTATTTGAATAAGTCCCCACTGATAATGACATATTGGATGGAATGTCTCTGTAATTTACATTTATCATTCCTTGTGAAATTTTTTAGTGTCATAAGTTTATGGATAAAATTATATATATTAAAACCATTCATATTTTTTTATCTTGCATTTGGTGAATAAAACCATTAGAGATATGAGGCTAGTATGAGATAATAATGGAATAATCATTTGATAGTGAAGACACCTTGGTCATCATTGATATCAATAGGGATTAATGATGTTGCACTTTTCATGGCATCAATGTGATGATTGTCTTCATGAGGAATGTTTTTAATGGAAAAATATTTGAATTGAGCATGTAGACATTGAACCATATTTTTGTATGGGATTAAATTTTCTTCCTAGGTTTGGTATATATTTATGACTTGATTGAACACTAATTGTGAGTCCCCATAGACTTTAATAGATTTGATTTTGAGATCTTGAGCTGCATAAAGTCCAAAGATGAGAGCCTCATATTGTGCTATATTATCTATACATGAACTTAATCGATAGGAAATTGGTATTGTGTGGCTAATTGGGTTGATAAAAATAATCCCTACTTTAGCACTTGATGTACATATAAAACCATCAAAGAATATTGTCCATGTGTTAAAGCTGATATTATAAGATATGAAATCATCTCAAAAACTATCATTGATAGGATTAGTATCTAATAGTGGTGCTACTGCTAAATGACCTATGATTATCTAGCCCTTTAATGAGTTTTATAACATAATATTTAGGTTGAATTATCTAAGTAGCATGACCCATTTTTTGATATGGCTTGAGAGATTTGGTTTTGACATAAGGAACTTTAAAGGATATAACTTTGTAATAACTTGTCTCATTGTTAATCATATAGTATCAAAGCTTTTTAGTAGTGAATATGAGTGCTAAGAATTTTTTTTCAATTACTAGATATTTTCATTCATAATAAACAATTGTATAACTGATATAATAAATAGTTCACTCCTTATGTTGATCATCATGTTTTTCTAAGAGTGCAACAAATGCATGATCTATTGTTGAAACTATAGGATAATTGGTTTGTCAAGTGTTGGTGGTATCAATATAGGTGGGTTTAACAAGTATTATTTAAGTGTATCAAATATTACTTGGCATGTGTTATCCCACTCAAATGTTGTATCTCTCTTAAGTAACTTGGTGAAAGATTGAGTACTATCTTCTAGTTGTGCCATAAAGTGACATATTTCCTAGATTTTACCCTATAAAGATCAGTGTTGTTTTAATTTTGTAGGAGAAAAAATGTTCATTATAGATTTAACTTTATTTATATCAACCTTAATGCCTTGTTGGGATATAATAAATCCCAAAATTTTACTAGATGAAACACCAGAGATGCATTTCTTGGGATTTAATCATACATTGTATTGTCTCAACCTTTCAAAAAACTATCATAAATATGATTCATGGTGTTGTCCTTTTTATTTTTCCAATAAGTCATCAACAGAGTCTTCAACTACCTTATGAATGAGATCATGAAATATATGGGTCATTATTCACTAGTATGTTTCCCCTATATTCCTTAATCCAAAATACATGACTATATAGTATATGGTGCCCCATGGTTTGGTAAAATAAGTTTTTTCTTAGTATTGCTCAGCTATTTTGATTTTATTATAGCTAGTAAAACCATCCATGAAAGATAACATCTCATATCCTACTATGGGATCCACTATCATATTAATGTTGGGTAGGGGAAATTCATCCTTAGTACATGATTTGTTTAAGTCTCTAAAATAACAAAAACATCATATTTGGCCATTAGGATTGATAATTAGTATGATGTTAGCAACCTATTTGGGGTAAGCAACTCATCAAATAAAATTGGCATCAAGAAGTTATTGGATCTCATCTTTAACAAGAAGGGATACCTTAGAATGCATCTTTCAAATTTTTTGTTTAACTAGATTTGCATCAAGATAGAGTTTAATCTTGTGTGCTACTATGGAAGGATCTATGCCAGGCATATCGAAATAATACCAAGTGAAAATTTTAAGAAAGTCCTTTGAAGTTTTTTGAATGTCAACATTTTATTCTTTACTCTAAGTGATATCCAATAATATGATGTGAGGATAAGTGTTTGTGCCATAATTTAACTCACCATCTTTTTATCTAACAATGTAGATTGATCGAAGGTGTAATGTTTGATAGGTATAGTGTCATATATGTCTAATAAGAGATCAAATAAAATATCAGATATCTCACCAAATTATTCTTGGGCATGATTAGAATGAGGAAAATTGTTCTTATGATAGAAGGAAGGGAGATCCTCATGTGCCTCAAGGTATTCTAAGAAAGCTTTATCATTTAAAAATTCATCTAAAGTAGGTAAATCTAGATAAACAATGTCATCAATAAGATCTGAGTGAACAACTGAAAGTGTGGAGACAAGATTCACTATATGGTCTATCTATGGAATGGGTAGACAAAATAATATGTATTGAGAAGCACAGTGAGAATACTTAGCATTAGATGTGTTGTCCTTATATCCATGTCCTTTCTTACCATGTTAATTATATGCCTCAATAGGATTAAGAAATCCATGTTCACATTTTTATAGGCCCTATCTTGTGTACCCCATTATTTGGAAATATTTTGATTCAAATGGAGAAGTAAATCTGTTGTCATGTATCTGGTAGTGTTTGAGGGAGTTATATGTGAACTTTGTAAAGCATATTTTTGAGGTGTTAAAGTAAAATCCATATGAGGAATATAATTTTATGAAGGCTCTATATGCTATAAATATTTAAATGGTTTCTAATCCATGGGGCATGTATATACATGATCATTATAACTAAATTTTAAACATGCATGTAAATTTGACATAACTACATGCATAACATGAATCTAAGATCTCCCAAGCAATATATTATAATTAAGATCATTGGGGATGACTTGACATGTTGCAAGGAGTGTTCTCAATCCTAAGGCAAGGTGCAATGTGATTTGACCCAAAAATTTATGTGGAATATTAAAAAACCCTTATATGTTCATATTGGAAGGATCCAAATCTATAGCATGTATGTTAATAAGTCAGATAAAAGATATATTACAAATATTTAACCTAGATCCATTTTCAATTAACACCCATTTGACACCTACATCATTAGTTTGTAATGTAATGTAAAGAGTTAAATGTTGCTCTCTGATGTTATAAAGTGGGAAATCTAATTTTTTGAATGAGATATGATCTTCAATCCATTTCATAGTATTGATAATAGAAGTAACATAATTTGGCTCTTTTATGTGAGGCACCTAAGTATCATGGATTACAACATAAAAAATATCTTCGTATATGTATAATGTTATAGGAGATCTAAAATGGAAATTGTGGTGGAACACTGCTCTAGTCAACAAAGTTATAACCTTAGGTTTGGTTAACCTACCATGCTTTGGGACCACTTGTGGACATCACAACATGGATTTTTGTGTCTAATAGGAGCATAAAGTTGGTAGTAGGAGTGGGATAATATATATATATATATATATATATATATATATATATATATATATATATATATATATATATATATATATATATATATGTGTGTGTGTGTGTGTGTGTGTGTGTGTGTGTGTGTGTGTGTGTGTAGGGTTAATAATTAGGAGGAATTAAAAAAACCACTAATGTTCTCTTATGTTTAGTCATGATAGGAAATGGATCAAAATGAACCAAAGAGCAAAAAATATCTAAAGAAGACTTGTCAAATTTAGGTAATGTGTTTGTTATCTTATGTAATACATCCTCTATGTGTTTAAATATTTGATTTTTAATCTAATTATTTACGAGAAAAAAATAACATGCTAGAGAGATAATATACATGACATATAATTTAATTGATATAAATAGTCATTAATACATGTGTTTATGTCCTCTTTAAGTTCATTCTGAATGAAAGGAAACAAAAATTCAAATGAAAGTATTAAACTTTGCATTAAAAAATGATAAACATATTCTATCATGATTATAAAAAAAAATCATAAGTTTATGTATTTAAAATCTGAGTGTGGGTCTTAAAATGTTAAAAAATAGAAACCCTAAAGGTACTCTAGGGTTAGGGTTTGTACGATATTCAAAGTATGTGAGGTTCACCAAAAGATTTAATTTTTAGATTTTATAGAGTGTAATCCTTAGGTTGTTAAATTGAATGAGTACATTATATAAGGGTATAAAATAACTAATAAATATAGCCACTGATTTGTAATAGAATTAACCTAGTTTAACCTTTCTAAAACTAATAATAGATGATGCAAACAAGTACCTAGCTAGAAACTAATAGAGATGGATGATCTAGAGGTTAAAAATAGGGATGGGAGCTAATTTTCATGTCATTGATAGGATCTAAGTGTCAAACCCCTTCTTAGATAATAGTACCCTAACTAAACAGTAGTGACAATGGTGTTAGTGTCCTCTTTTTAGTGCTAGTGTCATCTATGCATAATTGCTCTAAAATTTTAGGTGTACCTATGTTAGAGTCTTTCAAGCCTATATTTATGTGCACAAATTATAATTTCTTGTTGGTGACCTATTTTGATTGATTTTGCATATAAACCCTTGACCTCCATGTCATTAGGGTATCTGATTGGCATAAGTAGCAAAGTATGATGTTAGTGGGGTAGGTTGGACATCCTCAAAACCCCATTATGATGAGAGTTTCCTATATACAAATACGTCAAGGAGGGATAAAATGCAATGTATTTATTCCCAACCAAGTGCCAATGCAAGTGTAAGTGTAGCTAGTACAAATCTGGTTTAAGTGCTTTGAGTGATGTTGGAAACTATAAATCTATGTATTCCAAGCTTTGGGATGGTTATAGATGATTGTAAACATAAGTATGGTAGAAAGGGGATTGATAACCTTGATTATGCATAACTTGTTTTGAGTTATTTTATGTGTTATTTGTATTTGATTTTCATCTAGTGGAAAAAGGGATAAAATTCATATATATATATATATATATATATATATAGTTCTAGTGCTTATGCAAGTCTTGAAATATGTCTAGGTCAACCCTAGGTGGTTATTGATTTGAAAAGATATCCATTAGTGAAAAAAGGTGGGAAAAGGATAATAAAACCCAAATTGGGACACTAGCACCATTAACATTATTATCCAAGTTATGGCACTAGTGTCTAGGTGGTAGATACTGAGGCATAAGGAGCTAGGATGTTAAATGGAGTTTCTAGGACTACTTTAGGGATGTGTGTGGCCAACACAAAGGCTAGATAGGTGTCTAAATAGGCCCTAAGATAGGTTTAGGGATAATTTATGGATAGGTGGTCTCAAGTAACACTCTTAGACCTCGAGTGACATTTTATATGACTATAAGAATATAGAAATGGATAAACACAAAGATGATAAATATATCTATAGTAGGGTAATTAATTATAAAACTTAGATAGAACATATATCAAATTTATTATGATGAGATATGATTAAAATGAAAAGTATAGCTATGTTAGATATTATAAATATAATGAAAACAAAAAACTTATTGATTTTGATGTTAATACAGATTTGGATTTGAAATAGGTAGGAAGTAGACTAGAAGAGTATTCTAGAATAGTTGCCAGATTATAGACTTAGTGCCTTTGTAGCCTCGGACACTTGTATTAGCCTTAGATGGTTACATTGATACTAGTGCCTAATTAAATGTAAGTATATTGTAAATAATACCTACTATAATATGATGCAACCACCTAGATGCTTATAGGTTTTTCTTCACCTTCACTTGAGTGCATTCAAATTTGGGTCATCGACTATCACTCCTTTTCAAATAGTAAAACCTTAGATATTCATCATCATAGTGGTTGTGGGGTAAGGTGGGTTACTGGGCACATGGTTTTGATATGACTTAAATACTCCTATTTCAATGAGCATTGGCTACATATTCAATACTCTGAAGAGGGCCTCATACTTATGTAGTTCTCCCTTACATGTTGTATGTGAATCATGTAATATGTGGAAATCAAGTACAAAAATGACCTACATTATAAACTAGGTCTCTTGGGATACTCCTTCAGTAATTTAAACATGTGCATGTGTTATCCCTATGATTGATATGTAAATAGGGATGATTTACTTTATCAATTGTTTGATTGAATGCTTTTGATAAGTTATTATTGTTACATATATTTTGCACCCATATTTGTGTTATAGCGTGCTATATAGAAATATAATGATATAATGGGATCACCTCCAAGTTGTAGGACCTTGGATAATTGAGGTGAACCTCTGAAGAAAGTTGAATTCCTTTCACTAAATTTAGTTAAACTAATAAACTACTAGTTCATGTGGACATTTTGCTTCTTAGTGATCTTGCTTCTAAAATAGGGTTTGACTGTGAGAAAAGAGTTTTTAGAAATGAATTTGAAAAATTGGAAATGGTGATTACACCAAATATTTATATTGGATTTTAATACTTGATTTTGAATGAACACAATAGAAAAATAAATTTACTGAAATTTATTAGAGTGAAAACTCATGCAAATATGAAACCAAAGGTAATATTAGATATTTCTCATATAAGGGACAAGATTCTTTATTTTAATCAATTAATCTCTCAAAAGGGTAAAATAATACCACAGATGAAATTTTTTTACTAAAATAAAAATAAAAATATCCACAAATTTGATAAATAAACTTGCATACATAAAGATAACACAGACAAGAAAGGTGAATCTTCAATCTATTCTCATTCTCTAGGTTACATAAATGTAGATAACTTATTAAAAATATATAATAATTTCTCTAACAACAAAAATATAAATGGGATATATCATATTACCCATATTTATACAAAATATTCTCATGAAAGAGAGATAGTTAAAAAAAACTCTATTCCCAGTTGAAGAGAAAGAAAATTTTTAAACCCTCATGCAAAGGGGCATGATCTTCAACTGGAATGGCATCCTTGGCAAGGTAAATGATTGGAAAAAATAAAATGCAATTGTTGGGCATTCCAAAACTAATGGGGGCATGGATTAAAATTTTTGAATCTTCATACAATGTCCTCATGATCTTCAAATGAGCTGATATTATCCTCTGCATGCAATGAAGCACCAAAATGAACTCATACTCAAAACAATACATAGCTTTTAGATATCTTAGGTTATTTTTTTCAAAACCTAACTTGTATTTTTCAATTGAAAATTATTTTAACTTTTTAAGTCATCCAATTTTGACAAAATTGGAAATGCAAATTACAACATGAGTTTTTGCAAGTTAAATAATTGAGACTTTATCATAAAGGAAAGTGAAATTTACAAGTTTGATTTTCACAATGTTTCAACCTATCAAAAAGATACTTGGAAATTAAAAATGGATCTTTCTCAAAAAGAGTTGTCAAAATGATAATTGTAATTTACAACTTTATAATATTTTTTATAATAAAGAAATACAATATACAAAATTATTTGCTTGAAAGAATTAATCTACAACCATAACCTTTGAAGACTCCTTGTCCTTATTTACCTATTTCTTTTCAATATATGCATCAAAAAATTTAAATATCTCTAGGACATGATCTTTATTAGGACCAAATAAGTATATGTTGCTTATTTCACATTTGTTAATTATGTTAGAGAGTTCCCTTTGTGCATCCCTATATACTTGAATGTCTTTTCCCATTTCATCCAGTGTATTATGATACCTAATAAAATAGTGGATGAATCTCAAGTTGAAGGTTTCATCCCATGCTAACTCTCTTTCAACCACTCCTTTGAACTTGTCTTAAATTTCTTGTACTGAAAGGATCTAGTTTTGAAAATTTGTTACTTCACATGATAATTTATTAATCAAATATTTGATGTCATAAATCATATTCATGACCTTATCATGTATAGACTTAGCTTTATTAATACTCTATGTGAGTATTCTTATTTTGAAGTTGTCTACCCTATCTAATTCCTCATGATCTGCATCATTTTTCAATATCTTTTTTGTAATGAGGGTGTTAGTCTCAATCATGACCATAGCTTGTAGCATTAGGTAGAATAGGTTCAACCTTTCTATCTCTTTCTTGAATTTTTTCATTGATGTCCTTAAGTTTTCTTGACCATCTTTCAACTCTTTATAGTAATCCATTTCTAACTCAATGACTTCATTTCCATTTTAACTGAACTCCTCTACCCTATTCTTTGTATCCATTCCCATGCTTCCAATCTATGTTATAACATCAATTATTTCTTTATTGGAGATATGAGTAATAGATTATGTTTTTTGGGTAGAAGGCTCAAAGACTATCTTCAGTGCAGTCATCAATTATTCAACCTTATTCTTCACTTCATCCTTGGTGACCTTGTCATTATCCATTTTCTCAAAAAGAGAGTTAATGCTTCATTGAGCATCATGTTTCAATCCCTTTATTTTAGTATGACCAAGGTGAACATTTGAAATTTAGTAATCCCCCACCATTAGATCTTATTTTCATTTATCTGGTGGGGGATTGCAATTTCTACATATTTCTCCCCTATTGAATCATATAGTATTCTTGATAGGGTTATGGGGGATACCTTTGATCTCTTTGATGCCTTTACAAGACCAAAATAAAGTGTGCTAGTGGATACCATCTATTTTTATTTCTTCCCCACTGATTGTACTAGCTAACTTGGAGTGCCATCTTGTTGTCCTAGCACTACCAACTATGAATATATAGCTAAATTTGTTGCATTGGTGGTTACGGTGATGAGTGCAATATCTATTATTGATATGGTTATTAAATATTTGGATGATGTTTTGGAAACATCTTTCCCATCTATGGGTTTAGTGTCCACATTTGTATCAATGATTTTCTCTATCTCTTCCTCCTTTCTAGGGGTTTAAGTTATTGTGGAAATGGAATAAATGGATGCAATGGAAGTGGATGTGCCTATCAAGGGTATGGGAGATGGAAGTGACACCAATATAGAGGTAGACATGGGGAGTTTAAAAATGGGAACCTATGGGAGTGTGTAATCTAGAGCCATGAATCAATCAATCAAAGTTTTGGGGACATTCAAGATTGATTAAATTAGAAATGTGATAGGAGATAAAAATGAAGCAGTAGTTATCCTAATGGTTGGGTTGGCTACCAAGATTGTAGTCAAGATGACTGAATCTATAGTTATGTATTGTTGTATGGTATTAGTGATTAGGGATGAGTTATAAGGAATTGTAGATGAGATGGGAGGAATTATGGAAGAGGGGAGTAGAAGTGAAGCCAAGTGTCCAATTGAGTTGATTGAACTATTGGCAATGAAGCTACTATGATGGAGATATGAGAAGAAATTATTTATTCTTTTGGGGTAGTTATGTCTTTAGTTAAAACTACTATGGATTGATCCACTACTACTCCTTGGCCACTAGATTTTCCTCTCTTAACCTTTTGATTTTATTTTCTCATATGAGATACTAATAGCCTATATACCTATTCTATTTGGGTTCCATTATTGGAAACTTTTGTTTTTGGTGGCACCGCCTTCTCTTTGATCTCTTTTAATTTATCATTAATGCTCATAATTTTATTAATCACCTTAACCCCTTTACTTTTAAGCAAGTTGATTATTTTATTTATTATATTGGTGGTTCTATCCATTAATGATAAAGACTCAAGGATAGACCACCTAAATATTGGAAGGGTTTGAGCAAAGATATTATTATCATAGTATATCTTGTCTACTAGGGATTAATCATCTACTAAGTCCTCAGGGACTAGTTCCATGTTAAAATCCTTGATCTGATCTAGGGTCATCCTATAATAATCTTTTAGTCTTACTTCTTCTTCATCTTATTGGTCCTCCCAGTAGTCTTAATAATAGGCCTATGTACTAGTAATCCCCTATATACTAGTAATGCTTTCATTTATACCATAAAATGGCCTTGCCTCAAGAGCCCTCAAGGTCATCTGAGTCATTTTAGCATTTGCACACATGGATTTAGATAAGGAAGGGAATGTATACCTACATATGTTAATGGGTAAATGGATTCCTACCTTGTATTTGCTTGAAAATAATTTGTGAGTCTCTACAAGCTACCTCACAAGTTCCATTAAATCCCATTTATCACTTAAATACCTTGGGAGGGTGTATGGACAACCAATAAATCTTCCTACTTTGATTTATTAGTATGTGGTGAATTGAATAAAATAAGATCTCTAGTTTGTGATCTCTAAAATAGAATCATTAGAGAATCTCTTATTTTCTAATTCTTTATCAAACGTGACTATGATGCAGTATATGAATGCATCCCTTACCATTATAAAATGTTGACTACTTACATCAAGGGTGAGGTCAGGGTAATACTTGAAAAACTTGTTTACTTGGTTAGCTATTATATTTAATCCTGGAAAAGCTCTCCTCTTTTCTAATGTATAGACTAGATATGAATTCATATAGAACTTACCTATATTTTTTACTTATATAAAAATTTCATGGATGAAGTCACTTATCAGCTAGGCTTAGTGGATGTATTGCTTATTTTGATGGATTACTTATATGTATTGGTATATTCAATCCTAAAATTTCTTAGCATTGGGATTCCTAATGACTCTATGCATGAGTATGATTAAATCACCCACTTCATCCTTAAGTCTATCCTTGCCAATGTTTTGGGCATTCTTATAGATGTAGGCCTAGGGACTTTTAGCCATTATTTATTGATGACCCTTAGACATATAGCATTATCATCCTCATAAAGCATCTTGGATGATTTAAAAGTTATATCAAGATAACTCTCATATTTTGGGGTCAGGAATACTGAGTCTATGAATTAAGGGTCCAAGTTCAGAATCCTTTCTCCCTTGTCATTTAATAATTCTCTTTTCTCTACATCATAGTGTTTTTCCAATGTGAGAACAAGCTCAGGGATATGTACTAATAAAGGGAAGGCTATTGTTCGAGGTATTCCATAGTTGTAAATGCTCTGAATCCAATCATTTTTGAATTTAACATTCACCCTTGTCAAGAAATCACCTAGGTCTATGTGACCTAGGTCTATGTCCATAATCTCATTGGTGTTAGATTCCAAGATGAGTGAGACACTAGGTCCCTTGGATTTGAATTTCATCTCTTTTACAAATATATATTCTAGTAAATTTTATAGGGTAAAACCAACTATAGATTTGGTGGGCTCTGGGATTGCAAATCAAAAGAAAAAGTTTTGATAGACTTCTAAGTTGCTCTTATAAGGAAAATATTTAGTGGGGATTGTGGTTGCAAAATACACCTACAAGTCTGATGAAAACTCTAGTGGGATTGAGGATTGTAATTTCAAGTAAGATCCCCGATGGGCTTTGGAGTTGTAAACTGCTATAGGATTCTTTGTAGAGTTATGGGTTTACAAATGTAGGTGGAAACTCTATGGGTTTTAGAATTGATTTGGCAAGTGAAAAGTTCATGGGGACTATTTAGGGAATTGTTAAGGGAATATTCTTCTCATTTTAATGAAACCCTAGGTTTTTCTAATGGTAAAAAATTTTGAAATTATTTTGAAAAGAATTTTGATAAACCAAACAATTTTTTTAGGACACCAAGTAGACAAACTAAAACACTAACAATGCTAAGCAAAAAAAAACCTAAAATTTGTAATAGATAACAAAAACTATAGCACATAAGCTAGTTTGGACAGTGAACATGATAGATCAAAATAAAGTAGGGAGCATAGGAGAATACCAGGTATATGGTAGTAATGACATCATGGCTTGAAGTTGTGTGGATAATGCATCATTCTTGGCTGCTAATAGGGTCATGGTTCTTGTACAGATCTTTCATTCTCATAATTTTCAAATGAACAATGAAAATAAAAAACCCTAATTTGATTAATATAACCTCTATATTAAATGCCCTTAGGTTGATATTTAGTGGGTAGTTCAAAACTTTAGAGTCTTAGAGTGATTTTGTAATTTTGCAAAATTACAATTTTCACTTTGACTTTTACTATCCACTAGGTAGCTTAGCCTATTGGAAATAGGAAAGTGGAACTCATGGTGCAATTTTCAAGTTAACAAATTGCAAATTGTAACCAGGGCTTCAATTTTTGTAGGAAGGGCAATTGGTAGGAATTTAAACTCAAGTTGTATTTTGAAAATTTATAAGTTGTAAATTACAATTAGATTTCTAATTTTTGGTAGGTGTGATGTGCAAGAAGTAGAGGTTGGAAAGTAATTTTCAAGTTTGTAAGTTGAAAATTACATTTGAATCTCTGGTTTCTATGGGGAAGGTGTTTGGCAAAAGGTGGAGCTCCATTTATAATTTTTAACTTTGTAAGTTATAACTTAAGAGTGGGATTCTAATTTTTGATAGATATGTGTTGTGTGAGAGTAGAGGTTGGGATGAAATTTTCAAGTTTGCAAGTTAGAAATTGCATTCTAGTCTCTGATTTTTGTCAACTATGAGAAAGTGGGATACAGAGGTCTAGATGTAATTTGTAAGTTTTCAAGTTATAAATTGTACCCAGATCTCCAGTTTCCACTAGGATTTTGGAAAAGAGCATCCAAGGTCATTTAAAGGCCTTTTTCCAAAAAAATAATGGGTCTCCCTTAAGGTACTAGATATAAAAAAAATTGAGAAAAACATATCAACATTATTTATGACCTCTAGGAGGTGATTTCCTATTAATCAATTTCTTTCTATTAGCCTTATAGTTTATTGGGAAAGTATTCATTTAAGCTTAACACATTTTAACTAGAGTGTTTCTATTAAAATTTTGTTTTCAGATTTCAAATGATTAAGAAACTAAAGAAAGAATGGTCAAGGCTTGTGTACCTGGATAAAGTCTGCGCACCGTAATCCAGACGCTGTGAGTACTCCTCTTTGGCTGTGGAGGAATGACACCTGCAAGGAAAAGAAGCTTGGACAAAAGAAGATGTTAGATAGATAGATAGTGGGTTTTCAAGCAAAAGCTTGATCCCAGAAGTATGAAAACTTCCTTAAGGGATATAAACCCACTAAATCAATAGAAAGAAATGTCTGATAAATAGTAGAATAATGAAGAACCGAAATGATAAAGAAATGAAATGAAGAAGAGAAGTAATGACTTACTTGAGAGAAGCTGTCGGATTAATAACAGTCGCCGGCGTCGGTAATCCTACCGGCGTCGGTTGGTCAAGGTGCCGACGTCGATTAATCTGCCGATGTCGGTCGGGGTAATGACCGGCATCGGTCGGGGCAAAGGTCTTTGGTCAAGGTCTGGGTTGGTCTATGGTCCGTGGATAGAATTTGGTCAGGGTCTGGGCTTATTTGAATAGTCTGTGGACAGAGTCTGATCAGGTTTTGGTCTGTGGACAAGGTTTTGGGCTTGGTTGAATGGTCTGGGTCTGAGTCTGAGAGTCGAGTTAAATGGACAGAATGTATGATCTGAGAGAGGATAGGAGAAATAGGGAGGTGGACAAATCAAGATTCAGGTCTGGTTGGTTACAGTCTAGTCTAGGGAGATATTGCTTGAAAGAAATAACTAAAAAGAGAATAAGAACACAAATAATATACTTACTTGTGCCTTGTGGAAGGTGTGCTACCGATGATTCCCATACCTGCTGTTGATGTAGCTTGTATCGAGAACCTGTCGCTGAAGGAGAACCTTGAAGCTCTTGCTGCACCTAAGGGAGAGAATGGAAGATTTGATTGAGGGATTTCGCAGATTGACAGAGAGTCCAAGACTAGAATTCCTGATTTGCTTTCAGAGATTTTTTGATTTCTCATTTAGATCTTCAAAAGAGTTTGAAAGACTGGTTAAGTATAACCGATGTCGGTGATTCCACCGACGTCGGTCAACACTTGGCCGATGTCGGCGGGGTTAGAACGGGCAAAACAAGCCACCAAGCCCATTTTTCTTCCGCCAAGTGCCCTGTCTATTGGGGAATGTTGAGGATTGTGCTAAATACGCACGGGAGTTTGTTAGGAGGTTAGAAGAATTAGGGATAGATCTTGAGTGAGTCATAGGAGGAGAATTAGTCTAAAGTGAGGTGTCCCAGGTGAGGTGTCATGGGTGAGGTGTCTAAGGAGGGGGGTTAATTAGTTATTTTAAATTAGTAATTATTAGAAATGGGTTAGGAATGGACTAAGGGGGAAAGTGACCAAGGGTTAGACACTTTTTAGGTGTCTACATTTGCCCCTTTTTGTCTTGTTGGTTGCTCAAAGTGAACTGCAAGACAAAAATAGGAGTCGGTTGCCCCAGGTATGGGATAAAGTTGATTTCATAGACAAGAATATGTGAGAGTTGGTTGTCTCGATTATGGATGAGGTATCCCCCCTCAAAGCAGGAGTCGAGAAAAGGGAACCTAGAATCGGGTGCTGATTTGATAGAAAGTGGATGGATGGGGTGAAAGATAGAGTGAGAACACTGCAAAAGTTGTGATTGCGCGTACACCACTTCACGAGGATGGTCAGGTCAAATTGTCGTAGGTCAAAGGTCAAGGAGTGCCAAAATTGAAAGAACCGGGCCCCAACATTAGTCGTAGCTGATCGGGTTATTCAATCGAGGCTGAAGCTCCAATGGTCGTCGTGTTCCAGGTATCCCAGGCTTAGGAAGTGCTCCCAAAAACACAAAAAAGTCACAAGTAGAGCGGATCAACTGGCTTGCGATCTTGTACTTGTGAAGGTCAAAAGTGTGCACACAATTTTTCTAACCAGTCGTGAGGTAGCATATAGGGAAAAACAACCAGGGCAAATGCTTTGGAAGTGGTCGCGGTTTAGGAGATGGGCATGATCTCCAATGTCTGGTGGTCGATGGATGGATGTAAAAGTGATCAAAATGTGCCCCAAAGGGGTCAAAATGACATGGTCAGAAGGACTTGACTTGATTAGGGACATGATTTTGGTCATTTTGAATAGGGATAAAAGGTTTGAAGGTCACCGACGTCGGCTATATAACCGGCGTCGGTGTCCAAAAGAGACCGATGTCGACAAAAATCGGCCGACGTCGGCGGCCTACCAAATCTGACAAAACTGGATTGGTTGCCCACCAAAAGTCATTTGTGAATGTGATTGATAGAGAGAAAAAAGAGCTCTGGAACTTGTTGAGTGAAAGGGACCCAGCTTGAGTTGTGCAACAGGGTGAGGTGGCAGAGAGACATTGGTGGAGAGAAGGAGTTGATTGGACGCTGCAGGGATGCGTGTGGACTAGGGGAAGCGTGCAGAGCCATTGGGACAGAAGAGATGGCAGAGGGGAGTAGAGGACCCGCGGGAGGTCCACCACTAGCGGCACCCATTGTGCCACCATGCCGGCGATGCCGGGACGAGGTAAGAGGGTCTTGAACCTTAATTTGAGTCATTTTTATTTTAAATTTAGTTTTTGAATTTATTGTTGTTTTAGACAGAAATCAAAGGTGAGGGTAGCTAAGAAGGTGGGTAGGTTGTCTAGGAGAGCTTAGAAGTCATTTAGGAGGGTTTTGGGGGGTGTAGGGTGTTAGATTGGGGAAGCCCTAAAAACTAGGGCTCACCTCGTTCGGCCCTAGGGCCGAACAGTCGCCGACGTCAGTGATCCCGTCGGCGTCGGCCGACTAGCTACCGACATCGGTCACTAAGTGACTGATGTCGGTTAGGTAAGTGCCGTCACTGGTAAGCTAACCGATGTCGGTGGCTACCTGGTCAGAAATAGTTCTGAAAAATGGTCAAGTCGAGAGGTCGAAGCTATGCCAAGGGCTTCCCGGGTGTCAAAGTAGGCTTAGATAGTCTGAATAGTTGATAAAATAGGAAAAGTAGGAATAATGTTAACATGAAAGTGTCTATGGATGGATGCAGGTGAGACAGACCCTGATGATGCAGGATAGCCTCCCGACCTTGCTGATGCGGATGCACGGAGGCGTGTCTGTTGAGGAGTGGGCGCAGATGAGCACCGTTGGACTAGGCGGGCTGAGATGCTACTGCAGAGTGGCGAGGGATGTGAGCCTCATGGTGGCATTGATCGAGTGGTGGGACCATGCCACCAACACCTTCCACTTACCTATGGGTGAGATGACAGTCACGATTGAGGATGTGTACCAGATTTTGTGGCTATCGGTGCATCGAGCAGACTTGTATGCATGCTCAAGAGAGGTGCATGACATTCACATGGTCACGCTGTTTGGAGAGCACGTTGTGGAGATGAGCTACCACTCAGTGAGTTTTGCATATGAGCCGTTGTACGCGGTGGATGAGGATGCACATCAGCTGGCCATCCTGATGATGATTGGCATCACAGTGTATGCATTGCCGGATGCAGAGGGTGGCAGGTTTCTGGTTGCTATGACCAGAGTTTTGATTGATATGCTGGAGCAGCGGATAGTGTTTGCCTGGGCGCCTATGTTTTTGGCCCAGGTGTATAGAGAGCTGTGGGGTATCAGCCGGCGGTGGTGGTATAGTCTATGTGTGGGCCACCTGCTACATTGCTGGGCCTACGAGCACATAGTAGTCACACGACCTCTGGGCCTCCCAGTGGCGATTCAGGCTGGTTTTAGAGTTGGATTCAGGTGATGGTGCGAGGTTATGGCACAGACATGAGTGGATGGAGTGGTCAGAGACATTGACTACTATAGAGGGGTACTGGAGGCCCTGATTCCTGTAGACATCGTTTGGAGACCATACTTGGTCTATCCAGCATTCAGAGACCAGGGAGAGCAGCTGGTTAGAGTTCAGAGCAGGCAATGGATCAAAGGCAGATGAGCCAGTGAGCTCGAGAGGATCCCTACAGAGAGAGTGCGGCGCCAATATGGGCTGTTACAGGATGTGCCTCCCGCCTTCCCACAGTATAGGCGGGATGATATAGTGACGCTGCTCCCACTTCCAGAGGAGATAGAGGAGCCCAATTTTGAGGAGTTGTCAGCAGGACCTGGGATAGCCGATCTAGGGTGCACAGAGGCCTACACGACATGGTGGGCAGGGCAGTATCGAGGCATACAGGTGGGTCCCCAGCTGGATTTGCAGGCTATTACCAGGGAGCGGGATATAGCCCGTGAGGAGAGGGACACTGCACGGGAGGAGAGAGACGTGGCTCAGGCCCAGGTCTCAGTTTTGCAGGGGCAGCTAGCCAAGGTTACAGGGCAGTTGACTAAGATGACAGGTCGGGTGGCAGTGCTGACAGGGCAGGTCACTCTGTTACAGGGACAGCTGGCGATAGCCCAAGAACATGTAGTGGCAGGGTAGAGTTTTGGAGGGTAGGGCCCACTGCAGCAGCCATCATTTTCACAGGGGGCAGGACCATCAGTATCAGTGCACCGAGGTCAGGCACAGCCACAGGGGTCTTTACAGGCTACAAGAGCAGGGCAGATGGGTCCACCGCAGACTGTATCTATGGTTAGATACACTGATGCGCTGGATGAGATCGCATATTATGAGAGGGCTATCAGAGGGTTCCCTCAGATACAGCGATACTCAGAGATGAGGGCAGAGTAGAGCTGACAGAGATCGATGTCACGAGCGATGGCTTTAGGGTCACGCAGATGGTAGATATTAGAGGGAGGAGAGGATACAGCCTCTTCTCGGCCACCGCCACCACCACCACAGCCACAGCCTTGAGGGCAGCCCAGAGATACCATTTTTGATGTATATATCGGCCTGCGAGCCGAAGACGAGAGATGTATGATGAGAGAGAGAGACAGACACTGATTGTGTCTTTTTGTATAAAACTTATTTTTGATATATATATGATGAGATTTTGGCTATTAATGTGTTTATGGAAATATTTATAGATGTTTAATGTTTGCAGTATTTTTCATGTGTTTTATGATGTATGTTTTGATGTGATATTTATGATGATTATGATGATTATGTTATGATGATGCTTAATGATTAATGTGATGATGTTTGATGAAATGGTTATATGATGATGACTTTAGATTAGATGATGATAGATGTGTTATGGAATGTTTAACTTGTGGATTATATGATGCGAGTGTTCAACGAGTTATGATGGAAGAAATTTATGACTAATGACTTATGATGTTATAATGAAAATGAGAGTATACTAATGATTATGTGAATATGTGATTGACTGTGTTATGTTTGACAGGTGATGAGAGAAGGAGATGGAAGAAAGTGACGAAGAAAGTGGCCGAGCTAACCCCAGAAGACCCCATGTCAACTTAGTGCTGCCTACATAGCCCTTGTCGTTAGGGCCTCAGGCCGATGTAGTTCTCCCAAGAAGGGAGGAAAAAGATTGAAGTGGTTGATTTATGGTTATGATAAGGATATAGCATTGCCCATATGTCTAAGGGTACATGCTTGAGATGATAAGTAGAAAATGATGTTACAGCCTTTTCCAAATGGTGTATTCTGTAACATAGGTCGAGGTTTTTCATCCCTAGCAACTATCCATATTCATGATAGATGTTGGCTAAGAATGAATTGAGGTCTATTTATGCTTCAACAAGTATTGGTTTATGCTTAACATAAATTGGGTAGTTGATAGTTTCCATGTGTATTATTGTCCATGGAAACTAGAATGATTAGGCTTATGTGAATGGTTTTAAAAAGAGTCGGATTAAGTTGTTTTGACAAATGATGTGAGTGAATGTGACCAAAGTATAGGCAGAAAGTAAAAGGCATAAGTGTCCTTTTATTGATAAGGACCAAAAAGACAACATAGACAGGGGTTGTTAGAACAAAGAAGCCCCATTTATGCGTTGCATCATTGACCATAGTTATGTTAGAGCGGTAATCGAATCCCTTTTGACATTTAAAGTGAGCTCGAAGTCCCTTGAGTAGGTGATATGATAGGAGGAAAAGGGTAACCCATTTTTAGACTATGGATAACTTTGCCCCTTTTTATAGGAGACCCTGAGACAACAATAAGTCAAGTCCATGACCCAGGTTTTTTTTTTTTTTTTTTTTTTTTTGAGTGGACTGATCAATGCGGGAAGTCCACATAAAGATGTCATTTATTTGGTGGTCATTTGTGAAGCTGATCAATGTGGGAAGCTTCTGAGCAAGTGCTATTTGTAGCAAGATTTAGTCATAGCCATCCTTCGAGGGAGTGGTCTATACTTTTGCTTTATAGATTTTGAATAGCTGTCCTTCGAGGGAGTAGTCTATTAGTTACAGCAATGATAGTGCAGTTGTCCTTCAAGGGAACAGTCTGCTTTTGATTTGATTTTGTGACCTTGGATATTTTGACATCAATGATTTAGTTTTGACAGAATATTGAGTCATGGACAAGACTTATAGAAGGTTAAGGGCTCCCTTTTATTAGGACGAAGCATCCGTACATCAGAAAAGGGTTGTAGAGGATTTTGTTGAGGGAAAAAAGGTGAAATGAATTAAGGATTAAAAGGACAAGGATTGCTCAAGGGACGAGCTCAAGTTAAATGTCAAGTGGATGAATACTCGACTAACAGTAGAATGGTCGCAGATGCAAAGCATTAAGAGGCTTAGGTTCTGGTCGGCCTTTAAGAGAAGGCAGACGATAAGTCCCTGATCCATATTTGTGCGTGATGATATAAGGTCCGAGCCAATTAGGAGCAAATTTGCCTCATTTACTCCGTTCCATATTGGTCACATGTTGGTTCTCTTTGAGGACGAGGTCTCTGATATTGAATTCTCATTCTCTCAGAGTTTTATTATAGGCACGTTTGATGCGATTTTGATAGACGTGGAGATGATTGAGGGCAGCGAGACGACGCTCGTCGAGTAACTCAAGTTGAGCTAATCGATCTTGACGAAAGTCATCATTAGAAAGAATGTCATGAAGTGAAATGTGAAGAGACGAGATTTGTACTTCGAGAGGTAGGATAGCCTCTGATCCATACACTAGAGAGAAAGGGGTAGCACCCGTAGAGGTTCGGATGCTAGTGCGGTAGGCCCACAAAGCGAAGGGTATTTGAACGTGCCAATCCCTTCCAGTGTCGTTGACCACCTTCATGAGAATTTTGGTTAGGGTTTTGTTAGAAGCCTCAGCCTACCCATTTTCTTGTGGGTAGTAAGGCGAAGAAAAGCTGAGTTTGATGCCGAAAGAGTCACAAAGTTTTTGGACGGTCTTGTTTTTAAAGGACTTGCCATTATCGGTGATGATTTTGTGAGGTACACCGAAATGACAGATGATGTGGGTGTTGATGAAGTTGACAATCTTGTCAGATTTTGTGGAGACAAGAGGGATAGCTTCCACCCACTTGGTGAAATACTCAGTGGCGGTGATGATAGATTGATGACGAAGAGACGAATGAGGGTTAATCTCGCCAATGAGATCTAAGCCCCATTATGAAAAAGGCCAAAAATCCTGAGCAACTTGTAAGGCGTGACTAGGGAGATGAAGCAAGTTAGCATGCTGCTGATACTTGATGCAACACCGAACATAATCGCTATAGTCTTGATGAAGAGTGGGCCAATAATAACCCAGGCGAAGGATGCGCTTGGCAACCGAGTTACCACTGAAGTGTCCACCACAAATCCCATCATGGGCTTGTTTGACAGCATGAGAAGCTTCAGTGGAATTTAAATAGCGAAGAAGAAGGCCGTCAAAACCTCTTTTATAGAGAAGGCCCCCTAGCATGGTATAGCGAGCGGTGCGCTTGATGAAAGCCCGCCGCGCATTGCTAGAGAGGTTGGGAGGAACGAGAGAAAGAGTTACGTAGTCCTCAAGTTGTTTATACCAAACATCTTGTGAACTAGAGTCTATGGTGTGGATGAGATTGATGTCAGTGGAAATGTATAAAGGCAATGGCACACGATGTACCATGACAAAAATTCTTGATGAGGATGATGATGATGAAGGAATATGAGAGGCAAGTGAAGCCATGGTGTCAGCAAACTTATTCGTCGATCGAGGAACAGTTTGCAATAAGTGATGGTTGAAAGATGCTAGAAGAGTGTCAACATGGTGCTTGTATCTTTGTAAAATTTCATTTTTACAAAGATATGAACCATTGATTTGATTGATGACAAGTTAAGAATCACCAAAGATGCTGATGGTCTTGATGTTTAAAGAAAGGGCGGTTTGAAGTCCCAAAATTAAGGCTTCATATTCAGCCATATTATTGGTACATTCAAAGTCAAGTTTAAAAGATAGGGGCATGGGTTCACCTTCATATGGAACGAGGATGACCCCCGCACCCCCACCAAGTTGACATTTAGAGCCGTCGAAGAACATCGTCATTTGGTAGAATATGTCATCAGTCGAGAGAGTGGCGATAGATTCATCAGGAAACTCGCACTGAGAAGGTTGATTGTAGGGAAGAGGGGCATCTGCTAGTTGGTTAGCAATTGTTTGCCCTTTAATAGATTTTTTCTGGACAAATTCTAAGTCAAATTCAGCAAGAAGCATGAGCCAACGAGCCATACGCTAGTTTTGATAAGGTTTGGAATGCATGTATTTGAGGGGATCAGTGTGGGTGATGACAAAGGTTTTGTGATTGATAAAATAGTGACGGAGCTTGGTAGTGGCAAAGACTAATGCCAAACAGAGTTTCTCGGTATGAGTATATCGAGTTTCATAGTCAACCAGTGTTCGACTTATGTAATAAACTGCCTGCTCACAGTGTTGCTCGTCTCGATGCGCGATCATGGCACCTAACGAATGATTGGTTGCGGAGATGTAGAGATAGAAGGGTTGGTTGTCTTTTGGTGGAATAAGGACTGGTGGAGAAACCAAATAGCTTTTAAGGGCTTCAAAGGCCTCTTGGCAATCCTTATCCCATTTAAAGGAGACGTCCTTCTTGAGGAGATGGTGAAAGGGTTGGTAGCAGTCAGAAAGTTGCGAAATGAAACGGTGGATGGATTGGAGCTTTCCTTGTAGGCTGCGGAGTTGCTTGAGGTTAGTTGGAGGTGGCATTTCGAGGATAGCATGGATTTTGGCAGGATCTATCTCGATGCCACAAAAAGAGACAATGAATCCCAGGAGCTTTCCTGAGAGGACCCCAAAGACACATTTCTTGGGGTTAAGACGGACTTGGTAATGAAGAAGGCGAGAGAAAATGATTTTGAGGATAGTCAAATGGTCACGATGAAACTTGGATTTGCCAAGCAGGTCATCGACATAGTCCTCCATGATTTTGTGGAGAAGATCGTGAAAGATGTAAGTCATAGCACGCTGATATGTGGTGCCTACATTTTTCAGAACCAAAAGGCATGACTCGATAGCAAAAAGTTCCCCAAGGGGTAATGGAGGTGGTTTTGTGCTGATCTTCTAGCGCAATCAAGATTTGGTTGTATCTTGAAAATCCATCCATGAGTGATAACATCTCATGGCCAGCCGTAAGATCAACAAGTTGGTCAATGTTTGGAAGAGGAAAGTCATCTTTGGAACAAGCCAGGTTAAGGTCACGGTAGTCTGTGCAGATCCAGATCCCCCCAGTCACCTTGGTGACAGGAACGATGTTAGAGACCCACTGCAGATAATCGATGGGTTGGATGAAGGAGACAGAAAGAAGGCATTGAAGCTCTTCTTTGACAAAAAGTGCAACACGTGGATGCATTTTGTGAAGCTTTTGCCTAACAGGCTTAGCCTCTGGGTTTGTGACAATGTTGTGAGTGGCAATGTTAGGGTCGATGCCCGGCATATCGACATAGGTCCAGGCAAAGGCTTTGTGATTGTCAGAGAGAAATGTGGTATAGTCGATTTGCTCCTGAGTGTCTAAAGACTAACCAATCTTTAAGACTTGAGGAAGATCAGAAGATGAAAGGTTAATGTCAATGGTTGATTCATTTAATATAACCTATGTTTCAGAAGGGAGGGAGTGTTGAATGAAAGAATCATCAGCACCCATATATGTAAGAATGGCGTCGTCATCTATGCAGTGGACTATTTTGATGGTTGATGATTCATCGTCTATCATGCTAAGATAAATGAGAGGGAGAGACTTGGGAACCCCGTTGAGCTGATAGGTTAGAGGTTCCAAGCGGATGGTGTTTATGCAAAAAAAAAAAAAAACTAGGAGGGATGGAAACCACCGACTCCGTAGGTGAGGAAGGAAGAATAGGCGAGTCTAGAAGAAATTGGTCAATGTCTAGTTCAGGGGAAAGGTTTGTGGAAGCCTCAGTGGGTTCTTGAAAACCCAATCCATACCGTTTCTTAGCATTATCGTCATTGGGTGTTTCGACAGGCTGATGGGAACCTTGTTCATAACGTCCAAAGCCGAAACCCTTCCATGCACACCTATAAAGATAGGTATGTGCAAAGGTGGGGTTGCTAAGAAAGGAGAAATCTGATGTGAAGATTTGAGGTGAAGAAGAAGGATTTGATTCAGTAGGGGCTTGATCCAGCCCCCCATAGATGAGATTGGTGCGAAGGCTAGGAGGACCATAAGGAATGACCATCCCGATCCGACAGTCATAGTTTGGGTGTTGATGAAGTTGTCCATACTCTTGAGGAGTTTGGAACATATCTAGAGTAAGGAGACGATATTCTCCTAGTGAAAGTCTTTGGAAGATGTTGTCCATAGGGTCCTTGGTTGGTAATTGAGAAGATGATGTGGTGGCGACCGCTATTTGCGTACTAGTTGAGGCTTCTGCGGATGGGGATGATGTTTGGGTTGATGATTTAAGCGGGATAAGAACGTTTTTTGGGCTATAGGTTGTGTTACAGGTCTTAAATGGAGATGGATCGGCGGGAATGACATGGATTTGTTTGTCATGTTCAAATTTGACACAATGGTGGAGTGTTGAAGGGACGCAAGCCATGGCATGGATCCAGGGTCGCCCTAAGAGGATGTTGTATTGGAATTCTCCTTCAATGATGTAGAAGAGCTCCAGGATTGTGCGTGGACCAACGCGGATGTGGAGGACAACAATGCCGATAGTGTTAGCAGTTGTGTCATTAAATGATCTAAGGATTGCGTCAATTTTTGATACGCAATTCTTGGGAAGGGCTAATTGGTCAAAGGCGTGAGAGGAAATGATATTAATACTAGCACCCTCATCGATCATAACTCATTTAATACGAGTTCGATCAACGTAGGCTGTGATGAAAAGGGCGGCATCCTGATCTTCCTCGGTAGAGGTAGGAATCTTAGAATTACTGAAAGTGATGGAGGCGATGGGGGATAAAGAATGGACTAAGGCAGAAAGTGGTTGAGGGTCTTCAGGTTGAACCTCAGCTCCCTGTGAGGCTTTGATTAGAGCCTGGCGATGTTGGGGGGAGCTTTAAATAAGGTCATATAGGGTCATCTTCACAGGCGTTTGGTGAAGTTGTTTTATCATGGATTCTGTGATTGCCTGTGAAGAAGTGGGTTGGGATGCACCTAAGATGGAAATCTTGGGTTTCGGCGGTTGAGGTGCCTGAACAAAAGGATAGGTCCAAGGAATAGTGGCTTTTTCTTTCGCTTTGTCCTTCTGTGACCTAGTGGTTACATGAATGGCATTGATTTTGAAGATAGTAGGTGAAGAAGGGGTTATGGTCTGTTGGTGAGACGTTGATGTGGTTGATGAGGCTGGATGGGAAGGTGGCGAGGGTTGGTCAAGAGTGTCCTCAAGGAGAAGAGTGTCTTTCTCCATAAAATGGCAAATGACGGCCTTGAGGGCATAGTAGGTCTCAGTATCATGTCCTGGTGTGCGATGGTATAAACAAATCTTTGTATCATCGAACCAAGACGGTTTTGACCCGAGAGGTTAGAATGGCTTGATGGAAGGAAGGGTAATGCTAGAAGTTTCCAAAAGTTGGCATAATATTAAAGCGTATGAACCTTCTAAGGGGTCCACGCTTGTTGATGCATGACGCGATGGTGACTTCTGCTTGGGGGATGCTGAAGAAGGTTTTCGTACCACCTTTTGGGTTGGTGGTGCGGTGACAGGTGAAGATGGCACTTTCTTTGTGAGAGGTGCCGAATTTTTGAGAGGTTGACTTATGATTGGCAAAGGAAGTAATGGAGGTAATTTGTGTTGGTTAATGGTTGGAGTAGGAAGTACGCCGAGTAGGGTGGAAGGATGAGGACCTAAGATAGAGGGAAAAGTTGACGGTGGAGGAGGGGTTTGTCTTTATGGTTTGGCAGTCTTCTTAGACTTAGTTGGAAGACTACTTTTGGGCGAGATTTGGTTCAAGTCCACCTTCACTTGCGGGTGAGTGAGGGCAGAGAGAGGGTGAATGCCAAGTGGCTTGATTGGTTTGGATTGGGTAGATGCGGGTTTAGAAGTGGGGATTTGGTCTTTGTTTGGAGTCTTGGACGATTCTGCCTTGGGAGGGTTGGCAGCATGAGATGAAAGGGCACGAGAATGTTGAAGAACTTTAAGATGCTCCCACAATCCCCGATGCTCCACTTTCCTTGAAGGGAGAAGTTCTAATTTCTCCACTAGTTGGGAAAATGGTTAGGAGGACGTTGGATGAATTTGGGATCCTTGAGAAGATGTATTAGGTGTAGCAGTAGTCTCGGACCCAAGGTGTGTGGGAGTTATAGCTGGATTATCTTTGGTTAAGGAAGATGGAGAGTCAGGTTCTTCTCTTGGTGGAGAAGGAACGGGAGAGTGTGACTCCTCGAGTGGGTAAAGGGCAGGAATTATGGTTCCCTCCACTTGTGGTCAAGGAGTGGGTAAGGTCAGGTCCTCCATAGGCAGAAGAAAGGAGGATGGTGAGACTGGTGGCGCTGGTAAGGTGGAGGCATCCTCCAGGATGAGAGAGGTTGATGGAGAACTGACCGGGGAAAGAGGTTCGTCCACACGTGATGGACTGGTAGATGGGTTAACCTCTTGAGATTGATTGGGGATGAAAGGTGAGACTGTATTGACCGTTCGAATATCATGTTCATGCGTGTGGTCAATTAAGGTCTAGACATTATTTTGGGTCGGTGGATGGTTGGGGAATGGTTGCTTGAATATGTCGATGCCCTGGTTTGGAGGAGCATTAGGATTATCTAGAATGAGCTCCCCCTTTTCAAGCATGTCCTGGACTATGTTTTTGAAGGTTTTACAGTTTCTCGTATCATGACCTTTGACACGGTGGAAATTACAGAAGTCATTTTCCCTATACCACGCAGGGATGGCGCATGAGGGATCGAATTGAGGTGGTGGTTGAATTTGGGGAAAGTTGAGAATCCCCTGTTTAACAAGCTTTTCCAGTATAGATGCGTAAGATTCTCCAAGAGGAGTATTTTGTCTTTGCACGTATCTTTGCTGAAATTGACAGGTGGCGCTTTGAGATGTTGATGGCTCAAGTTGATTAGATGAAGAGGATGACGGTCTAACGACTACAGCATTAGCTGAAGTTTTAGACTTAGGATTTGATGATGAAGGCTTAGAAGAAGAAGAATCATTAGTCTTGGAGTTGGGGTTCTTGCTCTGCAACTTGACTTTGTTCTCCTCGATGGCACGTAATTCAAGTTTATGGGCCATCGTGAAGGCTTCGTCAAAGGTACGGAAGGTCTGAACCCTTAAAGTGGAAGAAATGTGTTTGGTGCAGGCTCGGGCAAATAGTTCAATAAGCTCAGTTTGAGGTAAGGAAAAGGAGAGTTGATTGATAAGGCCTCTCCAACGAGCAACGAAGTCAGCTACTGATTCGTCCTCAAATTGACGGATAGTGTAAAGGTCTGTGATCGAAACCTTTTTGGTGATATTAATGGAGAAATGGTCAAGAAAAAGCTGGGCCAATTGTGTAAATGAGAAGAGGGAATGGGTGGTAATGGAGCTGTACCAGTCGAGTGCAGCACCGGAAAGGGACATAGGAAATGTGCGCAAGAGTAATGCGTCATCATGGGCGATAAGGTAGCAGGCATGTCTAAATGCCCGTAAGTGTTGCTGTGGGTCTTCCTTGCTTTGAAAGCGAGAAAATTTGGGAAGCTCCCACTGGCTGGGGTATGGTCTAATTGGAATGGAAGGATGAATAGGCTCATTGCAAATTTGCTCATATGATAGAGCATTGCGTGAGCTGGAAATGGAAGTCTCTAAGCTAGACATTTTATCCATCAGCATTTTGATGATATCTGTTGACGGATTCGTGGGTGGAGCACCCCCTAGATTATAAGGCGCTTGAAAGATATTTGGAGGGGCGTATGATGTGGATGGTTGCATAGACGCAACATATGGATAGCTGGTTATGGGAGCAAAAGTTGGGGCCAATGGCATTTGTGTCATGGGGTTGGTTGGCACAAGTTGGATAGGAGCCGTCAAGGATGGTTGAGGCGTGGCTACGCTTGTTGATGGGTAAACGGTTACTCTTGTATTTATTGGTGCAAGAGTAGGGGGAATAGAGACTAAAAGTTTTTGGAAAGGTGTGGGGTTTGGTTGAGTGACTTGAGGTTGAGGGAGTATCGGAACCCCCATGGAGGTAGGTTTAGATGGAGAGGTCACGTTTTGAAGGTAAGATACGGTTGGGTTATTGGTGGAGGTGTTGTTTAATGGTTGAATGGTAGGGGCCGTTGAGGTGATGCTTGTGTCAACTAAGGAAGCCGGCATCCCATAGATTGGATTGCCTAGGGAGTCTCGCATTTGGCTATTTGCGAGATAGTGTTGTAAGGCTTTGACTTTAAGGTCCAGAAATCGTGCAAAGTCTTGGTCCCCTTCTGGGACGATAAGAGTTTGAGGCGGGGTTGGGCGAGTTGGAGTTCTTTCAGTCTCCGAGTTGAACTCCATTATAGGACTGGTTGTAGGTGGTGAAGGTGGAAGTGGTTGTTGGCTAGCGTGGTCAAGAAGGGCCTTGGTTTGACTGCGTGTCAAAACCATTCAAGGCAAAAAAAAGGTCAGGTTTCAGAAAACTGTGTTCTATCAGTCTCAAAAAACTAGAATGGATGTTTAGACAGTCAAAAAGTTGGATTTTATGCTTGCTATTTTTTGGAAAAGAGAAAATTGACAGAGATCGACGTCGGTAGAAAAACCGATGCCATTGAAGATGACTATCGATGTCGGTCAGATGACCGATGTCGGTTCAGAAAAGTTGCCGACGTCGGTTACAGGACCGATGTCGGTTACTGTGTTTTCCAGAAACTCACAAAAGAAGTTTTTGGAAATGGAGAAGACGTCCTTACCAGCTCAAAAAAGATAGATAAAAATAGAAAATATGATGATGATAGACAGAGCCTAACGTTAAGTCCCTAGAAACAATTTTATTAAGATCATATGGCTTATGCCTTAATATAATGTTTGAGGAAGTTGGCTATAAGAAGGGTCCTAGAATAGGCAATCTAAAGATGGTTTCAGGTATGTTAAGGTGCTCAAAAATCTGTATTAGCTTCCGTACAGGCCTGGTGCTAAGGAGCAAGCTCCCCTCACTTCACGATTCCAGTGGTTAGCTGGTTTCGCTTAGCCAAAATATACTTTCACTATAGTTTAGACTCTACCAGAGAACAGAGTTGGCTTTCCCCTTGGTGGTGAAATCCAAGTAGGATTGCCGGGTTGGGTAAGGTTGTCCGCTGGGTGATGAAATCCCAGTCGGGCCTTGTCTCAAGTGAGTTTGATGTTTAATTGAGTGCTTGTGGTCTGGTAGTGTAACATCAAGTGATCTATGGTTTATTCAATATGCGTTTAACTAATTACTAAGTGTGGACTAGAAGATGCAAGAAAGCAAGAAATGGAATGCAGTAAGTTTTAAAACCCCAAATCAAAATATTATCTTGGAATGAAGACAAATTGGAGAAAGGGTTGAAGAGAATGATTTTCTTACTAGACTAGAAATACAAGAAAAAGGAAGAAAGAGTTCTTTTTTATTTCCTGCTTATGATTTTTTTTTTTAGAAAATAAGAAAGAGAGGTGAAGGTTAAGAAGCCTAATGCAACTGAATGAACAAGGAAGAAAGGGAACCCAAGGAAGGCCCTAAAGGGGTCCCACCGAGCATGCCAGAATGTTTCTATTAAAATTTTGTTTTCAGATTTCAAATGATTAAGAAACTAAAGAAAGAATGGTCAAGGCTTGTGTACCTGGATAAAGTCTGCGCACCGTAATCCAGACGCTATGAGTACTCCTCTTTGGCTGTGGAGGAATGACACCTGCAAGGAAAAGAAGCTTGGACAAAAGAAGATGTTAGATAGACAGATAGTGGGTTTTCAAGCAAAAGCTTGATCCCAGAAGTATGAAAACTTCCTTAAGGGATATAAACCCACTAAATCAATAGAAAGAAATGTCTGATAAATAGTAGAATAATGAAGAACCGAAATGATAAAGAAATGAAATGAAAAAGAGAAGTAATGACTTACTTGAGAGAAGCTGTCGGATTAATAACAGTCACCGGCGTTGGTAATCCTACCGGCGTCGGTTGGTCAAGGTGTCGACGTCGATTAATCTGCCGATGTCGGTCGGGGTAATGACCGGCGTCGGTTGGGGCAAAGGTCTTTGGTCGAGGTCTGGGTTGGTCTATGGTCCGTGGACAGAATTTGGTCAGGGTCTGGGCTTATTTGAATAGTCTGTGGACAGAGTCTGATCAGGTTTTGGTCTGTGGACAAGGTTTTGGGCTTGGTTGAATGGTCTGGGTCTGAGTCTGAGAGTCGGGTTAAATGGACAGAATGTATGATCTGAGAGAGGACGGGAGAAACAGGGAGGTGGAAAAATCAAGATTTGGGTCTGGTTGGTTACAGTCTAGTCTAGGGAGATATTGCTTGAAAGAAATAACTAAAAAGAGAATAAGAACACAAATAATATACTTACTTGTGCCTTGTGGAAGGTGTGCTACCTATGATTCCCGTACCTGCTGTTGATGTAGCTTGTATCGAGAACCTGTCGCTGAAGGAGAACCTTGAAGATCTTGCTGCACCTGAGGGAGAGAATGGAAGATTTGATTGAGGGATTTCACAGATTGACAGAGAGTCTAAGACTAGAATTCCCAATTTGCTTTTAGAGATTTTTTGATTTCTCATTCGGATCTTCAAAAGAGTTTGAAAGACTGGTTAAGTATAACCGACGTCGGTGATTCCGCCGGCGTCAGTCGACACTTGGCCGACGTCGGTGGGGTTAGAACGGGCAAAACAAGCCACCAAGCCCATTTTTCTTCCACCAAGTGCCCTGTCTGTTGGGGAATGTCGAGGATTGTGCTAAATACGCACGGGAGTTTATTAGGAGGTTAGAAGAATAAGGGATAGATCTTGAGTGAGTCATAGGAGGAGAATTAGTCTAAAGTGAGGTGTCCCAGGCGAGGTGTCATGGGTGAGGTGTCTAAGGAGGGGGGTTAATTAATTATTTTAAATTAGTAATTATTAGAAATGGGTTAGGAATGGACTAAGGGGGAAAGTGACCAAGGGTTAGACACTTTTTAGGTGTCTACAAGAGAAGAAAAAAATTGGGATTTGCCTAAAAATAAATGAAATAGGGAAAAATAGAACAAACTAAGGAAATAAAAACTCCTAATGAGTTGACTTGTGCGAAAGCACTTGTTAGGAAAAATAATTAAACCTAATATATATAATATTTTTGGGATGAATTCCAACATCAAAATCAATCTTTGATGTATATCACATTGATTGGGATAGGTAGTTCCAATCCATCATGCTTGGATAGATGGAATGTATTTGATCATTTGCATGGAACTATAATGTATGGAATATTCCATATTACATCAAACTTCATGTGTTTTCCCAATTTATCTCTTTTAGTATCCCATTCAGAACCATGTCTCCTTCATTGAAGCTACTATCAGATGATTTATTGTCAAAATTTCTCTTTGTTTGAGCCTAATTTACTTTTATAACTTTCATTAATTAGTTCTTAACTTCTTCTAGTTTCATGAGTTCTGCCGATTGTACTATCATTTCATTATTATCACTCATTTCTAACTAATGATTTAGTTATAGAAATGGTAACTTGATTAATATTAAAACTCTATCCTCCCCTCCATATACCAACATGAATGGAGAATTGTCATTGTCTATTTTGGGAGTGATCTTATTAGCCCACAGTGTTGATTTTAACTTTTTGTGGCATGTCCTTTGGTTGTCTTCCATTATCCTTTCAATAATCCTTATGAGATTTTTGTTGGTAGACTCAGCCAATCCATTACCTTGTAAGTAATAATTCAAAGAAGTACTAAAGTATACATTGTGTTTTATATCCCATTCACTCCCTTGAGTGCCCATAAAATCTTTGGCATTGTCTAAGATAATGGCATAAGGAACACCAAACCTTGTGACTATGTCATCCATTATTTATAGGATAGATGCCTCAGTAGCATCTTTTAGTGCAACTACTTTAGTCCATCTATTGAAATATTTAGTTGCTATAAGGACCCATTTTTGGCCTATACTTGATGGTGGATTTATCATGCTAATAAAATATAATCCCTATTGAGAAAATGGTTGGTTAGCTTGGATTGGTTTGAGAGGGAGAGATGCTAATCTTTGATTTCATATAAATTAAGCAAAATTTTCACAATTCCTTACCCATTTATGGGTATCTTTGAATATGTCAAGCCAATAATATCCCCCTCTCATTATTTTGATGGTCATAGTTCTTGTAGAGAAGTGTCCACCTAACAGAGCATCATGAAATTATTTGAACACCTTGGGGACTTGACCATGATCGATATACCTTAGCATGACTTCATTCATATCTTTCCTAAACAATATTCCATCAACAATAACATAAGGAATAGATTGGAGTCTGAAATACCTTTTCTTGGACTACTAGAAATCATACAAGTACTCTCAGTCTATAAAAAGATGGTCATGTCACAGATCCATTTGTTGAATAGAGGTAGAGTTCCTAGTTGGAATTTATTTTTAGCATATACTACATCATATACCACAACATAAATATTTATATTAGAGACCAATTATTCACATAAGCCATTTCCTCTTACAAGCTTTGTAATCTTTATGTTCATGTCATATTCTATGACTTTTGTGATCCATCCTACTCTTTTTTCATTTATTTCCTAGCTCAATAAGAACTCTTTGATGATTTGGTGACTAACCATCAAATGAATTTTATTATTATAGATCATATGCCTAAAATTATTGAGAGCTTTGATTATAGCATATACTTGCTTCTCCATAGAACTATAATTTGCTTGATAATCCTTCAAGGATTAACTGAAGAAAGATATTGGTTATTCCAATTATTATTTATTATGTTGGGTTATAATATATGGTTGACTTACCTTCCAAAATCATAGAGAATGAAATGATTCTTGTAGTTGGGGTTGACTAGAGTAGGAGCTTGAGATATAGTCTACTTAATGACCTCAAAACTATCTTTTCCTTCATATGTCCAGCTAAAAATGATACCCTTTTTAATAATTTTAATAAGGGGCTTGGCCATAGAGGAAAAAATTGGAACAAACCTTATTACAAAGTTGATCTTTCCTAGGAAACTTTGTAACTCCTTTTTATGGCTTGGAAATGTTAATGTAGATATAACACTTACTCTCTCTAGGTCTATTACAAGACCCTCTTTTGAAATAATGTGTCCTAGTAGTTTCCCTTCATGAACTATTAAAATGCACTTTTTTAGATTGATGGAAGATCAAAATTGTTTTCAACTTTCAAAAAAATTCCTAAGGTGATCTAGGTGTGCATCATCATATTTTGAATAAATAATGATGTCATCTAAGTATACCATAATCATCTCATTTATCAAACTTCTAAAATCCACATCCATGGATCTTTGGAATGTATCACTAGTGTTAGTCAAACCAAAAGGAATATTTTTATATGCACACATGACCCATTTTATAGTGAAGGTAGTCTTGAACTAGTCTGATTCCTACTTTAGGATTTGGTTATATCCAGGATAACTGTCTAGAAGGGAAAACCTTTTAGATCTTGAAATAGTTTGAAGAATTTACTCCATGGGTAGAAGGGGATCATGATATTTTAGGTATTTTTTGTTTAGGTCCCTAAAATCTACACAAAACCTAATTTTCACATTCTTTTTCCTTATAGGGACCAAGTTGAAAATCCAAGATGAGTGTTTCATAGGGAAAATGGTGTTAGCCTCTGTTAGGTTGGATAGTTCATTTTTCATTAAGGGTTATATTTTTGGATTGATTGGTCTTTATTTCTATCTAATAATCTTGGTATTTGAGTCAAGATCTATTATGTGTTGGGCAAAGTTAAGGTTAAACCCCCTTAGATCTTGATAACTCCAAATAAATTTATCATCAAATTCTTGACACAACTCAATAAAATCCTATTTTTCAAAATCATTAAATACCTTTCCAATGTTCAATGTTTTGCCCTCTTAAATGACTACTATCTCATAGTCTTATTCATTAACTATGATGTTATTATTTTCACTTTTCAACTGATCATTTGAATTAAAGATACTCTCTAAAGTAACAAAGCCCATGGTTAATTTGTTTGTTTTCAACTAAATGATTTTATCTTCATATTGCTCTTGGAGTCTTGACTAGTTTCTATTAGAGAATTTAGATTCTCTCAAAAAATTAATGATTTGTTGATCATTATCAAAGACTTTCCAATTGGTTACATTATCAAGTATAGATGGACTTACTACCAACTTTACATGTTGCCTATTTTTCTTCTTTATTTCTTTATGTAGTTTATACTAGGAGCTCATTGAGGCCATATAATCAACATCTTTATTTTATGATCTTAGTACTGCTTGAATTTTTAAAGTGATAAAGTCTTATAAGAAGTCCCAAACCTATGTTTGTAAGATCTCAGCAAGTTATTCTTGGTTATACTTTTAGATATTACTTGGTGAACAATCAACTCACTGTCACCAAATACTTATAGTGATTGTATCCATCTTTCCTTGGCTAGTTAGAGACCTCAAATCAAAGATTCATATTTACTTTGTGAATCCAAAATAAATTATAAAAGAATATAATAATTGTCATTTTATGGAGATATCCAAACAATACCTGAACCCACACCATTCTTAATTCTTGAGCCATCAAAGATTAGTTACCACATTCCTTGAAGATCTTCGGCTAGTTTTACAAGATTCAGGATAAGTGCATCATTTTCATGGATGAAATATGTACGCAACCTAGTTTTTTGTACATAGTCATAAAGATAAAATTAGATATTTTATCCCCATTCATTAGATGATTGTATGGGATATCTTCTATGGGTGTTGAAAGTTCATGATCAAGCTCTTATTCCTGATCTTATAATGTGTAATTCTTGCCCATAGGGATAAAAGTGTATGGCTCAATGTGGTATTTAAATATTAGATCAACTCTTATTAATAATCTCATTACATATCTCATCTTAAGTAATATATGGGACTATTTATCAAATAGATGCCCTTCCATTTTTGTAGTGAAGTATTGGGAAAGAGAGATAACAAAAAAGAGGGGATATCGATAACTAAGATATCATAAGAAATTGACAAGATCGGACATGAATGGATGGTAAGGTTTGAACCTTTTATGGTACCAAATATTTGAATAATAGTCCCATCTAATTGAACCACCCATTTTGAGATAGGTGTATGCTTAATACTAAGAGCATCAGCTATTTTCTTGGGCATAACAAAACTGCTAGCCCCTAAGTCTACCATGAAATTATGGATGAGATGCTTCCCATATATGAGTGAAAGGTCAAATGGGGAGGATTACCATTTTTGCTTGTTTTGGTGTTAGTTTGTGGTTGACACAAATTAACTATAGCATTAGGCCCCTTTGTTAGAACTTTGTCTATTATTTGGATGTTTTTCAAAGCTTTTTGTAGTAAGTCCCGTTGTGATAAAATGGATAGTGCTTCCCACATAGTGACATTTAAATTAGTTTTCTTCATTTATTCAATAATAATGAAAGGAATGTTACCAACCTTTATTGGTGCATTTATGGGAGCTATGTCTTTTTTCATGAGATTTGGGGTCAGTAATTTTGATTTTGATTGGCCCATTTGGCACATTAGGTAGCCTCTCTATTGTGTTGTCCTTTGTATATTCTTGTATAACTTTAGAAGTTATCCAACCTAGGGATTGATCACTTGATATTGCCCATTTATTTGAACATGTATTTACTACCATTGAACCACCACCATTGAATAATGCTTCATCCTAATTTATACCATAAAATTCCACCTCTTACCAGTTTAAAATAGTATCTTCATTCTGAGTAGGTTCTTGTGTATATTTTTACTTGGAAGTGGCTTCTTCTTGTTGTTCTTGAGTGTTTGATATGCTTTGTACCATCAATGCTTGACTGATGATGTCATTAGGACAAGTATTCTGATTATGTGGTTGAGCACAAGGATAACACCATTTGCACTCATGATCTAGGTTATTCTAAATAGGTATAATAGGTTTGGAAGTACCTAGTGTAGGTAGAGCATGGATATTCAGAGGTTTTACTTGTATACTTTGACTTGGTGGCTATGAATTACCTTGGTATGGATACTTATTGGGTTAATATGTTTGGTTATCTTGATGATAAGGACTGTAAATCTAATATTATTACCTTTTCATTGCTACCAACTCATTGCCAAAGCTCTTAAGTAGTGACTTAGCCTCATACAAATCATCAATAACAGTGGGAGTTAAGGCTAGTGCTTTGGTTTTAGTGGGAATTAGGGTAATTATAGGTTGTGTAGGGGGTATTTCTAAAAATAGAGGCATTGGTGGCCTTGGGGAAATTTTTCCATCTTGAATTAGGTAATTTTTTACTCTTATTACAATTTTATAGGTACTGAGGAGTGTGGTGCCACCCATTGACTGAATCATGATAGATATATCACTATTTAAAGCTCTTAATTAATATAATAATGCATTATTTGGGTTTGGTTTGACCAACACTAAAATTGTATTCTATGTCTTTTGAAATAAAAAATTGAAATCACTCATGAACTCATGAGGAGCACATTGAATAGCAGTTAGTTGTTCAACCAGGAAGAGGTGGTCACTCTTGTATTCAAATTACATGCATATTATAATTCTTAAGTCATCCCAAACATGGATGGAAATGAGAGGTAGGCATTTATACCATTTTAAGGCTTTACCTTTAAAAGAGGAGACAAAAAGTCTAATTGTAGCATTATCTTATACTACATTATGGATTGAGAAAATATTAGCAATATCTTGTATATGTTCCATGGGAGTGGTGGAAGTTTCACCAATAAAATATAGAAGGATTTTCAAATCCTATTTGGGTATATCATCATACTGGGCCAGATAAAGTGGGTTGCCTCTATTGAAGGCTACAAAATTTTGATTTCTCAAATCCATAATGGGAGGTATGAAACTATTGTGTGTATTTATAAGAGATGCAAAAAACTTTGTAATATATACTTTAGTATAAAATAAGAATAATCTTAATTTATTTTTATTTATAATTAAGATTATAAATAAAAATCCTAGTAGATGATCTTGTTTGTATCTTTAGCATACGATAACATCCCTTGTTATTTTAAATTTTCAATTTATCTCATCCCTTCCATTTGACCTCTTCTCTCTTGACTTATAAACCCTATCCTTTCACCCCTTCTTTCTTGACCTATAAACCATAACCCCTTTACCTCTTCTTTTCCATTTCCACTTTTTCCCATTTTCCATCCTTATCCATTTATCCATTTACCCTTTGCCCATTTGCCATCTTTAGCACTTTCTTCATTTACCCCTTTTGCCATCTTAACTACTTATTTTTTCAACCATTTACCCTTTACCTTTTTAATACCTCAATCATTTACCAAACCCAACCCAAATATAATTTTGACCCTTTTCAAATTACTAAAGAAAAACTAGAACTTTGCTTTAGCTAATTTTTAGCACTTGTACTAATCAAACTATTACTTTATTTTAGTTATTTTTAGCATCTTGAACTTACAAACTAATATTTGGAGATGAATTCAACCCTAAAATGATAATTAAAATAAGTGACACAAAATCATACCTAGTAACTCAAAGACCTCTTGGGCAAGGATTTTGTGTCCTTATCTAAATTATTGTTAGTTAAATCATAAAAATCTACATTTATATAAAATCTATAAATGGAAAGTCTATATATAGAAATACTATATATAGTAAGTGTTATGAGGTAGACTACTTATTTCCTCACATACCCCTTATATGATATACTTTATCATATTTATAACCCTTAAATGATATAGTTATTTATAAGAGATGATACTACTTTTATGATTCAATTGTGTGTATTTATATGATATACTTTAGTATAAGATAAAAATGATACATCTAAGACTAAATATGTTTATAAGGCCTTGATTTTTAACTTTCATTATCTTCTGTGGTTGGCCTATTTATAAATATGTCCTTGTAAACCTTGTATGTACAAATGTGGCTTAATACATTTAATAATTGATTTATATCAATCAAATCTATAATCCAAGTATCTCATACACATTTTATCAAGTATTATCAACAAGTTCACACATTGTGTCAAATAATATGCATATTAATCGAATCCTTTCATTTATATCTTGTGACATCACACTTGTACTCAGATAAGGTCATAACAAAGCATATAGTTAAATTTGATTATCTAGGGAAAAGATGAGAATAATTTTATTTTATTTTAGATTTGAAACACTCACAAGCATTAGAACTTCATTGAGCCTTGATTATAAGTGTGTGAGATGTGTAGTAACAACACCTAATCTAGAATGCCTAAGAACTATCCTTACACATTTATATATTCATGAGGCATTATGGTGGAATAGGTCTAAAATAAAAGAAGAAATAATTTAGATAATTCTACACATCATCATAGCAAAAGAATCAAGATTCCTAGTCACTTTCCTTTGCCAAAGTAAATTACAAGTTTCGGATCTTGAAAATAATTAGAGATTATGATTATGCGGAAAGGGTCATAATTATCCCATGATTCTAAAATTGATAACAATTAGCTAGTTCAATATTCTAACTATTTTCAAAAAAATATCAATTCGTCAAACAATTTTTGGACTCTTTTGTCTTATTATTTGGACATGTATTCCACTATTTAAATGATATAGTTATTTATAAGAGATGATATTACTTTTATGATTCAATTGTGTATATTCATATCTTGTTTGTAAATACTATATATAGTAAGTGTTATGAGGTAGACTACTTATGCCCTCACATAACCCTTATATGATATATTTTATCATATTTATAACCCTTAAATGATATAGTTATTTATAAGAGATGATATTACTTTTATGATTCAATTGTGTGTATTTATATGATATACTTTAGTATAAGATAAAAATAATCTTAATTTTATTTTATTTATAATTTATAATTCTTTCAACTCAGGTTTCTTACCTTTAGTAGATGATCTTGTTTGTATCTTTAGCACATGTAAACCTTGATTTCCTAAATCCATAAGCCAGTGGAGTTGCCAAGTAATTTTAAAATGTGTATGGGGCTTGTACAAAGTTTACTAAGTATAGCACCAATCTCTTAGTAATAATTTTTAGGTCCCACCTGGCATGCCAAAAACTATTATCTATTTTTCACCTATCTTTATGTTGTAGTATGTTGTGTATAAATATAATGATATAATGGGATCACCTCCAAGCTATAGGACCTTGGAAAATTGAGGTGAACCTCTATAGAAGGCTATATTCTTTTCACTAAATGTGGTGTAACTGATAAACTACCAGTTCATGTGTAAATTCCACTTCTTAGTGATTTTGCTTCTAAACTAGGGTTTGAATGTGAGAAAAGAGTTTTTAGAAATGAATTTGTAGAACCAGAAATAGTGATTGCACCAAATATTTATTGTGGATTTTAATGCTTGATTTTTAATGAACATAGTAGAACAATAAATATATTAAAATTTATTTAAGCACAAACTTATGAAAATATGAAACCAAAGGTAATATTGGGTATTTCTTATTTAAGGGACAAGATTCTTTATTTTTAATCAAACAATCTCTCAAAAGGAAAAAATAATACCAAAGATGAAGTTTTGTGACTAAAATAAGAATAAAAGCATCCACAAATTTGATAAATAGCCTTTCATACACAAAGATAACTCAAAAAAAAAAGCAAATCTTAAATCTATTCACATTGTCCAAGTTATAGGCATGTAGATAACTTATTCAAAATGCAAAATAATTTATCTAACAGCAAAAAGATAAATGGGATATGTCATAATACCCATATTTATACAAAATATTCTCATGAAAGATAGATAGTTAACAAATATTTGATGCCCAGTTTAAGAGCAAGAAAAATCTAAAACCCTCATGCAAAGGGGCATGATCTTCAGCTAGAATGGCATCCTTGGTAAGGTAAATGGCTAGAGAAAATAACATGCAAGTGATGGACATTCAAAAATTGTTGGGGGCATGGAATAAACTTATTGAATATTCATGTAATGTCCTCATGATCTTTAGATGATTTGATTTAATCCTCTTCATGTAATGAAGCACCAAAATGAACTCATACTCAAAACAATATATAGCTTTTAGATATCTTAGGTTATTTTATACAAAACCTAACTTGTATTTTTCAATTGGGACGTTTACAAATGTTTAAGTCATCCAATTTTCACAAAACTAGAAATGCAAATTATAACATGATTTTTTGTAAGTTAAATAATTGAGACTTTGTCATAAAGGAAAGTGTAATTTACAAGTTTTATTTTCACAAATTTTCAACCTGTCAAAAAGATACTTGTAAATTACAAGTGGCTCTTTCTCAAAAAGAGTTGTCAAAATGATAATTGTAATTTGCAACATGCAACTCTACAATTTTTTTAAAACAAAGAAATACAATATACAGAATGTATTTAATTGAAAGAATTAATCTACAACCATAACCTCTGAAGACTCATTATCCTTATTTACCTGTGTCTTTTCAATATATGCATTAAAACTTTCAAATATCTCTAGGACATGATCTTCTTTTGGACCAAATGAGTATAGGTTACTTATTTCATATTTTATAATTGTGTCAGAGAGTTCCCTTTGTGCAACCCTATATACTTAAATGTCTTTACCCATTTGATCTAGCGTATTATGGTACCTGATAAAATGGTGGATGGAACTCAAGTTGAAGGTTATATCCCATGTTGACTCTCTTTTAACCACTCCTTTGAACTTGTCTTGAAATTCTTATACTAAAAGGATATGGTCTTGATGATCTATTACTTCACATAAAACTTTATTGATAAAATATTCAATGTCATAGATCGTATCCATGACCTTATCATATATAACCTTAGCTTTATTAATACTCTCTATGAGTATTCTTATTCTAAATTCGGTTGCCCTTTCCAATTCCTCATGCTCTACATCATTTTTCAATACCTTTTCTACAATAAGGGTGTCAGTATCAATCATGTCCACAGCTTGTAATGTTACGTAGAATAGGTTTAACCTTTTTATATCTTCCTTATATTTTCTCATTGATGTATTTAAGGTTGCCTAACCATCTACCTAGTCCTTTATATCCCTTCCCATGCTACCAATATTTGTTAATACATCAAGTATTTTTCTATCAGAGATCTGAGTAATAAATTGTGTTGGTTGGGCAATGAACTTAACGAACGTATTTAGTGAATTCATTAATTATTCAACCTTATTATTCAATTCATCCTTTCTAACCTTGTCACTATCTATTTTCTCAAAAAAAAAGTTAATTCTTGATTAAACATCATGTTTCAATCCCTCTCTTATAGGATAACTAAGGTGAACCTTTGATATTTGGTAATCCCCCACCACTAGATCTTTTTGTTTGTCTGGTGGGGGGAAGGCAATTTTTACATACTTCTCCCATTCTTAAGCATATAGTATTCTTGATATGGGTTTGATGTATTCCTTTGATCTCTTCAATTCCTATACAAGGATAAAATAAAGTGTGTTATGCAATACCATACATTTCCATTTCTTCCCCATTAATTGCACTAGTCAACTTAGAGAGGCATCTTGTTGTCCTAGCACTGCCAACTGTGAATCTATAATTGAAGTTATTCCACTAGGAGTTATGGTTAAAATTGTTGTATCTATTATTAATATGGCCACTAAATATTTAGATAATGATTTAGAAACCTCTTCCCCATCTATGGGTTGAGTGGCCATATTTGTATCAATGATTTTATTTGTATCTACCTCTTTTATGGGTGTCTAATTTATTTTGTAAATAGAATAAATATATGCCATGGAATGGATGTGCCTATCAGGGGTGTGGGAGATTAAAATTACACTAGTAGAGGGGTAGGCATAGGGAGTTGAAAAATGGGAACCTATGGGAGTGTGTAATCTAGAGCCATGAATGAATCAATCAAAGTTATGGGGACACTTGGGGTTGATGAAATGGGAAAGGTGATAGGATATGGAAATAAATTAATAGTTATCTTAGTGGTTGGGATGGCTAGTAGGATTGTATTTAGGATGACTGAATCTAAAACTATGTACTATTATGTGGTGTTAGTGATTAGGGACAAGAAGGAATGAATTGTATAATAGATGGGAGGAATTATGGAAGAAGAGGGCAGAAGTGAAGCTTGAGTGTCTAATTGACTTGGTTGAATTATTAGAAATGGAGCTACTGGCATAGGTGAGCTAGTGGGAATGGAGAGGGAAATTATTTAAGGTGATGGTGGAGTGGAGATAGGATGTAGAGTTATTGTAGCTAATGGAATGATAGATATAGGAGGAGAAACTATGACAAAGATAGGAGGAGAAACTATTTGTGTTTTAGGGGTAGCTATGTCTTCATTTGAAATTACTATGGATTAATATATTGTTATTCCTTAGCTACTATATTATCCTCTCTTAGCCTTCTTCTTCTATTTTATCTTATGAGATACCACTACCTTATCTACCTATTCTATTTGGGTTTCACTGCTAGAACCTTCTTTTGTTGGTGTCACTCCCTTTTCTTTGAAATCTTTCAATTTATCATTGATGCTCTCATTGTCCTTGCTCACCTTGACCCCTTTGCTTCTAATCCAATTTATTGTTATATTTATTACGTTGGTGATTCTATCCATTAATGAGAAAGACTTGGGGATGAACCACCTAACTATTGGAAGGGGTTTAGCAAAGATCTTATTGTCATAGTAGATCTTGTCTACTGGGTATTTATCATCTACCAAGTCCTTGGAGACTGATGCCATGTTAAAATCCTTGATCTGATCTAGGGTCATCCTAAAATAATCTTTTAGTCTTACTTCTTCATCTTATATGTCCTCTCAATAGTCTTCATAATAAGGAACATGGGAATATGTTGTAATCCCCAATATATTAGTAATGTTTCCATTTATATCATAAAATGGCCTTACCTCAAGATCCCTCAAGGTTATCTAAGTCATTTTATCATCTACACACTTGGATTTAGATAAGGAAGGGAATGTATACCTCCCTATACTAATGGGGAAATGGATTTATGCCTTGTGCTTGCTTGATAACAATTTATGAGTCTCTACAAGCTACCTCACAAGTTTCATTAATGTCCATTTATCACTTACATACCTTGAGAGGGTATAAGGACAACCACTAAATCCTCCTACTCTGATTTATGAGTATGTAGGGAATTTAATGAAATAAGATCCCTAATTTGTGATCTCTAAAGTAGCAACATCAAAGAATATATTCCTTTCTAACTCTGTCAAACATGACTATGATGTAGTATATGAATGCATCATTTACCCTTTTAAAACATTGTGTAATTACCTCAAGGGTGAGGTTAGGGTAATAATTTAAAACCTTGTTTACTTGATCAGTTATTGTATTAAATTTTGGGAAATCTCTCCCCTTTTCTAATATGTAGACTAGATATGAAGTCATATATAACTTACCTGTATTCTATACTTCCATCAATTGTTTGTGAATGGAGTCACTTATCAGTTAGGACCAGTGGATGCACTAATTATTATTATAGATTACCCATATGTACTGGTACATATAATCCTAAAATTTCTTGGCATCTGGGTTCCCAATGATTCTATGTAAGAGTATGATTAAATCACCCACTTGATTCTTAAAGTCTATCCTTGCTAGTATTTTTGTTAGTCTTTTAGAGGTATTCCTATGGACTTTTATCCATTTTTTATTGATTACCCTTAGACATCCAGTTATATTATCCTATTAAAACTTTTTTGATGAGTCAAGAGTTATATCGAGATAACTTTCATATTCTGGTATCAATAATATTGAGTCTATGAAGTCAGGGTCTAGGTTTAGAATATTTCCCCCTTGTCATTTAATACTTCTCTCTTATTTACATCATAATACTTTGTCAATGTGAGAAAGAGCTTAGGGCTCTACACTAATAAAAGGAAGGCTACTATTTGAGGTAGCCCACAGTCATAAATGCTCTAAATCTAGTCATTTTTTATTTTAACATTCACCCTTATCCAAAAATCACCTAGGTCTATGTGACATAGGTTTGTGTCTATGATCTCATTGGTGTTGGATTTCAAGATGAGTGGGACACCATATCCCTTGGATTTTAATTTCATTTCTTTTCTAAACATAGATTCTAGGAAATTTGCTCAGGTAAAACCAACTATAGAGTTGGTGGGCTTTGGGATTAAAAAACACAAGTAAAATTTCTACTGGACTTTGGATTTGCTCTTGTAGGGAAAATATTTTATGGGTATTATGGTTTAAAAATACACTTACAAGGTTTGATACAAATTTGGTGGGTTTTAGGTTTGTAATTGTAAGTAAGATCCCCAGTGGGATTTGGAGTTACAAACTGCACTAAGATTGTCTATGGAGTTGTGGGGTTGAAAATATAGGTGGAAACTCCATGGGTTTTAGAAATTGATTTGGTAGGTGAAAATTCTATGGGGACTATTTATGAAATTTTTAATGGAATAGTTTATTGGTTTTAACTAATCCCTAGGTTTTTCTAATTGTAAAATGTTTAGAAATTATTTCAACAAGAATTTTTATAAACTAGATTATTTTTTTATGACACCAAATAGATAAAGTAAAACCCTAATAATGATTAAAAAAACCTAAAATTACTACTAGATAGGAAAAACTATGGTACAAAAGCTAGTTTGGACATAAAAAATGATAGATCAAAATAATGCAAGGAGCATAAGAGAATACCAAGTTGAGTGTAGTAATGGCATTGTGGCTTTAGGTTGCATGGCTAAGAAATTATTCTTGGTCACTATCATGTTATTATTTATTTCATAGATATATTATTCTCATAATTTTCAAATAAATAATGAAACTAAAAAATCCTAATTTGCTTAATATAACCTCTGTATTAAATTCCCTTAGGTTGGTACTTAGCAAGTGGTTTAGAACTTTAGAGTCTTAGAGTAATTTTGTAATTTTGAAAAATTACAATTTACACTTTGACTTCCACTTTCTACTAGGTATATTGGTGTATTGAAAATGGGAAATCAGAACTCAATGAGTAATTTGTAACTTTACAAGTTGCAAATTACAATCGGGGTTCTAGTTTTTGTAGGAAGGGTAGTCATTGGGAAATGAGACTTGAGTTGCAATTTAAAACTTTTCAATTTGAAAATTACAACCAAAATTATAGTTTTTAAGATTGATGTATGGGAAGAAGAGGTTGGAAATTAATTTTCAAGTTTGCAAGTTTCAAATTGCATTCAAATTTTCAATTTCTATAGTAAAGGTGTTTAGCTAAAGGCACAACTCCATTTGTAGTTTGCAACTTTTCAAGTTGAAAATTATGAATATGGTTATTATTTATGATGACCATGATTTTTGTGGTAAGTGGAGGTTGGGATGTAATTTTTAAGTTTTCAAGTTGCAAATCGCATTCAAGTCTCTAGTTTCCATTAACTATGAATAAAGTGGGAAGCAGGGGTCTCTAGTTTCCATTTGCAATATTGCAAGTTGAAAATTACACCTAGATATTTTGTTTCCATTGATCTTTGGTAAAAATTTTCCTAGGACATTTAAAGGCCTTTTATAAAAACAATAGGTCTCCCTTAGGGTACTATATATTTTGACATTTTTGGGACAAAAATATCAATAGTTGTATTAGTATGTGTTGGGTGTAGGTTCAAAATGAATGAGGTTGATCTTGTATTTATACCAATCCCTTTGGAGAAATAAATCACATTAAATAAATTATTCCAACCATTAGGATACATTTCATTAGAAAATTAGATGACTTTAGAGTATTAGACACTTATAGTAGAGCAGGACAATTGCATCAATGCAGGTGTCTATCTAAGACACAAGTGTCTAGGGAATAGGAAACTAAGTCTAGGATTATAACTTGTAGGATAATAATAAAATTAGGTTCTAATAATTATAGGAAAGATAGAAGGCCTATGTCATCAAATAATACTAGTCAAAAAAAGAGATATGCTAAGGGGCATAATAGAGAGAAGATGTGAGACTTACAAATACAGTAAACTTATAAAACTAAGAGGAACAACCAAGGTCTGAGTTTTCCAAGTGTACAATACTAAGGTGATATATAATTTATAAATAGTTTCTAACAATCCCCAACTCTAATTTTTTAATTAAATTTTAATTTTTAAGGAAAAGGAATGCATACTTAGGTGTGTATAACACACCTTTTCTTTGCTCAAGTCCATCTTGAGTGTTTTGCTAGTGACTGAACTTCAACCAGTAGCATGTTGTAGTATATAATGAGTGCATATGATCTTAAAGTTAAATCATTTTAAATGAATAAAATTTAAATATAAAGGTTTAGGAGTACACTTGTGTATCGATAGTACACTTGTGTATCAATAGTACACTTGTGTATCGATAGTACACTTGTGTATCGATACACCCACCTTGCCTATTAACAACTTGATTTGAAAGATGTATCATTATGAATCACTAAAAATGATATTAGGACAAATATATAAATATATAAAGTGCATATATCTAAGTATATATATATATAGAGAGAGAGAGAGATGTAAGGTTCCATGCCCCCAATTTTAAATCAAAGATGAATTTCCACCTAGTAGTTGTGACTAGATCAACTATGCAACCCAATCATACTTATAACTTGGTGAACGGGAGTGAACCAAGTCAATTCACATTTTCAAACTAATAAATTTGGATGATACAATCAACTCCAACCTAAAATCTTGGAAATATTGAGTGATTTAATAATCTCAACCATACCAACAATTAATCCAACTACTACAGTAGATTGGCTCAATATATTTCATAAAAGTTTGACCTAGTGGGTGGTGACAATGCTTGACATATTCTAAATCTACATATAATTTAATTTTTCAATATTATGGTAACATTCAATAGAATATGCACCTTATATATTTCTAATTTTAAAATTATGTATAATAATGGTACAAATGTATATAATTATGCCACAAATGTGAATTTAAATCATGTAATTGTGTGCTTTGGCCAATTTAAAAACTATGTGAGTGTGGAAAACATTATTGCAAAGCATTCCCCTAAAAATATTAAAATTGATATAAGTTTCAATGTGGATAACATGTTTCAAAATCATGCCCCCACTATAATCTAGGTATGTTGAATACTAAATAAGTGTGGAGAATATGTTTCAAAAACATGCCTCCACTGTATATCTAAAATGATGACTGTGTGGAATCCATGTCTTTATGACATGACACTATTGATATGCCCCCCATTTTAGGTGAGGGTAGAATATAAATTGGTTATTTCCTCACCTAAAAAGGATAAGATAACCATATAACTATGAATAAAACATGTCTCATATAGGAGAACATGTTTAGGTAGATGTATCATTGAAGTGCATAGAGTATGATCACATCAAAGACTAATATGCATGATAAATATCATAAAAACATATAGATAGTAAATTACAATCTCAATAATCAAATCAAGCACACACACACAAGAGCACTCAAATTCACATTAAAAGTTAATGTTTTAAGGAGACCACAAACAAGAGGCATTTTCAAATGCAACATAATCAAATGGACATGACTTAGTCAAATGTCCATAAAATCAATAATGTCATATTTAAATGTTCATACAACCAAAAATGACATATTCAATTTTAAATAAGAAAATAAAGGAATGGGATCCACAATCAATGTAGCATATTTCAATGCTCACCAAACAAGACACTAGTAAGGTAAGACACTCAAGGAAGTATATAAAGAAAATCATAAGCAACCAACATAAACATATCATATTAGCCCATGGATACAATGTGTTATCATAAAATTTCAATTACATAGCATATCAAGTATACTATGAAAGATATAATCAAGAATAAATTCATGTGTAATTACATATATGATATCAAAAGATGAAAATATAAACTGATAATAGAACGATGTAACCTGGAAGTATCATGATCATAGAAGTGGATGCCCCCAACATCCAAGTGATGTGAGAAGAGGGAAAGCCCAAAATACATAAGTGCATCAATAATGTATCTGTGTATGCCTATATCACACTCAAATAAAAGTGTGAAACACATGTGTATGTAGAAGTAACTGATATGTTATCCATCAACATGAAACTAACACATAGATTCTAAGGAGTCAATGGAATATGTAAATGCCAAAAATATTTTTATATTTTTTCATATTCTTTTTGTTTTTTAGTTTAAGTGTTTTTTAAATAATATTATGTAATATATTTATGTAAATGCATAATATTCATTGGGCTCTTTAGAGGTTTTCCTTCAAGTCTAGCAAGGTGGTATGTCTTATCCTAATTCTTATGTAACTGTAAATGGTCCTAACCAATTTGGTTTAAACTTTCCTTTATTATATTTTTCTACAATGGTATTCTTTTCATTTTATTTTAGTCCTAGGTCACCCACAATATATTTACATGGTTGAACCTTTTTATTATATGCTCTCTTAACTTGATCTTTGTAAACTCGTAACTATTCAGTAGCCTACGTGCATTTTTCACTCAATTATTCTAATTGATGTAATCTCTTTTCATGGTATTCATTATCTTTGATTATCTCTATGAGAAAAACATGCAATGAATATATCTCAATATCAATCATTAAAACTAACTCCATAACATATACTAAATAATAATGTGTAGCCTGGGTAGGTATGTGAACACTAGTGTGGTATGCCCATAGAGCATACACCATCTATTGGAGTCAATCTGTGAGCTTATCCACCATTTATTTATATGGATAAAGATGTTATTATTTGGTTTATTAATGATTATTAACTTGATTAACAATCAATTTTGAATCACCAAAAACATTAATTTCCTTTATATGAAGTTGTTGTGCTATAGATAACTCTATTATCAAGGCCTCATATTCAGATATATTATTAGCACAATAAAATGCTAATCTATAGGAGAAAAGCATGTATTCACCCTCTGGGTTAAAAAATACAATTTTAACACCCATCCCTATTCTACATATAGATCCATCAAATAACACTATACATGGATTGGAAGATATATTTTACATTATGAATTTGTCATGAAAAGATTTGGTGAGTGGAAAAGGATCTAGTAAGAGAGATATCACTAGTTGTTCAGCTACATATTCAACTTTTATTTAATTTTTAGATATAAATTTAATATCTATCTCTATAAATGCATCACCCATTTTGTAATATGGCCCATTAGGTGTGTTTTGTTTATAATGAATTTTAATGGATCTTCTTTAATTATAACATGAACCTCATTATTGAGTAGATAATGACATAGATTTTGGGTAGAAAAAACCAAGGTTAAACATAATTTTCCATTTTTGTATATTGCATTCTTAATCAACTAACTAGTGACTAATGTAATATATTACTCTTTCTTTATGATCATCATTGTATTATTCTAATAAGGCCTCAAGGGTCTCATGAGAGGCTAAGATATAAATAAGTAATGGTCTATCTAGAATAGGAGGCATTAATATTGGTGGGTTTGATAAATATTCATTGATTTTATCAAAACTTTGTTGACAAACATCATCCCATATAAATTTTGGGTCCTTTTCTAGTAAACATGTAAAAAGAATTATTTTATCAGCCATCTGATCAATGAAGTGTCGAATAGCCTAAATTCTACCATGTAAACATTGTAACTATTTAGATTGATTTGTGTTGGCATCTCAACAATGGATTTTAAATTTTTTGGATCAACTTCAATGCCTCATTGATAAATAATTTACCCAAGGATCTTCCTTGAAGATACTTTGAAAACACATTTTTAGGGAATTTAATCAAACATTAAATTTTTTTAGGCATTCAAATATTTGTCATAGGTTAGTATCATGGTCTTAGTGATGTTTGGATCTTGAAAGTAAATCACCAACATAATCATCAACAATTTTTTGAATAAAATCATGAAATATATGAGTTATGGCCCTTTGATATGTGCATCTTATATTTTTTAGTCCAAAAAGCATTACCATTTAATAAAATGTGCCCCATGGTGTAGTAAATGTTGTCTTTTCTTAATTTATGTGGTTAATTTTAATTTGGTTATATCTGGAAAATCCATCCATAAAATAAAATGTCTTGTATCTAGCTATAGAATAAATAATCACATCGATATTAGGTGATGGAAAATCATATTTTGGGCAAGCCTTATTTAAATCATGGTAATTAATGCAACAACAAATATCACCATTAGGTTTTATAATAAGTACAATGTTGGGCACCCAATTATAATGTGTAATATATCTTATAAATACTACACCTAAGATTTTTTTTTATTTTATCTTTTACTAATAATGCCAATTTGAGATACATCTTGAGAATCTTTTGCTTAGTCGACTTCACATTAGGGTACAATAATATATTATGAAATGCTACCAATTGATCAATCCTAAGAAGGTCTAAATAAGCCTAAGCAAAAATTTAGGGAAAATTATTAAGGACTTATCAATAAGCTTTTCCTTTATTATCTTATATCATTGTAGCAAATAGAATCAGTTGAGGATCTTTATCTATTCATAGTTATATTTGAGTGTGTCTTAATTTAATAAATAAGACCTTGTTGTGATAAATGGTGCAATATTAATAGTTTTTGATGCATCATATTAGTCATTTTTATCATGTCTCTCATAAAAGTAAGCATGAATGGATGTGGCATGAAGAAACCTATTCTTATGGTAGAAGGGAAACACTCAAATGCCCCTAGGTATACTAGTAATGATTCATCATTGTATAACTCATCAAATTCAAAACAATTTATGGAAGTAGTATGACAAATCAAATGAAAGTTGAAAAATTGGAGTTTCATTGTATAAGTATGGATTCATTATATTTTAACCTTTTAAAAACAATTTTTACTCCATGAATTTTTCTTGTGACTTGTAGTTTTTTGTGAAAACCCCAAGCTTTAGTAACTTTTATTATTTGTAGATGAGATAATTTGAGTTATTCCTTGCACATTTATAACTAACCCTTATGCTTTTTACCTTTATTTGAGCAAATATCAAGAACCAAAACCAAAATTTTAATATTATGGTGTCAGATTATCCATTTGTTGGATCATTACACAGTGTTTAAAGGGATTAGTATCTATTGGATAGGTATAAATTAATCCCTAATGATTGGATTTTAATCATGTGTGTAAAGTAGAAGGGACTACATACATCTCATGTATCCAAGGTCATCCCAAAATAATGTTATAGTTTAAATCATTTGGCAAAACATGGCACAAAGTAGGTAATGTTAAAGGACCCACAATAATATTTAGTGTTATTTGTCCCAATACTTTTTGTGAAATATTATCAAAACCCTTGATTATAATCTTAAATGGTTCTAAATATTAAGGTCAAATTCCAATTAAGGATAGAAAATCTATGTTCCAAATGTCGATCCTAGAACCATTTTCCACAAGAACTCATTGTACTATCTTATTATAAACACATACTTGGATGTAAAGTGTGAAACAACTATTTATAAGATAGTGAGGTGGTAAATCCTCCCTTTTGAAGGATATATTATTCCCAATCCATTTTATGGAGTTTAAAATTAAATACAAATATGGTTTCTCCACATTACAAGTTAATATGGTCATACGCAATTCATTCAAAAGGACATTCTTGTAATGGAACTAATGATGTATCAAGTACAAGAGTGAAGTTCTAGTAGTAATATCCCATGATTGGATAGTAACATGGCCTATGGATAATTATTGTTTCATCTACTTCCTTTGGCATTTTATAGGAAAAGGTAAAATCTCATTGTAAACATTGGAACAAGAAGGGGTATGCCAAAATACAGTGGATTCACATTAAATAAGTTTGAAAATCCTTACATATTGAATTGATTTAATAATTCATGAGGCATAAAAAGTAATAGCCACCATAAGGTATTACAACATGAAATAATTAGCATAGATATCTTTAATAAACATGATTTTAGCAAAAATATTTTAATTCTTTGCAAAATTTAAGTTTTCTTTTCAAAAAATTAGGATTCAAAATTTTGTTCAAAAAATAGGAAACCCTAACGTATCTACATTTTTGAGATCAAAGGTCAGGTTCAAATTTTTAACCCTAAAATATATATTATGGGTGATATAGGGTTAATAATATATAAATGAATAAGCATAAGGGTTATAAACAGATCTATACAAGGTTGATTAATTGTAAAACCTAGAACATATATTGAATTTATTATATTGAGATATGTTAATAATGGAAAGTAAAACTATGATAGATATTAAAAACATAATGAAAACAAGTTACTTAGTTTATTTTTATGCTAATACAAATATGGATCTATAATAGGTAGGAATTGGACTAGAAGAGTATTATAGAATAGTCACAAAGTTCTATATTTAGTGCCTCTATAGCCTTGAATACTTGCATCAACCTTGGATGATTACATTTATGATAGTTTATTTGTTAGATGTAGGTTTCCTAAATGGAATAGCTAATGTAATAGTATATGACCGTTTAGATGCTTATAGTGTTTTCATTGCCTTTGATTTGGTGCATTCGGATGTGGGTCATGAACTATCATTATTTTTAAATAGAAAATCCCTAGTTCTTCATCCTTATAGTGGTCATGGAATAAAAATGGGTTAGTGGGCACATGGTCTTAGGCTACCCCAAATACCTTTTGATGTGGATTTTATGCACATCATAGAATAATGAAAGAGGTAGCCTCTACTATTTTAAGATCTCTATGGAAAATAAGTTCCACTCTAGGGCATGAGTTGTAGTTATGTGGTTAAACCAACCAGATGGTGGAATAGCAAGTTGAGCCTAGAAGTCATTTAACTAGGTTTATGAATGAATGTATGAAATATAAAAGGAAGCAAACACTAAGTAAATTGGCTAGGTGGAGAACTACTCTATAGTGGGTATATCTCAAAGAAACTCAAAAAGGATGGAAAGGTAAGGTATAAATAAAAGCTCTATGTTTCTAAAAGGTCACTTCTATGGTTGTTTCTTTAGTGGAAAAGTATATCCAAGATCAATGTTTACCGCTTGTAGCTATTGTACACTCATGAACAAGCACAGTTAGTAGTTTGGTAAAATAATTATAAGAAGCTTAGTAATCTCAACTGAAGGTTGATCTCCTTAGATTTGTTATTACACACTCTTATATGACAAGTTACAACTAAAACTAATAAGTTATCTAGAGTAGCTAGAGCACACATCTATAAGACTAAACCAAAATAAAATACTCATACACACCTTATATTATAAACTCAATCTATACTAATTGCTTAAACTAATGAAATATAATAGTTGTTGCACATCTAAGATAAAAATTCATCAATTAAAATAATGGGACTCATCTATAGCATTAGCACACTTCAAAATTATTGAGTTGATACAGATTAAGAAGCTAAAATTTCAATAACATATAAAAAGAAGAAGAGAGAATAAACATAATTGCATGACAATCAACGAATTGATTTCTTCCTGTATATTGATCAAAAATGCCAACCCTTTGAAAGAAGGTTTTACAAGTATTTAAATACTTGGAAAAGCGATTGGCTCATCCTCCAAGTGTAGTGAAACTTTATATTACATAAGAATAACTAGTACCTAAGTTCTAGTTTGATATATAATTGTATGTCATAACTCATAGATTACATCAAACATGCAATGTGTGCATGCTAGTAAAACAACTCAATTAATTATAACATAAATGTATCAAAACTTAACTAGTCGTGGTTAGCCTGAATAAACATTAAACTAAAAATTATACAAAATTATCCTTTATCTAAGGCCTGCTTGGTGGCTACATGGAACTAATCATTGTTATAGATGGAAATGATGTGGTAGGTGAAGCTAAAGTGGTATTTAGGGCCAAACTAAAAGTTGTACCTAATGCACCTATTGAAATAGTGGGAAATGAAGTGGTAGGTGGTATTGAAACTAGCACATTAGGTGGAGTTTAGGCTTCTAAAATAGTATATGGTGTCAAATCAGACTTATTCTTGGCCTCTAGCTCCTTATATTGTTTGCATCCACTAGCATGTTGTACCCATACTATGCTCATGTCTAGAAGAGATGGTATATTCATACTATCTACTTGTCCTATCAACCTTGCATGTTCATCTTTAGTAGCCTATAATCATACCTAAAAGACTTATACTTTAGTGTCATTCATCCTCATTGAACTCAAATTTTCCTTAATACCTTCTAAAGTTAATCCTTGTAAACTCTACTTGAAATTGTCTAAAGCTTGTTGTAACATTTGGTCAAAAATAAACCTAAATACCAAATTCTAGTCTTATCCCATGCCTGATTTAACTCTAGTTAATTCAAAAATTACACTGCATGCTTCTCTCACTCGATCATCTTTGTGACTAAAGCATCAACAAAATTTACTCATTCCTGGGCTTCTTGGGTCCTAATAACAACTAGACTCAATGCATTAGCTACCTCTAGGGGTAAATTAAATTCAAATGGTTGAATGACTTATTGGTAGTATATAAAACTAAATAATTCAATCTATTATAATCTTCCTTGAGAACCTTAAACAATTTAGTTATTGTATTTTCCTAGGGACCCAATTGTGCCCTCAAAGGATTAATAGTATCTAATATCTCATATAGCCTCAATGTTGTGTTTTAAACATCTTGTTCTATATCAAAGGGAATATGGATTATTTTTTATTATTCCTTGAGGGTATATGACTTATATTCCAACCCTTTTCTTTCCTCATTTTTTCCCTCATGAATGGATATCAATGTTCAAGAGTGGGTCTCCATATAGGACTTGAAGTCCTCAATGAAAGGTGACTGGTCCTTCTTCTTGTCTTTCCTTTTTGAAAGAGAATAAATCTCATCTCTTTATTCCAAGATTAATCTCTACCCAATTTTGTCTTCTATCTTTCTCTTCCTCACAATTTGCATATATGCAATCTACTTATCAAAGAGTGAGCTCACGGTGGGTAGCTCGATGATATTCAATTCTGGCCTCTTAGAAGCTGATGCTTCTAACTCTTTAGCCCAATTTGGAAGGGTCAACTTTGATGGATCCAATAATCATGCATATATTTGGGTGTCTTTTATTGGCTCATTTTTAGGGGTTGGCTTGGGCATTAAATTCCATATTATTTTATACCATTTAACATTCCCTAGATGTGTCATTGGATGAACAATGTAAACTAGTTTCTTCTTTGGGGCTCTCTTGGTGACCACCACTATTGTGATATGAATTGTTCTTGAGGAGGGAATTGATGAGGTCAGTTTAGTATAATAAGCTAACACTTGGGTGATGGGTTGATTGGTGATGGTAGAAGTAAAGGTGCAGACTGGAGGAGCAATTTTAGAAGATATTATGGAAATAGGCCTAAAAGAAAGTAATAATATAGAAGGAAATAAACAAACAATTGGAAACTAAAAATAAGATAGAACTATTAATGAAATGATAATAGAATAGCTTAAGGGAGTAGTGGTTGAAACATGCTTATTTGATTGGTCACCCTCAAGGGTTGATTGCCCTTTAAATCCTTACAAGCATAGAACTTTAACTTGCTACAAGTTATTCTTCATCCACCTCATGGCTTGGCTCACCTAAAGTCAAAGGTTATGCTTTATCAGTTGGTCCCTCTTTGAATTGGCCCTGAGGTATTCCTACTTTGGTTCTTCTTTTATAACAACTTATTGTCTTTTTATCCTAAGGATAAATCACTAGTTGGGTAGGAAGAGGGGGTATTATGTTAGATGTTGTGGTTGTTGAAGCTACCATAATAGGTTCAATGTCTTTTTCATCAGAGGAATCTACATGAATTATCTCATCTTCTATCCTAATAGTGGTTTCCTTTTCTTGAATTAGTTATTCTACATGTTCTTATTTTATCTTCCTTAGTTCTATAGTGGACATTTTAACTTTATGAGTCTATTCTTCCACTTAACTATAGAAGTTGATATTTCCTTTCTAATTTACTCTTGCTCTACAGTTTTCATTATAGTGGGTGGATTATGGGGGTCTTGGCTCTAGTATTATGGCTTCTAGAAGGGTTTTCTATTCCATAAATTTGAAGATGTCCATCCCCCTAGTGGTAGGATACTAAATTTTATTTGACTCAACGTGAGGGAAGGATCTTATTGGATTAACTTTAGCAAGTTTTCACTTACACAAGCAATCCTATCCCTTTCCTTGACTTATGCATCATATTTTATGTTGAGAAATAATAAGTCATGATCAAAAGGATCATGCTTTTATGGAATACCTAGGTTTTGAACTCACTGATGTACTATCCCATGGGGGTCCCAATATTTATGGGGTAGAGTACCTAAGGGATAGGCCTTTTTGGCACCACCAGCCTCTTTGAAGTGTCTATGGTATATGTAGCATATCCTCCTAATTATGAGATGGGGGCCATGGAAGGTGATCTTATTGATATTGGTCAGGTCCTCATCTATCCCATTCCATAACGCATAGGCAATTTCTTTATTAGAAACTTTGTCTAAGACTTATTTGGGGAGATAAAAAAGGTTATCTTATGTCTAATGACCATTATAAAAATATATTCTAGGTACAGCCAGTAATCACCCAAAGTCATGAACATATTTTCAATGTTCTTAGATATCCTACCTAGAGGTTCACGATGAATTAACACCCATACTTAAGGATATAAATCCTATATAATTTTGAAGATGTTCTGTGTATATACATAGATGTGAATAAATGGGTAGATGTCAAAAAATTTGTTCTTTATATATTCAGGGTTTGGATCCCACAAATACCCATTGTGTCTATAGATAGTCCTCATGACTACATCCAAAAATATGGCATCATATAAAAATTACCACCTTGATTCCTCCTTTCTTTTTGCAACATTAATTCCTAAAGGTGAGTGTTAATAATCTCCCCTAGTGTAAAGGTACATTCTGAGGTGATCAAGAGGTCAATCAATGGTACCCACTCTAAATGAAGAAAGTGGATGCCTGTGTGGGCAAAAAAATGGTTTACCAATGCCATATCAATGCATATTCCCATTTGAAACCTGGTAATGGGCATGGTATTCTTGGTGGTTTCTTTGAGTGAGAAGATCTCTCCTAGGAGAAGCCACTTCTTCACTACTTATTCTACATTGTTATTCTTCCTCCAATTGAGTACATTATGCAAATTAAAGGTATATTCTAGAATGGGTAAACATAAATACCTATAGAATGCTTGACTTGATGTGTATGTAATGATAATGTTATTATTGACATAGTTTAGGAAACCACCATCTACAATCCTCCCTTCAAATAACAAGTCATGTGATAAGTCAATGGATGGCATGACCTCAGGATTAACATATGTATAATAGAGTTACTATAATTTGAATGGAAATAGGTCAGCTATAACTTGTTGTTCCTCAGAAGAGACACCTTCATCATAGCTAAATGGGTCAACGCTGTCTGTGAACTCCCACAAAGCTGAGTAATTTGTGTAAAGACTGTCAAACATTATTGCATCAAAAATTATATATAAGTAGTCTATTGAATACTTAATAGAGAATCTAGATGGTGCCTAGGCTCCCCTATATGATCTATATGAAGATTCCATTATTAATTATTATTGTTATTTGAATTTGAGATTCTAGTAATGGCAATTTGGCACTCTTATTATGCAAATATCAGCTTTTTTGAATGCAATTAGGGCTTTGAGTTCATAGAATGCAATATACACTCAATCTCGATGATAATAAATGGATGTGGATTTAATTAGTAGCTCAATGTTATAGTCTTTTTAACATTCATATTTAATTCACGCAGTATTAATCATCAACATATAAAAATGTGTCACCTTCAATTAATTCAAACTTGACCACCTTGGCCTAGTGGGCATGCCACATAGGATCCTTACTCATTTGATGCGTGCTATGATGATATTATTTTTGACACTTGTACTACGTGGTTTAATTAGGAGTTGGAATTTGTAGTTAGGCTAAATCAGCTAATTTGGTGAGCCAAGAATTATGAATGAAAGTCTCTGAAGACCTAAATGTTATTCGAAGAGATTTTCATTTTGGAATTTTTGTCAAAGGAATTTATGACAAAGATAATTCCCTAATGAAAGTATCTAAAGTCTTAAATGTTGTTTGTGGATATTTTTCAAAGAAATTTATTGAAGAGAAAGTTTTGACTAAAAGTCTCTAAATGAAAATTGCCAAAGATAAAATTCTTGAAGACCAAAATGTTCCCATAAATAAGTTATCAAAGAGAAAGTACCTAATTGAAAGGATCTAAAGAATATTTTACTAACCCAAAATTATCAATTAAAAGGATCCAAATAATATTTTACCAAACCAAATTTGTTGATTGAAAAGTTCCTAAAGACTAAAATTTTCTTGAAGACCAAATCATCAAATAAGTGAGCCCAACTAAATAAATCCAAATACCTATCATTCATAATAAATTTCCACAATTTTCATTAATATATTAGTTCCAAAAATTCATTCAAATAAAAATGGGTTGAAAGAGAAAAATAGATATAAAAAAGGTAATGTTAATGCTAAAACTCCCTAAATTTCCACAAATAATGAAATAGTCTAACATGCATGTATATCCATATAATGAGAAAGCCTTATAAAAACAAAGTTATCCCCACCTATCCATCAAAAAATGTAAGGTGGGGTGTGTTAAATAAAACAATACCCCTCTATCAATGAGCATCACCTACATATCCAATACTCTTAAGAGGGCCTCAAACTTATGTAGGTATCCCCTATGTGTTGGCTTGTGTGTGAATCATATAATATGTGGAAAGAAAGTACAACATTGACCTATCTTGTAAATTGTAAAATTAGGCTCTTTGGCTACTCCTTCAATACTTACCTGTGTATGTGTTGTCCTTATGACTCATATGGAAATAGATAAGCTTTTCTTTATCAAGTGCTTGATTGAATTATTTTGATAAGTTACCTTGGTATGTGTTATGTGTAGGTTCAAAATGAATGAGGTTTGATATTGTATTTATACCAATCCTTTTGGAGAAATAACTCACATTAAATCACTTAGACTGACCATCAAGATATGTTTCATTTGTAAATTATATGACATAAGGGCACTAGACACTTACGTTAAATCAAGACACTTATATCAATGTAGGTGTCCATTTAGGGTGCAAGTGTATAGGGATTAAGAAAGCATGTACATGCTCAAAACTTGTATAGGCATATGATAATTAGGTTTTAAGCATTCTAGGCAAGATATAAGACCTAGGTCATCAACATAAGACTTTTCAAACTAAGAGATAAGCTAAGGGACAATAGAGAGAGTAGGTGTGAGACTTGAATAAGTAGGAAAGGTCTAGAATTGATAGGAAAAACCAAGGTCTAAGTTTTATAAGGGTATAATAATAAGGTGTTATATAATTCATAAATAATGTCTACACCTAAATAGATGGAAAATAGATTTTAGAGCATTGGCATCATTCATTTGGTATGAAGGAGATATAGTATTTCTATGAGGTCATATCCCTACTCACATGTTTGGGTTTGGTGTTCAATCCTCACCCTTTATTTTAGGTCTTAGGTGAGTTAAATATCACCTTAAAAATCTTAGATAACATCCATGGCCTCATGCAGTACCTCTTTATATCATGATTTTTATGGATATAGTTATAAAATAGTTTTTATGAGTGTGACTTTGGCTTCTGGTCTCCTTGATTCATAAATAGGCCTATGATTATCTACAAGGACCATTAGTTGTGTATGTATGCCACTATAATTTTTTATCTACGCATTGGGGCCTATATTATTCATAGTTTGTGCTTTGTGGACCCATTAATCTAAGTTGTGTATGTATTAGATCATTTCTAATACCTTCTCTAGTTTCTCCATATTCATCATCATGACATATAGATCTAAGTATTATTTTACCTTATGGTCACCTTGACAATATCCAAAAGTAAGATATGTTAGACAATAACATTGGTAGTGTTCAGGTGATTTAAATTTATAATAAGTGCATGGTGGGAACCTTCCACCACTACAACCTTTGTATCTTATCTACTACCTAAAACCACCATATGTCTAGTTAGATTCCCCTATAGTGGACTATCACATGTCTCTTTCTCTTACCTCATACGCCTCATCAATCACCCTATAGTCTTTGGTGTTGTGGGTAGAGGCATCAAAAATATTGAAATATAGGGAGACCTTCACCTAGGTTAAGCATTAGAGAAGAGGTAAGTTACACAAATAATGAGCTTTATGTAAAATTTCACAAGAAATAAATAGGGCACACATACCACCTTGGGAAATTGTTATTTTTATGCCCTTCTAGCTCACAATCTATGCTCTAAAGTCTACTATAAGTATCATATGCATTATTGGGGATGATCTTCTAGAGTTGAGAGTATATTGAGGTGATATATGCCTCTATGGATGGGTTATCTCTCATTTATATGACTCTAATATCCTCATCCCTTAACATCACCTCTAAATCCTCTTAAGTCTCATTGAATGTCTTCTTAGACAAGGCACTTAGAAATAGTGAAAACAAGCCTCCCATGAACCATTACACATGTAAAACTAAGTGAATATCAAAAGAAAACTTAGACACTAGGGTCTTGAACCAAGCATCATATGCATCCATGCTCTTTATTGGATCCTATTTGATTTATTTCAAATAATGATTCTTTACTACTCAAACTAAGGAACATTAAATTCCTTCAATAAAAATTACTTTAGTAGGTCATAGTCTATAATGGCTTGATTTATATCAATATTTTAATACCAAGTGTGAGTAAAATCTAGTAACATTACAAAAAACTAACTTGCCTTGTGTTTTGGTGGCATAACCCCTTTAACATGTCATATGATCTCATACTTGTGGACATGCTTGAAAACATTATCCACTCCTCAATATTTAGTTAAACTCAAGGTCATCTCATGGAAAACCTAGGGAGAAAGTATGTTTAGAACAAGTTCTCATGGCACATATTGTATGGGTACATCAGATGAAAGTGCACCTAAACTCCAAATTATTGAAATGGTACCTCTTATTCCTCCCACTAGTGACACAACTCCATAACCTCCCATGATAGGCTATAATACTACTCTTTTGTCAACTTAGAGGGTATGTTAGGTTGTTAATGGTGCTCTAGCTCTTTCCACTCCACTTTGTGTTGTATAGCTCATTTAAGGGGATAGGACCCCTCCTAAGATGGCATACTAATAATCCTTGGGCATAAAGTTCATGTGGGTTATGAAACCACTAATTTGAGTGATTGGTAAGGGATAACATATTATATAACACTTCTTTTTCCCTTGTGTGCCAAAAAACCTCCTATGTTTGGGATATATCAACATTTTGGTCTATCTCTTTTGGTTTCAGGTGAGGCACTTGAGTATGCACTTTAGATAAATAATAATTTGGAATCTACATGGTATTCTCTCCTCATATTTATTATTATTTGGGTACTTCATATTCTCCTTCCAAAGTTTTCTCTTTCTCACCAACATGAAATTACTTATCAATAGAGTGCACATACTCTACATGAGAGTACTCCTCATGCCATTATCATCTTCAATGGGTCCTCATTTCATATCTTGATTCATACTCTCCCCTCTATATATGGTATTTTTTCCATCACTTTTTTTTTAATCTCATCATATTTGTGCCTTTGGATCTCACTCTCACTTTTTTTCTACATTCTAGACATCATGCCCTCTTCATTCTCTATCGTATATGCCACTCAAATGCATAAGAAATTATCCATCCATTATCATTTTATTTATTTCACTATTCACCATTAAAAAATTTATTTATAGTGGAAACTACTTGAGGTATGATCTTTTTGGTTTATGGAAAAATTGTTACTCGTCCTCCTTCAAATAGGAATACATAGAAAAAGCAAAATCAAGTATGTATCTATTCAGCACCCCATGCCACTAGAAATCAACTAATATGGTACAAGTAAAATCTAAATTCCTTAATTAATCCACATGTTTTTCAATATAAAGGTTCTACTATCCATAGTTTTGTCTCGTGTTCATAACATATGTTATAATATATGCATGCAAATGTGTTGGTAGTTCATAAAAGAATACCTCATAAAGTTCATTACACAGGTTATCTTCCACCCATCATCTTGGATATTTAACACCATGTTTGGGGTGATTTTATTCAAAATTTTATTTTAACTTATCCAAACATCACTCAATGGTTTATAAAAAAAATCTTGTACATCATATCTGATCACCATTGTAGCAATAAAATTTGACTAGGTCCTAGTAACAGAACCAAAATGTTGGCTAGTCTAGTGGTCAATTGTACAGTAGTCCTTTTCCCATTCCAACACTTAACCTCTCTAAGTTACACACTATCACATCACATGATTTGAGATAATGTGCTCACTCAACCCATAAAGAGGTATATTATCAAAGTTTAGGGTTAACTAGTAATGGTCTGATTCATATAATCATGGGCATGCCTTACATGCATGAGGTTATTTGGATCCTTATCTACACTACCATAATAATTCATGGATCAAGTATGTACTAATATAAATAATATCATAAAAAAACTATTAATGTTAAGTTTCCATTCATCCAATAAGCACAATAATATTAATTACAAGCACAACATCTAATAGCAGTCATTGGTCATAATCAACATAGTAACAATAACATCAACTATAATATAATTCATTTATTTATAGTCCATGATTACAAATCTCAAAATTTGGTCATAATCACTCGATATTACCATAATTTATCTAAGTCTCTCTCTCCCTCTAAAATTTTATCAATATTTTAACATATCTTTACCCATTATAGTTTCTATACAATTTGGTAGCACTTCATTATCATTTTACAACTCTCTCTATTCCTTCCCTGGTCCCAACCTTATATAGTCATTCCACATATTTTCATGTGACTTGGTGTCTCAAATGCCACCAATTAGTATTTAATTTCTTTGGCATTCACTTAGCAGTTAATTTGATACTTCGCTCTAAGTTGGATACCACATCTTCTTCCATCATTTATCAAATACCTATCAAAATCACACCATTAGCTATAAATTTCATCATTTATCTTCCATGATCTCCACATCAATTATTGGATACATATGGTATTTTCATGTCTTGATCATTTTTTTGGTCATATGTGCATGTGGACTCAATCTTGTCATTTCTTTTCTATCTTTCTAACAACCCATACTTTCTATGTGTGCATGGAATGGTTAGGTTTATACATGCTAATATCTACTTATTTCATCCATTGGAACCAGTCTCTAGTTTTACTCATGCATGCATAAAGACTTTAGTTGTAATTATAAATTCTAGGGTCAATAATTATGAATTAAAAAATTTATGACCTTAAACATTTTAGTGTCTTGTACCTTCCATTGCATCACCAAATTTCATCCAATAGGGATACACATCCCTAATGAATTTTCATTGATGTAGTGTTTTCCTTTCATGTGACATCACCAATGATATACATGTGGTATAATGTGAAAACCTAATCATCTAATTACATTGAGGCATTTCATTATTTCACCCATTATTTAGATTCATCTTAGCATATAAATATGTCATTTGGGTGGCTTACAGTTGTAGATATTGGGAGAGGGGGTGGAGAGAAATCCAAGAACAAACACACCTGTTCTAATTCCACCCGTTAGGATCTTGCTCCTCAGGAAGAGCACAGTATGATTACCAAATATAAGCAATTGAATATGCGGAAATAACCAGAAACACAAGTAACTAGAATTCACCAATAGCACAGAATATGAGAGACAATACACTATCTTGTATTAACACTATACAGAAAAGAATACATCAAAGAGCCGCCACACTCTTTCACCTTACAGAGATTCGCCACACCTCAAGTGTACAGTAATTCTTCTCACACACACTCTCCTACACAAAAATGGTCCCAACAACCAACTCACACACAGAATTGGTGTTCACCTCACCAACCAGTCAGTAATAACCCTGCCGGTACACCAAGCACTCTATAGCACTTCAAGCTGATCTCTCATGAACCTGCAACCTGCAATTCAAAGACCAAACTTACATGTAGATCCCCAATGAGCTTGCAACAACCTGCAACTCACAGATCTTACAACTAGAAGGAACTTTTCCTTTCTATCTCATGCCTTAAACAATACATGCCAATGGGTCTATAAATAGATCCCTAACTCAAACAATAACTTAGACTCTTAATTTAGACAATTATCCTCGTAGCCCAAGACTCTAACTGGTCTTAACGTGCAAACTCATCATTCACTTAACTAACTGTCCGTGAAACGAGTAGTTTTGGAACACACAGGCGACCGACATCAGTCCTTGCTTGTCTGGTTCTACCGACGTCGGCCGACTTCCTACCGTCACCAGTGGCCTTCTGCACTGGTCTCTGCCGACGTTGATCTTGTTGCCGACGCTGGTCCCTGTAGAACTCAGCAACCATCTGTTCCTTAGTTTGCAAAGGTTGAAGCTTTTAGCTCCACAACCTAACAATCTCCCACTTGGAGATAAATAGCTGCAACCTGTACCTGTACACTGTCTAGTTTGTTCCCTTGGCTTTGTATCCCTCCTCAAGATCACTCTTGAAGACCAACCACCACAAAATCTGTGGTGCAAAATCTGTCATCCAAATTACCTGCCACATCCGCATCTACAACCATGTAGATAAAGAACTTGACCCTGCATAGCATGTGCACCTGCTGCTGGTCCCACTAAACTGCCCTTCAGTATTACTCTTCTGGATTGACTCAAAACTTGTGACAACTCCCACTGCTTGGGAAAACTCAGGTTTAGTACATACCATGCACTCAACCTCATTATGTGAATCAAGACACCTGTTCTATGAACTGTCTAACCATCGGCATGCTAACCAGCTTCACACAATCATCCTGAAACAAAGTCAACAAGACCTCCATGTCTCTAGAACACACTCATGCCAAAGAATCTTGCTACTCCCAGATTCTCCATGACAAACACCTAAACTAACTTCACTGTTTCTATCGCTAATTCGCTTTTCAGATTTAAAGAGAGAAGAAACTAAAAGAATAATGGACAAGGCATGTGAAGTACCTGGATAAAGATCGCGCACCGTAAATCCAGACGCTTGTGAGCACCCCTCTTTGGCTGTGGAGGAATGACACCTGCAAAGAAGAAAACTTGGACAAGAAGGCGTTAGATGGATAGGCGGTGGGTTGCCAGGCAAAAGCCTGTTCCCAAAAGTATGAGAACTTCCTTAAGGGAGATCAACCCACTATTTTGATAAAAGATAAATGACTGATAAAAGACAGAATGCTAAAATAGACTGAAATGATAGCAAACTGAAAGAGAAAAGAAAGCAAAGGCTTACCTGGAAGAAGTTGTCGGCCTGGTTGCAGTCGCCGGCATCGGTGGTCCTACCGGCGTCGGTTGTCGGGTCTGCCGACGTCGGTTAGTCTGTCGACGTCGGTGGGGGTAATGACCGGCGTCGATTGGGGCAATAGGCTTGGACAGGGTTTGGTCAGGTTTCGGTCGAGTCTGGACAGAGTTTGGTCTGGGCTTGGTCTGTGGACGGGTCTGAGTCTGATTTGAGACAGTCAGGGGGTCTGTGCAGAGGTATAAGAGAGTCAAATGGAAAGAAAGGGATAGAGAGATAGAGGAAGCCAATCAGGGAGATAGGAATCCAGGTCTGCCTGGCTTGGTTAGCATTCTGGGTTGGGGAAAAGAAGAGCTGAATCTAGTTTGAAAGCAGATAACTAGAAAGCATGAAGAAAACAAACAGAGTACTTACCTGTGCCCTGCTGAAGAAGGTGTTGATCTGGTTGCTGGTGATGCTGGATGTGAAGCCTGTTGCTGATGAAGAATCCCTATTGTTCACTTGTAGAAGTTTGCTGTGTACCTGAGGGAGAGAGTCAGATTGATTGGGAGAGAGGTCAAGTGAAAGGACTGATACAAGGGTCTGATACGAAGGTTCAAGAGTCGGGATGCTAGGGAGAAACGCAGAGATGCGAAGAGGAGCCAAGAGAAGAACTGAGAGACGAGATAACGGTGAAGAAAACCGTTATGAAGGGTGCCGACGCTGGCAATATCGCCGACGTCGACTGAAGGCTGACCGACGTCGGTGGCTAAAAGGTCAGAAAAAGGCTAAAATTAGCCTTCTATCCGTTTTCCAGCCGCCAGGTCAAATGAATGCGAAGATGAAACAGTCGACGGAGGTTAAATGGGCGAGTGAAGAGATTGGAATGGGAGTCTAAGGCATTAAATGGCCATGTGGGGAATAAAGGGGATCCAAGGAGGGTATCCTAGGGTGGCGAGGTGGCAAGGAGAGGGAAAAATGGACTTATTAATAAATGATTATTTTCAATTAATAAGACCTAGGTAGGTTAGGGATAGTCGAAGTGGCAAGGGACCAAGGGGAGAGAGGAAGACCAAGGGTTAGACACTTTTTAGGTGTCTACATTTACCTTTAGTTCAGCAATACTTGTATGTGTAACCCTGCAACAAGCACATCATACAGAAAATAGGATAATGTAGCTAATATTATCCAACCTGGTAAAGAGAAACACAATGATCAAACCTCCATTGCCTTGCAGCTAATACAAGATCATATACCCTGATCTTCCAGCTCACGTATCCATTTCCACTCTTCTTCATCCTTAACATCCATTCGTCTCTCAGTGCTTACTACTAGCTGGCAACACTACCCAAAACACCTGTTTGGTTCTCCTCCAAGGAATCACATCCTCATCCATGCCAAGCTCCCACTGTTTCTTGGATCTACCTGTTCTGCTTCTTCAACAACTTCCTGGTCCTATGCCATAAGTGAGCAACAAGTAGTGTAAAAAAGGGAAATGATGAATTTAAGAACTTACTTACACCTTCAGTCCTCCATATGGGCGCTTGAGACTCCATGACAACTCGCTATCCACCCAAAATTCATCTCAGTAACCGATGCTGGTCACATCTCAGTCTACAGCCGACCGATGTCGGTTCCCTGCGACTGCCTCCCTGCCGATGTCAGTTTCTCCTGGCCGATGCCGGTCTCTTTTCTACCCTGAGTCACCGATGTCGGGCTGCACATAGCCGACGTCGGTCCCTGTCTGGACACCGATGCCAGTTTTCCTACCGACGTCGGTCTCTGTGTTTTTCTTGTGAGACCTAACTTTTTCCTGCGAGCTCCTTTTGGATCAAACCCTTGTCCAGATCATGCTTGCTCTGCTCAAAATTCCTCTGCACCTTATGCTGAACTCTGTCCGTCACTTTCTCCTTGAAAACCAAGGCTTTCCCATTCTTGTCACTAACATCAGATTCCTCAAGAAACCTTACCTTATTCTTCTGCATATAGAAACCACGATCCATGCCTTCCAAATCCGAAAGCATACTCTTTGACTCAAGAACCAGCATCTCCTTCTTATCTATGTGACCAAGCCTATCAAGCCACATCTCTGAATCTACAGCTGAAGTAGATAACCCAGAAAGAGAATCAATAAAACAAGTAGATAGATAAAGCGTACCTACTTTCTTACCTCTAGCTACAACAAGTGTACCCTTGGTAACCTTCCAAGAGTCCGCTGTGAGAGTCACTGTGCAACCCTCTTCACCCAAACTTCTAACAGAAATTAGATTCCGCTTCAGAACTGGGACATGCATGACCTCTTTTAACACCCATGTGTCAGCTGTCTGCAATTTCAGCTTCACTTTGCCTTTGCCAACAATCTGACAAGGCTTACCATCTCCTACACAAATTTCTCCAAAGTCTCCCTGGACATACTCATGAAAAAATTCCCTATGTGGGGATGCATGAAAAGAGGCACAAGAATCTAATACCCAAGATTCTTCTTTATCCAAAGAACATACCAGAGCATCCTGTGCAACGTAACCCGCAACATCTGCTTCTTCTCCATGTCCTTCATGCTGATCTTCACCCGATCTGCAATCTCTCTTTAAGTGCCCTTGCTTTCCACATTTCCAGCAGGTTATTCTGCCATACTTGGACTTGGATCTTTTGCCTATCTTCGACCTTGATCTCCCATGCTCTGTCTTCTCTCTTGGCCTTCCTCTTCCTTCAACACTCAAAGCATCTCCAGATGATTCACCTGTGCTTTTCCTGCGTATCTCTTCATTCAAGATCACACTCACAACATCATCCACTTTTAAGACTTTTGAAGGAGACACAGTATTAGAAACTGCCATTACCAAACCTTCCCAACTTTCAGGCAATGAACACAAGATTAAGAGAGCTCTAATTTCATCATCAAATACAATATTCACTGAACTTAACTGGTTTACCAAACCATGGAAATCACTAAGATGGCTATGAATAGATCCACCTTCCAACATTTGCAAATTAAATAAACGCTTCATAAGAAATACCTTATTAGAAGCCGAAGGTTTTTCATACAAATTTGCCAAAGATTTCATCAACTCCACCGTTGTCTTACACTGTGATAAGCTAGAAATCACAGATGAATCAAGACTCAATCTAACAGATCCCAGAGCCTTCCGATCAAGAACCTCCCATTCTTCATCTTTCATATCCAAGAGTTTGCTAGCAACCCCACCCAACAGTAAGTACAAATCTTTCTGATACAGATAGTCCTCAATCTGCATCCTCCATAATTGATAGTTCTTGCCATTAAACTTTTCCATTCGTAGTTGACTGTTTTCTGCCATTGCTCAACTCCCACTCAAACAGAAACCCTGTGAGTACCTGTAATCAAAACACACACCCAGATCTACACCAATCTGTTAGTATCCCAACCTGGCTCTGATACCACTTGTTGGGAGAGGGGGTGGAGAGAAATCCAAGAACAAACACACCTGTTCTAATTCCACCCGTTAGGATCTTGCTCCTCAGAAAGAGCACAGTATGATTACCAAATAACCAGAAACACAAGTAACTAGAATTCACCAATAGCACAGAATATGAGAGACAATACACTATCTTGTATTAACACTATACAGAAAAGAATACATCAAAGAGCCACCACACTCTTTCACCTTACAGAGATTCACCACACCTCAAGTGTACAGTAATTCTTCTCACACACACTCTCCTACACAAAAATGGTCCCAACAACCAACTCACACACAGAATTGGTGTTCACCTCACCAACCAATCAGTAATAACCCTGCCGGTACACCAAGCACTCTATAGCACTTCAAGCTGATCTCTCATGAACCTATAACCTGCAATTCAAAGACCAAACTTACATGAAGATCCCCAATGAGCTTGCAACAACCTGCAACTCATAGATCTTACAACTAGAAGGAACTCTTCCTTTCTATCTCATGCCTTAAACAATACATGCCAATGGGTCTATAAATAGATCCCTAACTCAAACAATAACTTAGACTCTTAATTTAGACAATTATCCTCGCAGCCCAAGACTCTAACTAGTCTTAACATGCAAACTCATCGTTCACTTAACTAACTGTTCGTGAAACGAGCAGTTCTGGAACACACAGGCGACCGACGTCGGTCCCTGCTTGTCTGGTTCTACCGACGTCGGCCGACTTCCTGCCGTCGCCGGTGGCCTTCTGCACTGGTCTCTGCCGACGTCGGTCTTGCTGCCGACGCCGGTTCTTGTAGAACTTAGCAACCATCTGTTCCTCAGTTTGCAAAAGTTGAAGCTTTTAGCTCCACAACCTAACAGGATACACATCCCTAATGAATTTTCATTGATGTAGTGTTTTCCTTTCATGTGACATCACCAATGATATACATGTGGTATAATGTGAAAACCTAATCATCTAATTACATTGAGGCATTTCATTATTTCACCCATTATTTAGATTCATCTTAGCATATAAATATGTCATTTGGGTGGCTTACAGTTGTAGATATTATTACTATTAACTTTTTGCATAACTACACCAATTCACACTCTATCCATGATTTTGTTTTATCTTAATTTATTTTATTTGTAAATCACAAGTATAATTTTTAGCGTATGTCAGTGGATAACCCTTGTAATTACACACTTTTATCTTCCTTAATAAATTTGAAATGAAATTAATTAAGGATGGGTTGACACTTGCTTTATGGGAATGCAAGCTTAAACTATTCAAAATATCCTACTGACTTTTTTAACAAAAGTGAAGTTAATTTTCAAGCTAGGTGATATAAAGTAGGTGAATTGGTTGTGAAGTCTTCACATAAATCCATACATCATGCATCTTATTAAATGGGTTTTAAATTTGTTCAAACTACCTTCATCCACTATATATGATATTGAATTAGTGTTCTATTTACTTTGTTCTACACTATCATTGGTATTCACTTTGAAGTTGACATATAAAATTTGCAAAGGGATTAGACTTGTGTTAAATCTAAAATTGAAGTGTTTGATAATATGTTAGCATTGAATTTGAACATTGTGCACCTTTAATATAAACTCCTTAGATATCTATTACAAGCAATTAGGTTATTGTAAGAAATTTTTATCATATTATTTTCAAATTATTCATTTTACTTACCTCACTAAAATTACCAAGTTATTTATTATTCAAACATGCATTGGTCAACTATATTTTCTTTTTACAATTGAATATTATAAATTTCATTGCAATAGTTAAATATTTAAGAAGGGAATCAAAGAATAAATTTGAACCCAAGAGCTTCTGTTTAAGACTCAATAGTGATGTTGCATGTGCCTTCTAATGGTACCAACTATAAACCTATTATGACTTTTATAAATCTTAGAGTAAAAAACTTAGATTTAAAATAATCTGAATGTGAACTAAAGAAACATTAATTTTAATTTTGAATGTTCACTAAAAGAAATCTTCTTTAAACACTAAAAATATAGAATTATTTTGAAATTTATAATTACTAAAAAAATGGAAAAGAATCATATATATTATTTATTGAAATACTAATTTTGTTAGTAATTAGAAGATGAAAATGATGAGAACTTTTCTTTGGTATAGTCTCAAAACTCAATCTGGGCATCATGACTAAGGAATCAAACCATCATATGCATTTTGGGCTTGTTTTTTACCTTTGTGCATGCATGGCTTAGGCTAAAACATTATAGGAAATATGGATTTAAATGTCTCTATTGATAAGAACTTCTTTTCATACATTATGTTAGTCTCAATTAATTTTATTACTTCATCTTTGTGTGGTCTATATGATCCATTATCTTTTAAAAATTGTATTGTTAGATTGAAATTTATTTGTTAAAATTTTATTATCAACACATTCATATTCATCGGAGCTTATCTAAACTATAATACAATTATCTTTAAACCACAAAACATCTAAATTTTTACACTGAGGAGAGTATTTTCAGAAATACATAGAACATGGTTGCATCAAGTTGATATTATCATCCTCAATACCAATGAATCTTTCTTCCTTCTATTTTATCCTCCTCAATTTCATTGTTGAATACAAAACTTTAATCCTACTCAATTTCATTATTGAATCCAAAACTTTACTAAGAAACATAAAAAATTAGTTAAACATCACACAAAATGAATGCTTAAGGGGATTAAATTGAATTACCTAGAAAGTAATTTCTAAACTAGACACCTCTCTATAAATAAGTGTGGACTGTTGAAGCCATAAATCTCAAGTTTTTCATCCTTCTTGATTTTTCTTTTAGATATAATATAGAGAATGTGTTCAAAACTAATCTATCAATGTTAATTACATGTGTAAATTCCTCAACCACCAAATTTTATACAAACCTAAAACATTACACATTGTGGATGCATGCCCTAACTCCTAAGTATTCTATCTCACTTTTTTGTGGCATAATCTATATCTTAAAAGTCAACACATGTCTATATAAAATTGAATTTTAAAATTTAGATGTGTTTAGGTGGGAATGTGTGCTAAAATATTTTATTTTTCTCTATGATTGCATTTAGTTTATATTATTGAAGCAATATTTTTAAATTTGTAAGTTTATTTTTACTACCTCATAGATAGTCATTTTATGGTATAATATTCTTGTTAGGTTTGCATAATATGCATAAACTTCTAAGTATATCCTTCTTTTATTAGTATTATACTATAATATGTTTGTTCAATGATTTAACTTTTTAAGGGGAATTATGGAATGTAACACCCTAGGTTGTTAAATTTTTGGAATAATAAATTAGGGAATAAATATGCAATAATTCCAGCCATTGATTTGTACCATAATTGAATTGTTTGTTTAGCCTATAAATAGAAATAAATTACAAAAGAGATATTTATCTAGAAAATTGACTAAGACAGATAAGTGGAGGGATGAAAAATGGTGTAGTGATAGTGAAAGGTGTCACTAATAATAAATGGGTGTCATAAACCCTCCTAGATAATAACATGGTCCTCTTGTTAATAGCACACCATAGTAGTGTCCCATGTGCCACAATAATGTCCTTGTGTAGTAGAGATTGTGAATTCCTAGGTAGACCTTAACCTAGTTCTAAGAATCTTGTGCCAATGTGACTGAATGTTAGATCATTATTTGTTCCCCTATTTTGACTAATTTAAATTTGAAAACTAATCCTCTACCTTTTTTAGGGTATTTGAGTAGCATAAGTAGAAAAAGAATGGCATTAGTAGGGCAAGTTGGGTATGACCTCAACACCCCATGTGTTGAGTGTTACATACATACCAATACATCAAAATGGGATCAAGCCCACTGTAGTTATCCCAATCTAAGCATTGGTGCAATTTAAAATGAATGATATTATGAGTGTTAGTGATTTAACCTTTTAGGGTTTTATAAAAGTAATTCATATGTTTTGTTAAAGGATTGAGATGTCTAAATCAGTTTTTAAAATATACAATAATTAAGTTCTAATTTGTTATGAACTTTGACCTTTTGAATTTATAATAATAGAAATAAATAGGTATAAATAGATACTTATCTAAAAATTGACTATCACAGATGATTTGAGTTCTAAAATTTTAGATTTGATTAGCAGTCTATGTCATTAACCTGATTCTGATATTCATCAATTCATTGGGTAATAGCACCTAGTTTGGATAGTAGCACCATCTATGTGTAGTGTCCTTAATGTGGTACTAATGCTCCCTTTATAAGACTATTCCTATTTTTAGGTAACACCTGTGCCTATGTTTATATGTTCTTATGACTCAAACCTGTAGATCTATATTTTACATGGAAAACTTGATTTGATATGCAAACCTTAATCTCCTTATAAATATGGCATAATCAATAATTTTATGTGTTATTAAGATGGACTAGACATCCTCAATACCCTATCGTGTATAAATTTTCCTACATACCAATACTCTAAGGAGTGATCACGTCTGATGTAGTTCTCTCACCTAGGGCTTGATGTATGCACAAGTGAATGCTAGAATGAGAGTGGTCTTAGATGCCTTGAATGTGCTTGAGATTTGAAATGCTTGTAAACTAGACTTAGGGATGTTATAAATGGTAGTATGCAAAAATTAGGGTAGACTAAGGATCAAATACATTAATTTTTTATAACTTTATATTTGGTTTGAATAGTCTTTGTAACTATTTTCCATATAGTGAATAGAGGTCAATTAGACTTGTATTTATAAAGTTGTATTGCTTATGTGGATAATAAAATGAGCTTAAGCCAACCTTAGGAGGGGAAAACATTTTAAAAACTATCTGTTGAGAAGATTTGGGATAAGGAAAGTAGCACCCAATTGGGGACCCTAGCATCATGTGGTTGTAGTGTCCCAAATGTGGAACTAATGTCATTTTGGTAGACTACTAAGAACTTTAGACTAGGGTATGAGATGATAGTTTTAGGACAATGTTATGACTAGATATAGGTGATTGTGGTCTACTAAATGACTAGAAATGTAAGTCTAATTCTCAAGGATAGGTATATGGCTAGCCTAGGGATAGGTTAACTCAAGAAACACTCTTAGCATCTAATTACCACTTTTAGGTGATTATATTTGCCCCCACTTTATGCTAGTAATGCAGAAAAGTGAAATGATTAGTATAAAAGAAAAATAAGTGTACCTGAACTTTCTTTGGAATTGAATCCCATGTATCTATGTTTGAGTATATAAATCAAGGTATGTTATGTAAAACATGATCCAAAGCAATGTCCTACAATGAAACATGCAAAAATAAATTCTTGCTTAAGAGATAATCAAAAGTGAAAGACTAGCTAAAATGAAATAAATACGTAAATATGAGTAAAAATAGAGGAAAGAAATGAATACACCTTATTGGGTATGTGAACCAATGCATGAACTTGGTGAGACCTGTGTGTGTGAATGTGCATATTGATCATATCATTGAATAACTTGAACTGAGTTGATGGCTTTCTCAATCCTCAGATGGGTGGCTCAAAAAGTCAATCCATTTTTGACTCCAACATTTCCCACCCCTTCTTGGTAGATCCTAATCTCTATGAATAGCTTGGATAAGATTGTAAGTGTGTCGAACCCTCTCATATATGTAGATCAAGAATTCAAGTAGGCCATGACTCCATCATTGCCCTATGTGTGAAGTAGATGCATCTATAATTATACTATAGAAAGTGCTAAAAGTATTTAATTGAGTAATTTAACTATGTATTTGGCTTCACAACCACTCGAGTATACTAAGTAGCTCTAGGCCACTCGGTAATTCCAATCACTACAGATGGAGTAAGGAATGAATCTAGTGATAACCTATAATGTGATAATAAGTTTATATAATATAGAGAATGACATGGAGTTTTCCATTCCATCTTGTCAATCTATTTGAAGTTGAGTATATGGAAACTAATGTGTCACACACATGCCCCCAATCTGGTATCTAAGTATATTAAATTTGAATCAATTATTTAATAGATGAACCTATGTAACTGATTCAAATGTATTAGTGATCATGTCATGCATGATGCCTCCAATTCTAAGCAAATGGTATGAAATTGAATTGAAATGAATGAATCCAAGCTAAATCTAAACATAACTACCAAACCTATGGCAATGTATATGCAAATCTATTGTGTACCTAGTGTGCTAGTCTAAATGATCTAAACTATCTTGAAGTTAGGTATACTATAAAGTAGCACCTTGTAGTGGACATTAGTGCCATGTGGCACTAGTCTCTCAATATGGGTGTTAATTTCTAACTAGTCTAAATTTTGAGTGATCTAGAATGAATTTTGAATCTTTGTTATATTATGTGTCTTCCCTGAGTCTGATATCAAAAATTGGGCTTGTGTGTTGAAATACATCTATGAAAAGTAATGTAGGAGCTTGATCTCAATGATAACGCCTATAAATTCCCCCTCTTTTAAGGGTACTTGTGAAATCTATGGAAAAACTACCCTTTAAAGAAGTAGCTCTTCAAAATGTGTTAGCTAGAGCATGTGCATGATATTCTAATATAATGTACAAACATAACATCAAAATGTAAATGTTTCTGAGCATAAATAAGAAATTTAATATGTATGTTATGTTGTCCCCCAAAAAATATCACTCATTTTTGGGACAACATTTGAACTATTTTGGTCCCATAGACCAAAATTGTCTCTTCCCTTTTTCAAAATTTGTCTTGGGCATTCGAATTCCTCATTTTTCAAGCTTCTCAAATATCTACAGACTCTACAAGCTTGAATCTATGGACTCTGCAAGCTTGAATCTACAAACTCTATATGCTTGAATCTACGAACTTGTAGAAAGAGGAAATCTATGGACTTTGAAAGTCAAGTTCAATGGGATTTATAGGTTTAAATCTACAAAATCTTCAAAGGTTAGAGAAAACTACAGACTTGGTTTCTACGGACTCTGCAAACAGGCTCATTTATACAAGTTCAATAGGATTCATAGCTTTTGTAGGTGGGTTCAATCAAAAGAATCAGTTTCTAACACTTGGTTATTTTTGAGATTAGTTCATCACCTTGGTTTAAATAGAAATCTCCATCGACAAGCATTAGTAGCAAGTTCAACATTTATTTCATCCTTTGGTTCAATGTCAAAAGGTTCAAAGGCAGGTTCAATCAAGCAGTTCAACACTTTTGGTTCACTCATTTGGTTCATCCTTTGGTTCAATCAAATGGTTCATCAGTCGGTTCAAGGCTTTGTTTGAACCGTTGAACCAAAACTTGGTTCAACGGTTGGTTCAATGTCTTTTGGTTCAATGGTTAGTTCATCGTTTCAGTTCAATCAAATGAACCATCGGCTTGAACCATTTTGGTTCAACATCTTGGTTCAATGAAGAGGTTCAATGTCTTGGTTCAATGGACCGTTTCATCGACTTGGTTCATTTAATGGAACCATCAGCTTGAACCATTTTGGTTCAAAGCTTGGTTCAACTAATTGGTTCAATGAAGAGGTTCAATGGTTAGTTCAAAAAAAGGGTTCATCAACTTGAACCATTTTGGTTCGAAGCCTAGGTTCAACAATTGGTTCAAAGCCTTAGTTTAATGGAATGGTTCAACAGTTGGTTCATCACCAAAGTTCAAAGGTCCTCTTGAAGGACAAGTGCCCTTGCGGAGGGAACTTGGTCAACAAAAATACCCTTCAGAAGGGTCATTTTCAAAAAAGACTAAGGCAAGTCTAAGGCACAATTCTTTCAGACAAAAAGTTTGAAATAATTCTGAGAAGTCACAGAAGCAAGAAACTTGAAGGAATTTGCGTATTGGCAAATGAAATAATTTATGTGGAATTTTTGTCCACGGGAATTGTCCATGGGAATTTTCCTAGGGAAAATACCTGCAGGAATTATCCATGAGAATTTGTGAAGGGCCGTCGAAGGACCCTAAAGGGCAGGTGCCCTTACAGGGGACTCTCAGCTACCATCTTAAAGGGCACTTCCTGAAGCCGAAGGGTCACCTTCCCTTCAGGAAAGATGTAAAACAAGAAGCCTAAATTCCATTCAAGGATCATTTCTTAAGGCCTGAAAGGGCAAGTCCAATCTAGAAAATCACCAAATAGAGAGTCGAAAGAGGACCAAGGAGTGATGCACCCAAAGACGTCAAATTCAACACAGTGAACTAATTGTTGAAAACATAGTGACGGGCACACAAACATCAAATTCAAGACAATAAAATAACTATTGATCTTTTGAACCTATAGACCAGAATGTATTCATAGACTTCAAGGCCAAGACCAGTAGAAAGTGAGGAAAGAATAGAATAGTAAATTGAATCTAGGACCTAATTTAATTAACCAAAAAAGGAGGAATGATGAAGGTAAGATCAGATCACTAGGTGGACATTGAAAGTTGAAAACTTTCAATAAGCATGACTTGTTTCCCTGCATTGATAAAATCAAATGGGTAAAACACCCCTAAGTTCTAGCCTGTCTTCTTAACAAATTCCAATGCAACATGATGTGTTACTGTTCTTGAGTCCTTCTTGAAGAAGCTATATAAGGGACTCTCTTCTATTGTAAATGGATATCTTTTTTGACAATCAAAATGAAACTCTGCCCAAATTGAAAGGCATATCTGAGACTTTGAGCTTAGTTTGTTTATCATATTTTGTTATTGGATAAGAAAGCAAATGGTTTTTCAGACTTTGTGCTGTAATATCTTTGTTGTTGAGGAAACTGTTCTTGTGTCTTTTTCTTTAATATATTTTCTATTCCTTTAATTCAACAAGCAGAATTAGTGACATCAATCAAGAAGGTGTCCTGAAGAGTCAACTGTGGAGAGACTTTGTGCCCCCATAATTGCCTTTAGTGTGTTTTCTTTTTATTTCTATGTAAAGGACTTTGGGATGACTTTGTGCCCTCATTGTCCTTTGTATCTTACTCTTGAGCAATTCAGGTGGAGGCTTTGTGCTGCATCTCAATTTGCTCATTATTACATCATTTGCTATATTTTGCTATTACTACCAGGATTATTCTAGTGGTTTGTTGAATAGTACTTCTAAAAGAAGAGTACTGTCTATTATTTCCCTTGAGTTTTTCCTTTGATCCACGTGCATCATCTCTAAAAAAAGAGAGATGGATGGTTTGTCCTACCCCTGAGTATTATTTTCTGTTTATATATATATATATATATATATATATATATATATATATATATATATATATATCTTATCTATAGGGAACCTCCCCTTGATGAGAGGAGAGATCAGTCCCCTTTTGATGTGGTAAACCTACACATTTGGATGACTAATCTTCCTACTTTGGCTGATCAGGCCTATTTTTTTTATCAGTACGCTGATCGACAAAATATTCAACAAACAGTTTTTGGTGACTCTGTTGGGGATATAAAATCCATTATCTATTTATAATCTATCCATTCACCTCCACACTAACTGATAAAGAATGCACAATTTAAAGTCTCAAGATTTAACTGAAGCAAGGTCAATTCTTTTCCATTTTTGTTTCATAATTTGGCAGATTCAAGGTATACACGAAACCAAAGGGCTAAAGGTATCATTAACCCTATATTAGAGTTGGTACAGCAAATTAATTTTGATCTATTTCCTTCACCATCTCGTATCCAATGAACCAAGAGATTTCCTCCTACTAAAGTCAGATCTCCATTGCCAGGTGAAGTATCTACTTCTGTTGTTGATAAAGCTTTGCCTATAATTACCCCTCTAAGATTTGTTATCCCTCCTTTTCATAATCCTACAATGGTAGTTTAAGGCCCTTGGGGTAATGCTTTTGGTCTTCTCAATCTTACTCCACCTCTACATGAGCTTCCACATAGTTCAAGGAAGAACTTCCCCAAATTCTATGGTGATGGAAAAGTTCATCCTAATGAGCACATTGTAGCTTTCAGCATAGCTTGTAGAGAAATCAGAGTATAATTTGAAGATGTAGTAGTCATGATTTTTTTAGAAACATTACAAGGTGCCACTGCAGACTAGTTTTATCATCTACAGGATTGATTAGTAACTAATTGGAATACTCTCAAAGCTAAGTTTTAAACCAGATTCAAACCTGCAGAAGATGCACATACACTTCTAGCTCAACTTACACAGATGAAGAAAGAGCCTCATGAGCCTATGAGAGACTTTATAGCCAAATTTGACAAATTGAGAAATAGAATCCCTGTAATTGCTCGACTTATAGCTGAGAATCTCAAATGCTTTTTCATTAATTCTCAACTACCTAAAGTAAGTTTTCTCTTGAGACATGTTGGTCAAATAGATCTTATTGTATCTCAACTTTTGGCTACTGAGGTAGAAGATGATCTCATCTTAGTAGGGAAGATAAGAAGAGATCCAAATAGAAATAAAGCTTCATCATCTTCTGAATATGCATCTACAAGCACCACAAATCCAATGGTGCAAAAATTGGTAAATGAGTTGCTTGCTCTCAAAAATAAAATGGCTCAAGGAATGTCTTTTTATCCTTCATACAAAAGGACATTCCCAAATCAATCATATCAGGGCAATGCTGCCAAGAAATAAGGGTAATAGAATCACCTTCCTCCCCCACAAGGGAAACTTGCCCTGGAAGCTCCTCCAACCAATTCAGCAATGGGATATTTGAAGAAGATTCAAAATTCTCTTTCCAACTTAAATTAAATTAAGAAAATGACGTTGATCTCCTTGAATACAATCAAGAAGAATCAATTGGTGACTCCCATATTGGTTTTTTGAACTACTAGGATGAACTTAAAAGCAAAAGAGAAGCTTTTAATAGATCATATGTAGTGTTTACCAGATCCAAAAACTAATCAGTCCAACAAGCTAATAAAGAGAAGATAGAAGAGCAACCACAGCCATCAGTCATGATTGCTAAGCGTGGAACCATTCTACCTTTTCAGTCAAAATATCTGTTAATCACTCAAAAAGTAAATACATCAATTTTGCCTTCCCCATCTACTTCAAATTTGCAAACCAGCCCACCTCCCATCCCTCCTAAAACTCAAAAAGTTGAAGTACCTTTCTCTATACCTAGTTCAACATGGCCCTTTGACATAATCGATCATGTCAAAAAGATAAAAATACAAATGTCTGAGATCAAATATTTGCAGTCTAATCCTGATCAATTGAATAAGCTTATTCAATATGTCAAAAACCAAAATGTCTCTATAGGATAAAAGGCTAAAAAGGTAACTCCTGATTCTTCAAAGAACACGCCTATTCTAAATAATTTGGTTATTAATCCCCTAGCTATTCCTGGAAAAATAGAACCTTTCTATGTTTCCCTATTAATTAATGGCCACAAGCTGAGTAACTGTATTATAGACTCAGGTGCATTTGATAATGTCATGCCAACTAAAGTAGCTGAGTCTCTCTATCTCACATTGACAAAAACCTTTGGAAGATGTTTCTCCATGGAGAACAAGTAAGTAACATTGCTAGGGCAAATCAAAGATGCCCAATTTGCATTTGTAGCCTTTCCAAACAAGAGAATCAAGATGACTCTCTTGGTGTTGACATCCCAGTATCCTATGGCATTTTGCTTGGATGAAATTTTTGCAAAGACGTAGGAAGAGAACTAAGCATGGATCTGTCTGAGGCAAGGATCCCTGTACAAGGTGTAATGAAGAGGTTGCTCCCTAAAAAGGAAGCAAAGTATGTGGTCACCCAAACATCAACCCCTGAAGCTCAAATTCTTTTTGAATCTGTAGGTATGGGTAACTATTTTCTGTCTATAGATGAAATGCATGAAACACCTAAGAGTATCAACTCAGAAATTAGTTCAACAAGAACAGAAAAAAACTAGTAGGCTGTAGTACAAAACAAGAAGGATCCTCCATCTCTGATGAAGGAAAATCTAAAGAAAAATTAGTATCAAATGAGATATGGACTTTGGAATTTGATGGTAGTTATTCCTCTATCGATTCAGGAGTTGGAATTGTTTTGATATCTCCTCAAGGAGATATGTCTCCTTCATCTTAAAAATTATATTTTAGAAACACTAACAATATAGCTAAATACGAATCTCTGTTGCTTGGCATGAAAGCTGCTCAAAAAAAAAGGCATCAAATTTCTTCATGCCAAAGGGGATGTTGAAGTAGTGGTTTGTCAAGTGAGGAACTTATACCAAACCAAGAATGAAAGATTACGCCACTACCGTAAATTGGTTTGAGACCAAATTGAAAGCTTTGATGCTTTAAACATTTTTGCCATACCCAGAGAGTCTAATGACAGAGCTGATGCACTTGCTATTTCAGGAACTCTCTTAGTTCCTCATTCATATTTCAAAGAAGACAGGTATACTATTGAGCTAGTCTATAGACCAAGTGTTCCTAAAAATGCTGATCATTAGAAAGTATTCAATGATGATCATTAAATCATTGCCTTCTTAGAACAAAAAGATAATTTTGAACAACTATGTTTTGAAGGCAGTGTATCTCAGAAGAATGAATGTGTTTGAATCCAGCTCAAATATAAATGAAGAATTCTTACAGCTGAAAGGAAACAAAATTCCCAAATTCTTGGTTTCTCTTGAAAAGCTATTTGATAAGCATGATAGATTCATCAAACAACAACAAACAGACTCGAGTTTCTCTCAGGGACTCGATCAAGTGAATCTGAGTACTAAAGAAAATCCCAAGATGGTCAATATTGGTAAGTGTTGCAACCCTGAAGAAAGACTCAAGTTCACCTCTTTACTCTATCAATACATGGATGTCTTAGCATATTCTTATGAAGACTTGAAGTCTCTCAGACTAGATGAAATCTGCCATAACATTCCTCTCAAGGCTGACTCAATGCCATACAAGCAAAAATCCATACAGTATAATCCAAAAATATCAGGTACTATTCTGTCTGAGATAAAAAAAAATGTTAAATGCTAGAATCATCTTCCCAATCCATCATTCCACATCGATTGCAAACATAGTGCCTGTAAGGAAGAAGAATGGCAAAATTTGCATTTGCGTAGATTTCAGAAATCTGATCAAGCATCTTTGAAGGATAATTATCTTCTACCCATTATGGATCAAGTGCTTCAAATAGTGACAAGTGTAGAGATATTATTAATACTAGATGACTTCTCAAGTTATAATCAAGTTGAATTTGGTGAAGCAGACCAACACAAGACTGCATTCACCACACCTTGGGGTACATTTGCATATAGGAGAATGCCTTTTGGTTTAATAAATGCCGGTGCTACCTTTTAGAGAGCGATGGATCTAGCTTTCAAAGATGAGACTGGTAAATTTATAGTGGTATACCTTGATGACTTGACTATCTTTTCAAAGCATCGATTTGATCATGTACGCCACTTACAACATGTGCTGGGGCACTACCACCAGAATGGTATTTCCTTAAATCCTAAAAAGTCTATTTTTTGAGTAACAAAAGGGAAACTCTTTGGACACATTATGTCCAAAGAAGGCATAAATATTGACTTAGATAGAGTAAAGTCTATTCAAGAACTTAATTTTCCTACAAGTAAGAATGTTGTTCATTCTTTCTTCAGAAAGGTGAATTTCTTACAGAGATTCATTCCCGAATTAGCTGAGAAGACTAGACACATTGTGAACATGATGAAAGGGAAGATCATCTTCAGCTAGACTAAAGAAGGTAAGGTAGCATTTCATAATATCAAGACTGCCATTTCTCACACCCCTACCTTAGTTTGCCCAGATTATAACAAAGATTTCATCATATACAGCTATGCATTTGAACACACTCTTTCAGCAATTCTTGTTCAAAAAGATAAGGAAGGTATGGAATCTCCTATCTCTTTCATGAGTTGCCCTCTCAAGACCCATGAGATGAAGTATTCAAATATTGATAAGCATTCTTATGCCTTGGTGAAAGCAGTCAAATATTTTTGCTTCTATATTCTGAATTCACATACTACTGCCCTAGTGCTTGATACTACAATCAAGTCTATATTAACTCAACAAGAGTTTGGCATGAAAAGAGGTAATTAAATTGCAAATATCTAAGATTTTGATCTAGACATCAAGCCAACAAAGTTGGTCAGGGGTAAAGGGCTATGCCAATTAATTGCTGACAATAAGCCAGAAGACACACAGCATGAAGAAATTGAAGTCGAAGAGACACCAACAGTCCTTTTTATCTCCACTACCAATGAGTGGTATTCAGGTATCACTCATTTCCTTACTTATGGTGAATGTATTTCTCATTTATTACAAATAAAGGAGGACTATCAAGTTGAAAGCTGCCAATTTGTTCCTTTGGGACAATGGCTTGTATAAGAGAAGCATAGATGGAGTATTCTTTCATTGTGTAGACAAAGAGCAACAAAGCCAAATTTTTAAATCTTTCCACAATCTGGCCTATAGAGGAAATTTTTATACACATGTGACTACTCACAAGATTCTGCAAGCTAGGTATTACTAGCCAAGTCTTTTCCAAGATGCACATAAGTGGGTGAGAAAATGTAAACTCTGTCAGCAATTTGTTGGAAGACCCAAGTTAGTTGCTATGCCTCTCAAGCTAGTGATCATAGAAGAACCTTTCTAGCAATGGGGACTTGATGTCATTAGAAAAATAAACCCATCTTCAAGTGCTAGACATGATTATGTTCTTATAGCAACTGACTAATTCACCAAGTGGGTAGAAGCAATCCCAACTAAACATGATACTTCAAAAGTTGTATGCAACTTCCTCAAAGAGAATATCATTTCCAGGTTTGGATTTCCAATCAAAATTGTTACTGATAATGTAGCTTATTTCACCTCTCATGAGATTACACAATTTTTTTTCCATTATGGAATTACACTCTCTCACTCTTCTGATTATTTTCCATAAGGGAATGGACAAGCTGAATCCAACAATAAGAATCTGGTAACTATTATCAAGAAGCTAGAGATGACAATCAAAGAACATGGCATAAAGCATTGGTTGATGCTCTGTGGGTAGACAGAATCACACCAAAGAGGGAAATTGGTATGTCTCATTTTCAACTTCTTTATGGTATCAATGTTGATATATCAATCACCTTAGAATTGCCAGCCTTTAAATTGGCAAAGGCAATTGAAGATCAGACATATGAAAGTTGTCTTGATAAAAGAATCATGTGCCTGACTGAGTTGGAGGAATAGAGAACCATGGTGGTGGATAGAATTGCTGCTCATCAAAGTCTGGTAAAGAAACTCTTTGATTAGAAGGCTAGAAATCATGATTTCCAGATTGGGGATCAAGTCCTACTGTGGGACAAAAGGAGAGAACCAAAGGGGATGCATGGAAAGTTTGACTCCCTTTGAAGAGGCCCATTTATAATTCATCAGCACATTGGTGAAAACAGCTTTATATTGAAATATCAATATGGCACACTCTTTTCTCTGCCTCACAATGGGCAGCATTTGAAACACTTCAACTCTTGAAGTATCAGATCATTGCATTTGAAACACTTAGTTATTTTCAGGATTAGTTCATCGCTTTGGTTTAAATAGAAATCTCCATCAGCAAGCATCAGCAACAAGTTTAATGTTTGGTTCATCCTTTGGTTCAACGTCAAAAGGTTTAAAGGTAGGTTCAATCAGTGGTTCAACACTTTTGGTTCACTCATTTGGTTCATCCTTTGGTTCAATCAAATGGTTCATCAGTCAGTTCAAGGCTTTGTTTGAACTGTTGAACCAAAACTTGGTTCAACGGTTGGTTCAACGTCTTTTGGTTTAGTGGTTAGTTCATCATTTCAGTTCAATCAAATGAACCATTTTGGTTCAACATCTTAGCTCAACAAAGAGCTTCAACGTCTTGGTTCAATGAAGCATTTCATTGGCTTGGTTCATTCAATTGAACCATCAGCTTGAACCATTTTGGTTCAAAGCTTTGTTCAACTGATTGGTTCAATGAAGAGGTTCAATAGTTAGTTCAAACAAAGGGTTCATCAGCTTAAACCATTTTGGTTTAAATCCTAGGTTCAACAATTAGTTCAAAGCCTTGGTTCAATGGAATGGTTCAACAGTTGGTTCATCGCCAAATTTCAAAGGGCCTCTCGAAGGACAAGTGCCCTTGCAGAGGGAACTTGGTCAATGAAAATACCCTTCAGAAGGGTCATTTTCAAAAAAGACTAAGGCAAGTCTAAGGCACAATTATTTTAGATAAAAAGTCTGAAAGAATTTTGAGAAGTCACGAAAGCAAGAAACCCGAAGGAATTTGCGTATTGGAAAATGGAATAATTTCCATAGACTTTTTGTCTGTGGGAAATTTTCGTAGACAATTTGTCTATGAGAATTGTCCGTGGGAATTTGCCCGAGGAAAATACCCACGAGAATTATCCGTGGGAATTTGCAAAGGGCTGCCAAAGGACCCCGAAGGGTAGGTGCCCTTACAGGGGACTCTCAGCTGCCAACTTAAAGGGCACTTCCTGAAGTTGAAGGATCACCTTCCCTTCAAGAAGGATTAAAACAAGAAGCTCGAAGGCCATTCAGGGATCATTTCTTAAGGCCCAAAAGGGCAAGTCTAATCCAAAAAAGTGCCAAACAGAGATCCAAAAGAAGACCAAGGGGTGATGCACCTGAAGACATCAAATTCAACACAATGAACTAACCATTGAAAACATAGTGACAGGTGCGTGAATGTCAAATTCAAGACAACAAAATAACCATTGATCTTTTGAACCTAAAGACCAAAACGCATTCACAGACTTCAAGGCCAAGACCAGTAGAAAGTGAGGAAAGAATAGAACAGCAAACTAAATCCAGGATCTGATTCAATTAACTAGAAAAGGAGGAATGATGAAGGTAAGATCAGATCACCAAGTGGACATTGAAAGTTGCAAACTTTCAATAAGTGTGACTTGTTTCCCTGCATTGATAAAATCAAATGGGTAAAATGCCCCTAAGTTCTAGCTTGTCTTCTTAACAGATTCCAATGCAACATGATCTGTTACTATTCCTGAGTCCTTCTTGAAGAAGCTATATAAGGGACTCTCTTCTATTGTAAATGGATCTCTTTTTTGACAATTAGAATGAAACTCTGCCCAAATTGAAAGGCATTTCTGAGACTTTGAGCTCAGTTTGTTTATCATATTTTGTTATTGGAATAAGAAAGAAATGGTTTTTTAGACTTTATGCTGTAATATCTTTGTTGTTGAGGAAACTGTTCTTATGTCTTTTTCTTTAATATATTTTCTATTCCTTTAATTCAATAAGCAAAATTAGTGACAGTAGTAAAGAAGGTGTCCTGAAGAGTCAATTGTGGAGAGACTTTGTGCCCCCATAATTTCCTTTAGTGTGTTTTCTTTTAATTTATGTGTAAAGGACTTTGGGATGACTTTGTTCCCTCATTGTCCTTCATATCTTACTCTTGAGCAATTCAGGTGGAGAGTTTATGCTGCATCTCGATTTGCTAGTTATTACATCCTTTGCTACATTTTGTTGTTACTACCAGGAGTATTCTTGTGGTTTACCGAATAGTACTTCCGAAAGAAGAGGAGTATTTTCTGTCATTTCCCTTGAGTTTTTATTTTGATCTGTATGAATCATCTCTAAAAAAAGAGAGATGGATGGTTTGTCCTACCCTTGAGTATTATTTTCTGTTTATATATATATATATATATCTTATCTATAGGGAACCTCCCCTTGATGAGAGGAGAGATCAGTCCCCTTTTGATGTGGTAAACCTACACATTTGGATGACTAATCTTCCTACTTTGGCTGATCAGACCTATTTTGTTTATCAGTACGTTGATCGACAAAATATTCAACCAACATGTTATAATCTATCATTGCACAAGGGTTTCAAGATATATGTAAGTAATGTATAACAGCTAAAAATTTTCAATAACTACTTAGAGGATGGGTCCTGATGTCTATGAAGGCTCCCAGGTATTAAGGGTAGATGCATGAGGTCCCTCATAGCATCAAAAAATGGTGTGTATGTGTAACAAGAAAATACAAGTGTCATGGTGTAGAAGCATAAAAATAAGAAAACATACAAGCACATAAGGAACATAAAAAGTAGGCCAAGGGGACATAATACAAGGTACATGGGCATATGTCACTAAAGATAAGAATGAAAACATACAAGGACATGTTCAAATGTCCACATATGCAAACAACAAGTAATTTAGCGTAGAGTCATAGAGAAGGAAATGTTTAAATGTCTGCATATAAAAGCATGAAAGAGAACACACAAGGGACATGGGTACATGTTTAAGGCATATAAATAGAGAAGTGGCATAGACTCTAAATAATAATCACATATTCAAATGCCCTTAAATATGGAAGAAGAATATGAGACACAATCAAGTCTAATCTATGAACTAAAAATGAAAGCATGTATAAATGGGCAATATAAATCGATGTAGATGCTAGGGTGCATATATATATTGATTCTAACTAGTGATAATCGAGTAAAAAAATGAAGTAATGAATAACAATGATCAATATCAATATAAATCAATGTGTAACTAGAATGTATAGTATAAAAAATATAAAACCTGGTTATAGTAATTGTATAGGAGATGCCCCCAAGTGGGTGGATATATCAAATGTAAAAACCTGGATCACTATAAATGCCCCCAATGGGTAGATGATAATTGATGTAGATCATTGTAGTGGACCACAGTCCTATCTAGAATCTACAAGTACTCAATAATAATAAGTGAAGAATATGTGTATGATAAAATCAACTATAATGGGATAGCTAGCCATATGTAATATATGGAAAGTAGTAGAAATGTAAACATAACAATGCATACAATCTAGAAAAAAATTATTTTTTAAATATTTGATTTTTTTATTTTGACATATTATATTATTTTCATGTTTTCTATGTATAAGCTATGTACAAGCATATGAAAATAAACTATGTACAAGGAGCAAAAGAGAGAAAAAGAAGTATGTACAAGGGTAGGAACCATACTAACTTATGAATCTCATGAGAGACTCACCATCACTGTGACTTGTGTTGAAGAGTGTAACTATGATCATGTGTGCAGTGTGAAAGTGCAATTATGAGCCCATGATTTGGAATTTTATATAATCTAAACCTAAAGCTACCTAAGTAGTGATGCTATGATGTGGTGGCACTGACTATGATGCCCTATGAACTATAGGGGTGTTAAAGACCCATTTGGTAGATGTAGAGACTATAAGTGATGTAGGTGCCCTGTGCTAAGAACCCCTAGACCCCAATATAATTGATCTTGGCATAAAGTGAGTAGATGAATGTCTTCTAGTATCTATGATGAATCTCTGATGCAATGGTGTCTCTAGTAATGTGCTCTGAGGGAGAGTATGCATACATATATATATTGTATAAGTAAACCTAGCTTTCTCTAAGGACTGTGTTTAACATTGTGATGTACGTATAGGATTTTTACTCTCTATTGTAATTGATAATCATGCCATATCTAGTAGTGAAACTATAATTATAACTGGTGTCAGTGTTAGAAGTATGATTAGAATCTATGTTAGAACTACATATGGGATGGCAAGAGGATACTCATATGGGACACCCTCAATATTAACCACCTAGTTATCATGTATATACTTGAGGCATAATTTATTGTAGATGGAATGGCTTAGATATATTGTAACCATGACATGCCCAATAATATTTTGAATATGCTCACATTAGGTACTACTAGGAACATAGTGGCTATGTGTGCTAGTCTAACCTATAGTAAAATCATAATATCCCTAATGGAGCACTAAACATGACCAATAAAACCACTAATGACTATATCTATAGTGAATATATCCCACTCTATGTAGCCCAAGTGATGTAAGAGTGTCATGGTGTGCATGCTTATGCTTGACTCATTTTCAACCATAACATTGTGAATAGGATGGTGGTGTGTGTATGTATATATATATATATATATATATATATATATATATATATATATATATATATATATATATATATATATATATCATATGAAGATAAAATGTAAATATGTGTCATTATCCATAATCTCCTACTCTAAAAATGTGATAAGTAGTGTAGGTGGCACTATAGTGTGATACATGCCAATAATGTTATGTATTGGATGTGTCTCCTTTGTAACTGAGTTATACGAAGCTAGTAGTGGATGAGCCTGGTATGTATAATGAACACATGATGTGACCCCTACCTCATTATATGTATGTTTTATGAAAGGATCTAAAAATATATTAAGTTATTTTGCATCTATTTTTTATTTTGGGCCTTTGTGGGTGTGCTTACATAAATAATATTAACCTCAATGATATCTTGTATCTTATACTTTAGGCTAATGTATTTATTTTTCATGTGTCTTGGTTCCCTATGATACTCATAGAATGAATTTGAATCATAACTCTTTGGAAGAGGCCATGTCATATGAACCTATTTAAGGGGGGGAAATATATAACATTGAATTCCAATCATTTTTGTAGAACTCGTACTGGTGACTCTAGTATATTAATGAATAATCTATGTTGAGGAGCTGATAAAACCAATCTAGGAGAAGGATCTAAAGTTGTGTTGACTATGGCCTTTGGATCACTTTTGTTTTTTGTGGCCTTGATTTTGTATAGAGGTTTATTTCTACTCTTAATAGTTGAATCTGATCCATTTTTGTATTTGATTTTACCCATTGTTAAGAGTTTAACCTCTCTTTCCTTAACTATGTGTCACATATCTATAAATTTAGGAAAATTATAGAATAATATTCCTTCGTGAAGTGTTGGTGATAGACTCTATTTGAATATATCTTGAATATTTTTATGTACCATGGGGCTAATCATTTTTTATAGTATTGTCTTGTATTGTAAGACATAATCAGCTATGGGCTCATTTGACTTTTGCTTTAACTGTGTTACATGGGCATATGATATCTTATCACTTATATTGATAGAAAATTATTCTATAAACATATCTACTAAATGATTAAATGTCATGATATATTTGGCTAGGAAAATAATAGAAACACTATAGGGCATAATCCTTGAGACTTCATGGAAATAACTTCATAAGAAACCAATCATTGGACACATAGTCCAAGCATGTTATGAAAAAAGCTCTAAGGTGATGCTCTGGGTCACCCTCAACATCATATAATGTGATCTTGGATTCTATGAAACTAGATGGAAAAGTATTTTCTGCAATGTGATGTGTCAAATTTGTATGCAAGAGAATGTTTGAATCTAAGGCATGCGATGGCTTAGCTACTCCCTACTCAATATATAACACCTTAGATTATAAAGAAAGAACCTGATGCATAGGGGATTATACATTTATAGGATAATAACTAGACACAAGTGGTTTATCTATCACTGATGGGTAAATAATAAGCTTGGGTTATGTTATCTGAGTTGGTTGAGTGGGCCGCACTAAAGGTGTAAAAACAACATTAATTAGAGGAGTTGAATATTGACCATTATTTTTCTTTTGGATTTCCTTTTGAAGTATTTTTATGATATCATATTATATATCCTTATGTTTGGACACAAAGTCTTGTAATTTATGCTTATTGGTTTCATCAAATTTGTTGTTAAATTCTACCATTATAGGTTAAAGGTAGGAAAACAAGCGTTGTATATTTTGAACCTTTTAATAATAGTAATCTACGAAAGTTTGCAAAACTTGAATATTGCATCAAATTTTGATATTTTTTGAATTAAAATATGAGTATATATAGATAGGATACAAACCCTAAGTGTGTCTAGGGTTAGGGTTTTTGAATCTAGGGTTTCTTTGTAACAATATAAATTAGATGTAAAATAAATTGAGACCCTAATGTAAAATTGATTTTAAGTAACTAGGTTGTATAAGTAAAATCATTTAATTAGAAGTATTCAACCCTAAATATATTTCAAAAAAATATTAATTAATTTAAGGTAGTTTTTATGTAATATTTGAAGATGGGTTCACCAAATGATTTTAACCTTTTAGGGTTTTACATAAGAAATTCCTATGTTTGGTTAAATGGTTGAGATGTCTAAATCAACTAAATAAATGTGAAATAATTAAGTAATAATTTCTTGTGACCTTTTACTTCTTTTCAATTTCTAATAATAGCAATAAATAGCGATAAATAGAGACTTATCTAAAAAATAACTATTGTGTATGATCTGGGTTCTAAAATTTGACATCTAGGTAGTAGTCTATGTTATCAATAGGATTTTCATATTCATATTTTCACTAGACAATAATGCCCAGTTTGGACAATAGTGCAATTTATGTGTAGTGTCCTCAATGTGGAGTTAATGTCCCCTTTTTAGGACTATTCCTAATTTTTTATCACATGTGCCTATGTATATATATTTTATTCATGTGTGACCAAAACCTATAGCTTTGTATTGCACCTTGAAAACATGATTTTATGTGCAAACCCTAATCTACTTACAAGTATGGCATAAGGAATAATTTTGTGTGTAATTAGGATGAATTAGACATCCTCAACACCCCATTATGTAGAGATTTTCCCACATACCAATACTCCAAGGAGGGATTAAGTTTGATGCAGTTCTCCCAACTAGTGCTTGATGTATGTTCAAGTGGATGCTAGAATGAGAGTGGCCTTAGATACCTTGAATGTGTTTGAGCTTTGAAATTCTCTTAAATTTGACTTATGGATGTTTAAATGGTATTATGTAAAAATAAAGGTAGAATAGGCATCAAATACTTTGATTTTGCACAACATTGTCTTTGGTTTGAATAGCTTTTGCATCTATTTTCCATCTAGTGAATAGAGGTTAATTAGACTTATGTTTATAGAGTTATGTTACTTGTGTGGATAATAAAATGAGATTAGGCTGACCTTAGGAGGGCCACATGTTTAAAAAATTATCCATTTAGGAAGAGTT